>CM024760.1:65591853-65996561 GCA_014218235.1 Colocasia esculenta | reverse complement strand
AGGAGAGGGATCTGCGGCTCACTACCAAGCACGCCATGGACTTGCAGGGACAGAGGGATCAGCTGCAGGGGGAGGTCCAGACGATTAGTGGTGAGCGAGACCAGCTGCGCATCCGGGCGGAGGCAGCTGAGGCGCAGGTAGCAGACATGACGAGGGAGCTGACGACAGTGCGCCTGTGAGGGTTGTCCGGGGATCAGGAGGAGATCGCTCGGCTCCGCTCCGAGCTGCATGCGCAGCAGGCCGTGGTGAGGAGCTTACAGGAGATCGTGATGATGATCGGCCGTTCACAGAGTAGGAGTGGTGCGAGCGCTAGCAGAGCAACGAGTGCCTCCGTGGGGGAGTATCTAGCAGGTTCCGTCAGCCGACAAAGGAACAAGGAGGAGGGGAGGCGCCGTCGGGGTGAGGCTAGCGCTCAGAGTGCTAGAGGTGGTGGCGAGATGTTGCCACCACCTGACAGGCAGGAGGGATCCGGGAGCGTGGCGGTGGTCAGTGAGGAGATTGTGAGCCACCTCCCCCATTATCTTTGTACATGTTGTTTATATCTTAGTGAAATTTTACTTCATGTCAATCTTTGTGGAAAGAATAAATTGTATTTGACACGAGTGTGAAATGAGATTCAAACACGGGAGAGATAGAGAATACGAGTACCACACTGCGTGTCCCTAGAAATTACTTGTCCCTGCACACTTAGCAAAAAACAAGTCAGATCTGCTCTTTGGCTCAGCTCTTTGCGCTTAGATAAACATGAACGTGACTTTATAATTGTCAAGGGGCTGAGCCTTAATAAATAGGCGGAAAGAAAAATAAACAGTGCATGCTAAAAGAAAGCGGTATATACGCACATTCTTTTCGGATTTTTGAGATTTTCTGATTTTTTTTAGACTTTTGAGATTTCTGATTTTTTTGAATTTTTGAGATTTCTGATTTTTTGATTTTTTAGAAATTTTGATGATTTGTTTTTGTTTTTGTTTTTTGTTTTATGAAAGTTATGATTTTTTGGATTTTTTGAAATTTCTGATAACAACACTTCTTGCTCTTCTTTCGAGTAATTAGTCATGTATCTCATCCCCATCTCTCGTTTGGTGAAATAACATCTATGTGCGGCATGCATTTAGCCTAGGCTTACTAAGGCTTCTTGCCCCTTGAATATTGATGTTCCAACACAGACCAGGTGTGGGGGTCCTTTGGTCTTTTAGGGAGAATAGGAAGATTAGTAATGAGACAAGACTTGGTCTTGGAGACGGGTTTACTAGCTTGTAAGATTTGCAATGGGTATGTCACATGTGCACTCTGTCTGTTGTCCAGGGACTTTAAGGTCATGCTCTTTTTTGAATTGGGGGACAGCGTACGACCGGGCTCAAGGGCGTCCCGTAGGGAAACTGTACTGCCACTCTTTGACATGCCCCTATTTTTTTAGCATTCTTCTTTTACTTTGTTTCCTTTCCATTTTTTTGGTTTTCTTTTGAATTGACCGTCCCTCTTTGAGACTTCATACACATGATAACACTGCTTGCTGGTCTACATGCTGGCTTTCCCTTTGCCCCTGGACCTCGTCTGAGCAAGAAGAATTGACCTTGATTCCCTACGCTAGGGCTGAGTGAAAACACCATAGACGAAGGGGAATTGGCCTTAGTTTCGTTTGTAAGGTGTGTGGTGAACATAAGGTATTTACCAAAATGAGAGGAAAATGAGACACATGGCCAAAAACATGTTCTGCGGAGCGGTGTGTTTCGAAATTGTTAGGGGTAGAATCTTTTAAGATACAGCCCATTCCATGGGTGAGAGAGCTCCTCACCATCGGCGTGACTAGCCTATACGCGTTCTCGGGGGTACACTTCCCTAACGACGTACGGCCCTTCCCAGTTTGCTGACAATTTGGACCTTGGACCTCCAGGTTTTATGAAAATTCGCTTCAAGACCATGTCTCCTTGTTGAAATTTCGCTCAATCACTTTCTTTTGAAAGGACCTTGAGAGTCTATTCTGATATGAAAGACATGATCGGCTATAGCTAAACGCCGTTCGTCTAAGAGTTCCAGTTGTGTAAGCACGCCTCCCGATGTTCATCGGGATTAAGCTCCTTATCTAACTGAAACTTAGCGAAGGAATGAGGATTCATGTGGACATACCGCCTCCATCCCATAAGTAAGCGAGAAAGGAGTTTGCCCAGTGGGCGTGCGGACAGGTGCGGTAGGCCCACAGAGCCTCAACTACTTTCTCTGGCCAATCAGCAAATTTATTAGACTCACAAGTTTTCTTTAAGATTTTCAAAAGTGTTTTGTTTGTGGCTTCGGCCTGGCCGTTGCCTTGCGGATAGTAGGAGACGAATGATGCAAAGAAATGTTAAACTTCTTACAGAGGTCTTGAAGATCTTGTGATATGAACTGAGGCCCATTGTCGGTGACGAGGCTGCTTGGCACTCCGAACCGCGCGATGATATCCTCATGATGAATCTGCACACGGTTGAACCTTTGATCTCTGCAAATGCTTCAGCTTCGGCCCATTTGGTGAAGTACTCGGTAGCAGTGAGGATGAAAGATTTTTGTTTACCTGAGCATTAGGATCACCAAGAGGCCCGATGATATCAAAGGCCCACATGGAGAAAGGCCAAGGAGAAGATAGTGGATGTAGAGAGGAGGATGGAGCATGGATTTTGTCGGCATGGAATTGGCATTTGACACACCTACGAACGTAGATGGCACAATCTTCTTCTAGGGTTGGCCAGTAATAGCCCTGCCTAAGAATCTTTTAGCCAACATCTGGCTGTTCACATGCCCTCCACACTCGCTGGAATGGGATCCTTCCACAATCTTCAAGCTTCTTCATCTGTCACACATCGGAGGAGCATTCCATTTAGAGCGTCGTGTAGAGAACTTCACCAATTAGGGTATACCTCAATGCTACTCTTCGGATAGCTCTCTTGCCGCTTTCAGCTTCTTCTGGAAAGTGTCGTCTCTGCAATATTGCTCAATCATGGTACCACGGCCTTTCTTCTTCTATCATCTCTCCTAGCTCCACAAGCAATAACTCCTTCGCTTCTTTCTCTCTGCCTTCAAAACTAGAGAGCTCCTAAGGTTAACGAACCAAGGATCTTGAGTGGAGGGAGCTTCTAACCTTTGAACGGTGATTGTCTCAGCACTGCGGCTGAGAGGGAAGGAGAGAGAGGAGGCCAGGGATGCGAGGGCATCGGCCAAATATTTTGAGAGCGAGGAGTATGAATGTAGATGAGTTGACAAATTGCTTGGCTAGGAGAGTGACCAGATCTTGATAGGGCTTGAGTTTAGGGTCACGAGTGCGATAGGTAGAAAGGACTTGCCGAAGAACGAGCTGAGAGTCTCCTATAATCTTGAGATGACGCGCGCCTAAGAGATAGGCGAGCTTAAGACCGCAAGGAGAGCCTCATACTCGGAGATGTTGTTGGTGGCATAGAATTGAAGCTGATAGGCTAGAGGAATGGTGATCCCTCTGGGTGGTGAGCAAGACAGCTCCTATGCCCCGTCCCCTAGAATTGAGAGCCCATCGAAGTGGAGCGACCAGAAGGGATCGCGAGAAATGAGTGACAGGTTTTCATCGGGGAATTCCTCTTGAACCGTGTCATATGGGGAAGAGGAAGGTGAGCAAGGTGCTCAGCAATGGCATACCCTTTTATGGCTTTCTGAACTATGAAGGAAATATCAAATTGGGAGAGGAAGCTTTGCCAGCGTGCCAATCTGTCGGCGAGGACTGGCTTCTCAAGGAGATACCTAATAGGATCCATTCTAGAAATCAAACTCACTTTATGAGCTAGGAAGTAGTGCTTCAATTTCTGCACTACCCCAAACTAGCTGCACATGTTTTCTCCATTGTGGTGAGTTGAGCTCGGAGGGATTGAAGAGCCTAGATAGGTAATAGACTGGCCTTTCTTTGCCGGATTCATCATGCTGAGCAAGGACAGCTCCTAGGGAGTCCTCAATAGTTGACAGATATAGGATCAAGGGTTTCCCAGGGATGGGCGCCTGAAGCACGGGAGGATTCATAAGGTAACTCTTGAGCTCATCAAAGGCCTCTTGGCACTTAGCATTCCATTCAAAGCTGACTCCTCCTTTCAATAGTTCATAGAAGGGACGGCACCTTTGAGAGTGCTGAGATATGAATCTCCTTATGAACTGGAGCCGACCAATCAAACCTCGAAGCTCAGATATGTTCTTGGGAGGAGGCATTTCATTTATTGCCTTGGCCTTGGTGGGTCTATTTGAATCCCCCGTTTGCTAACTATGAAGCCTAACAGCTTGCCCGAAGAAACCCCGAATACGCACTTCTTTGGATTCATCTTTAATTGATACTCTTGTGCGCGGCGAAATACCCTGGCAAGCACGGAGGAGTGTTCTCTTCTGGTCCGAGACTTCACCACGATATCATCCACGTAGACTTCAACATCAATATGAATCATGTCGTGGAAGATAGCTAACATTGCTCTTGATAAGTGGCGCCGGCATTCTTTAGCCCAAACGGCATGACCACATAGCAATATGTTCCCATGGGGTGGTGAAGGAGGTTTTCTCTTGATCCTCGGGGGCTAGACGAATTTGATTGTAGCCTGAATACCCATCCATAAAAGACAGTGTTTCGAACCCTGCAGTATTATCAATCAGAACATCCAAGTGAGGTAGGGGGAAATCATCTTTAGGACATGCCTTATTTAAGTCCCGGAAGTCTATGCAGATTCGCACCCTTCCGTCCTTCTTCATGACCGGGACGATGTTCGCCACCCACAATGGATAGAGGACTACACGGATGAACTTAGCCTTGTGTAGTTTATCAATTTCCTCTTTCATTTTCAAAGCGATGTGGGGAGGAACCTCCTTAACTTTTGTTTGACGGCAACTGCCCCTGGCTTCAAGATCAGCCTGTGTTCCACCAAATCAGGGTCAATGCGAGCATGTCATCGTAGGACCAGGCAAAGGAATCCTTAACTCCCTCAACATTTCTATGAGCGCTTCTTCTTCTTCGGGAGGGAGGCTGGAAGCTATGGTTAAAAGCCTGGGGTCCTCTTCAGTTCCCACGTTTACCTCTTTAGTGGGCTCATCGACTGCTGAGGTAGGTTCATCGAATCTCCTCATACCACTAGCATACGCCTCAGCAGCATCCTCTATCTCACAATCATTCTCATCTAATGGGTCTCCTTCGGCTATGATTTCATAAATTCCAAACCATCGTCTAGCCCTTCCTCTATATGTAGATCTCTAAGTTCAAAACTACTGCTTCTTGACGAACTCTTCGACAGCTAGAAGAGCGCCACACCTTTGAACTAAGTCAAGCAGATACCAGGGTATGCCATTACCCTTCTTCTTCCTAGATGGGGACGAGGACTTGCTAGATTCTACCCCCGATTCTAAACTAAGCCCAATATTTACAGGAGATTTGGAAGAGTGTCCAGAGGTTTATTGGAATGAGCAGAAAAGGTGCGGCAGGGCCGCGAGGGTCCTCCGATGGGACTGGAGGAAGAGGCGGGCCACCTGAGCTCAGGGTGCGGCCGCAGGAATGGGGCGCAGGGAACAGAAGGCCCCTCGCCCAGAATGCCCAATGTGACCATGTCGGTCAGTCAGACGAAGGCACGGTTTGCACAGAAAGAGGAGAAGGGCGGGGATCGCCGTCTGAGAGGAGAGGAGGAGGCGGAGTGACGGGATCGCCGTCGAAGCAGGAGAGCAGGAGTGCGGGGTGACGGGGATCGCCGCGAAGCAGAAGAGCAGGAGTGCGGGGTGACGGGGAACGTCGGAGCAGAGGAAACGTAGGGATGACGGGATCCGTCAAGGGAGTAGGGGAAATCAACAGCTGGAGGCAGAAAGCAGGGAGAAAAGAGTAGAAAGACGGGGATCACGTCCAATGAACAGGAGGAACGGGATCGCGTGAAGAAAGGAGAGAAACGGGGATCGCCGTTCGAAGAAAGGGGAGGAGGAAGACGGGGATCGCCGTCCGAAAAAAAAGGAGAGAAGAGAATGGGGGGGGACACACATTTTTGATTTTTGGATTTTTATATATTTTTTTGATTTGGATTTCTATTTTTTATTTTTTTATTTTTTTGGTTTATTTTTTTGATTTTTGGATTTTCTATTTTTTTTTTATTTTTGATGAAAGGAACTACATTACATTAAAGGCTCCAAGAGAAGACAGAACCGAGCCATAAAGAAAATGGTGAAGAGAGGGTGAAGGGCGAATTAACGCTTCAACGGCGTCGGGAGAGAATGAATAATAAAGGGGGAGACAAGGGAATAACATCAAAATTATAAACAAGTATGGATGAAATAAGATGAATGGGAGGCCGGGAAAACCCTGGCCAGAGCTCCTTTGCTGAAACGGTGAGTTGGTGGCTGACTTTCCTCACCAAATCCAAGCAACTGTCGCTTGGTGGTGGTTGCTGATGCTGATAATACTGCTACTTGCGGTGCGTCTCTCTTCGCTGAACAGACGATTGACTGCAAAACAAGGTTTTCTAATTCTGACTCTTCTGCCCAGCTTCTGGTTCTTCAAACAGCAGACTGACTGATGAGATGACATCTTCCTGATCTGGGTCCTCTGTACCTGCCTCGGCTCTCTTCTTCTTATTGGGCCCGGCTCTTCTAAGGACTGGTAAGCTGATTTAGCGCCTCTGTAGTAGTGTTGTATCCGGGCTGCACGGGCCCTCTAACGAAGTGTTCATACAAGGACCAGGTAAGTGGGCCATGGTCCGATTGTGAAGGAAATGAGAGAAAGCAACCCATTCTGAGTATCCCAGGCCATGTTTTGTGAATTTCTTAGTGCTGGTCACAGTCTTGGTTCGCCCTTGGAGATGGGCACCCAGGCCTTTTCCTGACTGATAACCAGTCTAAACATGATATCCACCCTTTATATTTGTGCTCACATCTCGCTGACTGCCACTACAGGGGGAGACCCAATTGGGCGGTAGAAGAGAATGTATAGGCCCAAGTATAGTTGACATCAAGCACAGAGATAACGGCTTATTGGATGGCCATACTGATGGCAGCACCCTCTCAACCGCTTCTACTGTATGTGTCGTTGCCACGCTTTTCACCTTTACTATTCGCCCTTGGAAGGGGAACTTCAAACACTGATGCACTGTAGATGGCACTACCCCTAATGATTCAATCCATGGGCGCCCTAAGATGGCCTGTGGTATGATCAATGTTCAATACATAGAACTCCACTGACATGACTAGTGGCCCCAATTCTGCTTGTAATGTGATGACTCCATGGCAGGCACGTCGTGAATTGTCATAAGCAGCGATGGTGGTGGGGGTGGGCTGTAGTTGACGCTCTGATATGTTGCATGCTCTCAGGGTGCTTAATGGACAAACATTGATAGAAGCTCCTGTGTCCACTAGAGCTGCATCGACGGCCACTTTGTTTATGGTGAGTGTCACACATAAGGGCATTTTTCTGGCTTCTGGGGCAGCCAACTCACCATCAGAAAAGGTAATAATGGGTCCTTTGTTTACAATCGAGAGCACTGAAGGCAGATTATCCAGGTTCATGTCTTCACTGACCATGACCCTTTGCAGAAAGGCCCTTAGGGTGTCTTGATGAGTCTGTGATCTTTTGATTAACTCTAGTATGGAAATCTTGGCGGGGTTTTGATCCAAATGCTTCAGGATATCATATTGAGTCCCGGGACCGGATCGATTTCTTCCATATCTTGCTGCTGCTGGTTGCTGGTTTGTTGGGCCGGTTGACATGGCATGGACACGGATGCGTTAGGGTACATCCGATGGAACATTCGCCGCTCCAGAGGGCAAGATTATGGTGGAGTGGAGGGGTTGCGGTGTCAAGGATAGAAGGGTTGGCTAGTAAGGGTGCTGGCGTAGGGGAGAAAGGGATGTTGCTGGGTGGAGGGATAAGGGTGACATGACGGGGAATAATAGGATGGTACGGTGGATGTAGGCACGGGGTTAGTGGGTGTGACGTGGGAAATAAAGAAGCTGGCCCACTTCATGTTCGTCATCGAAGGCCCACTGAGCTTCTGGTGGTGGATGGTGGATGACAGGGTTAACATGTGCGGGTGGAGGAGGTGGTGGAGTTGGCTGGGGGTTTGGAGCGGGCTGATGTTGTGGCATGGGGTTGCGGATTATGCCTAGGTCATTCGCCAGCTGCTGCGGCTGCTGTTGTTGCTATGTTGCTGATATTGTTGTTGGAAGGGTTGGTATGGCTGTGTTGTTGCTGTTGCTGCTGCGGCTGCTGTCGCCTCTGTTGTTGCTGTTGTTGCCTCTGACCCTATGGTCCCTCAAATTCTGGATTAATCTTTTCATCTCTGCCCAGTCAATTTGGTTTTGCTCATGAAGATCATATATCATACCGGAACTGAAAACAATCCGACACATTATGGCCGGATGGCGGTGATAGACACAGTACTTTGTTTGATCGGCCGCCATATTCCAGTTCGCCTCTCAGGAGGGAGTCTCAGGGCATTCAGGGACATGAGGGCGGCAAAGATGTCGGCCAGGGACTCGGGCAAAGGAGGGTATTGGCTCTTTTGGGTCCATTGGGCTTCCTAGGGGGTAGCCATTTTGAGGTGGGGGGACCTGGGAGTACTGGCGCTGATCTTGTGGAGGATTTTGTCCTTGGGGAGGTGGCTGTCTATTGTTGTTGTTGTTCCATGGCTGCTGGGCTTGCTGGGTGTAGGGAGACCTACCTACCGGGCCTTGGGGATTGCTAACTGCACCCCACTGTTCATTGGTTTGGATCCCCTCGTGACTGGGCCTTGCGGCTTCTGGTGTAACGGGCCTTGGGGGTCTCAAACATAGAGTGTATAGGCGAGTCCTTAAGTTGGGTCTGAATGAAACGGGCTCGGCTATATAGCTGGTGCATGGTAGAAATATCGTTCATGGCCAAAATAGCTCGGTAGGTTGGAGTGGCATTGGAAATCAACAACTTCACCTTCTCCTCCTCAGGCATGGGGCAGCGGACCTTGGCGGCCAAAGAACGCCACCGATCAGAGTTGGTAGAAAACTCCTCTTCTGGCTTCATCTTTTCGGCTACTAGATCCACAAAAGAGTATTCGGGTCCCACCCGATCTTGGAATTGCTGCAGAAATCTCTCTTGAACAATTTGGAAATCCTCGGCTTCCTCGGGGGCAATGAGTAGAACCATTCCAAAGCCGGACCATCCAGGGATTTTCTGAACAAGTATGCCATGAGGTGGCGGACATACTTGTGTGGTGTTGACTCGTAGACAAAGTCTTTCAGATGAAAATAAGGGTCCCCTACCCAGAGTATTGCGGTAGACAGGGAGCTCCGACTGGGGTGGCACCCGGAGGTACTGGAAAGATGGGAGGGCAATATCAGCTACCTTCTGCGATCGATTTGCCTCGGAGGTCATGAAGCCTTCTTCATGCTCGTCCACTCCGCAAGGAAGTCGGAGGGAGACTGGACTTGATGTGCAGAAATAAGGGAGCGAGGTTGCTCGAATGAGTGAGACCTCTCACAGGGGAAGGGAGCTGGTTCGGCCGTATAGTATGTAGTTGGGGGAGATCGAGGCCGACCTCTCGTGGGGGAAGGTAGCTTGGTTCCAAAAATGAATGGCCCGAGGGCGGAGGGGTGTAGGATCTACCCCTGATGAAGGAAGGTGGGGTGCTGAAGCGACATGGGCGGAGGAGGATCTGCTGGTCGAACTGAACTCTGACCCCGGGGGGACAAAGGCTGTTTCCCTTGGCGGCAGCTATAAACTCTCGGACTTGGTCCGGAGTGAGGTGGGGAAGGAGCTGGCTGAATTGTGAGTGGGGGTCATCACCCCCAGGAGGAGAGGTAGGACGAGATCGAATCCCAGTGACGGAGGGAGGCTGGATATGCCCGGGATTGTGGCCATGAGGGTGGGCCACTCCTCGAGCAACCCGAGAGGAAGAGCATCGTCGGCAAGGACCCGAAATTGGATCCATGTCGAAAAGGGATTATGATAAGATACAAAGAAAGGAGGGATTGACTCGATCTCCCTAAACAATGATGCATACACCCCCCCAAGAATAATAGGGGGTGACACAGACAATACCTAGACTCAATCACAACAAGAAAGACTGAGAGGAGGAGGGATGAACACTCAAGTTGTCATGTTTAAAGCGCAAATTTCTTAAGGTTTAAACTTGACCTTTAGATGAATTAATTAAGAGGATGTCACTCGGTCAAGTGGACCTTAATGGGTATGGACTCAAGTCCTCCGGTGAAGCTAAGGAATGGTATGCTCACACGCAAAGGGGTGGCCCAGACTAAGGGGTACAACTGGTACAACCAGCCCGGCGAACCGCAACGTGCGTATGGTCACGGGGTCTTACGAAGGTCCTCAGAAGGTGGGCCCGAGTCAGCCTACGAGTGCTCATAGGTGAGAGGACTCACTCATCCAAGGGGGAACCTAAACAAATGGGCTTCAATAGCGTATGCAATGGGCCTAAATGCCCGAAATGTATGCACAGGTGATAGATGAGAACCAAACAGGGTGACTAAATGGCCCTCGGGCAGAGTCGCGGCGGTCGTGTACACCGTGACCTTATCGCGACAGGGCGACCTGCCGCGATAGGAACAGAGGCCCGAAACACCAAGAGGTCTTCAACTAACTCAAACAGACTACCCTATCAAATGAGAACAGACACAAAAATAGCAAATCAATACCACATGGACCAAGAAGCACACAGAAACCGATTCATGAGTCAAAACAGTAACATACAAAGCATACCTGATAACGCGACGCCCCTCCACGACGCGACCTTGTCGCGTCCTCGCGATACGCCGCGACTAGAATCAAAAACTTACAAGTAAAAATAAAAGGAAAATCCGGTCCCTAGCAGGATTTTAACATTCAGAAAAAGCGACAACATATGATACAAGGAGATATCACAAGGATGCATGATCTGATAGAAACAAGACAAGGCAGATAGAAGGTAGAGGAGGCTGACCTCATAATGCGTCCTCGACAAACGACGCGACCTGATCGCGTCGCAGTGATAGGTCGTGACAAGAACAGAACACGAAAAATACAGGGAACAAAGAACAAGAGACTAACAGGGCACTAAAGTGAGAAACAAAGAAAACATGGCAAGCAAGCAGTCAAAAATCCACGAGGGTGGCAGTGAAGGTCCCACCGTGATCGCCAAAAGGTGTAATCATGGGGGATTGACGCCCCCCCTCGACACGAACAAGTACTAAATCTAGTGGTGTGTGAACATGGAATGTGATCGCCACCTAGAAAGCTGCCTTATAAATATAAAATGAAGATGACTAACTTAACTAGGAAAAGGAGAGAGAAAAGGGGGGCGGACTTGGTGTCGCGGTGGCCTTAGCGGTAGCGACAGTGCTGATAACGCGACGCTGATGCCAGTCGCGTTTCTTGTCGCGTCGTCCTCCGCCGCCGCGTTCTCTTTGTGCGGGAGTTGTTGGAGTGTGGACCTTCTTCTCGTCTTCCAGCCAGCGAAAGGCAAGAGCTCTCGTGGATGACACTTGGATGCCTGCCACAAAAGAAAACAAACAAAAGGAAGCCCTATTAGAACACGTTAAACATAGTATCTACTCTAAAATAAAAAGAAAGGATGAGAACATGGAGGGAACGAACCTGGGTTTTTTTTAAACCCCTTTGGGTGTAGGAAAACGTGGGTGTGTGCTGAATATGTTCTATCTAAGAATAACATGAAAAATGCATGCAAAAGAAGGAGAAAGGGAAAGGGAGAGAGTGAGCCCCATTAGGGCGACTCCTTGCCGTGGCTGCAGCTCGAAGGATCGTCCAAAAGCTTCATGCGAATGCTGAAGTCGCCCTTAACGTCCATGCTCCATAGATGATGAAATGGGTTGCTTTGGTGGAGAGGGAAGTGAGGGAAATGGAGGAAAAGGGTGGCTGCAAGGCTAAGTATTTGTCAAAGGAAAATTTTGGCAGCCCTTCGGGGGTAACAATGAGGCTCTCCTCGTCTTGAGGAGGGGCCTCTCTTTATAGAGCCATGAGAGAGAAATGGGTGATATTATCTCTTCAAATAGTCAAATTCGAAATGGGAGATAATGGCCTTTAAAATTGCAAGGCAGAGTCCAAGGGATTCTCATAAGAGTCCCTAGGGCCGAAATCTCGCCCCAAGGGGTTGAGATATTTCCTAGGGATAAAGGTAGATCAATAGGAAGATAAATAGGAGGTTGTTGCGGAGTTTGGTGTGCTCAGGCGTTATCGCGGCGTATCGTGGGGTCGCGACTAGAGACGCGACGGAGCGAGGTGTCGCGACAGTAAGCCCACGTGCATGGATATCATGCATGGGCTATCGCGGCGTCCAGAGCCATCGCGACTAGAGTTGCGGCGCTACGATATGTCGCGACTAGGAAATCGAATTATTTTGCATTTATTAGCCAGTTACATAAAAGATATTGGTTATAAATGCAAAAGGACTCTCCAAAATGATAATGGGCGAGATTTCAAGGCAATTTTAAATTGTTAATGGGCTCAATCAAGGCTGATGATGGGCTCAAGGTGAGTGACCAACTAGGGGCTAACATGAAATGTGGTTCGACTAATCAGTCGGAACCGGGTGTCTACACCAGCGCGTCGACCATGTGGGAATCCATGGACAAAGGAGACTTACGCAGGCCTTGAACAAGGATTCACTAGTCCGACAGAAGAAATATCCGACGGAGAGTTCGTCCAAGTCAAGAGAAAAGTGTGTAAATAAAACAAGTACTCGACGTTCTAGAGGAATTCTAGAATAGTAGAGCAATGATAACGGCATTCCCAAAACATCGCGAGAATCGTAGACAAGATTATTAAATTATGGTAATTAATATATATTATTGAAATAAATTACCAGATACATATGTGACGTCCCAACCAGCAAACTGGCCAACAACCGTGCTAGTTGGTAGACTTCCCAAGAAGGTTCACCCATCCTGGGACTACTCCCAACTGAGCACGCTTAACTTCAGAGTTCTTTTTCACTCGAGCTCTGAAAAAACTAGTCCAAGTTGTTGGTAGTTTGCTGATTTAGTCCATTTAACATATTCTTATATGGGGTATTACAATCTACCTCTCTTATATAAGCGACATCCTCGTCGCTGCTCAACATAGCACACAATCAAACCCAGGCAGACAGGATTCTAGAGGTGGCCCCCACAGGTTCAAGAGGTGGCTCCCACTATGTAGCACTTTGCGCCATTATGGCTTCAAGAGGGGTGGCTCCCATAGCGTAGCACTTTGTCCTGTGTGGCACTTAGTTCCTGCACTTCCAGCTGGGTAAGGCCTTGATACCATTGTGCGACCCAACTATCAAACTGGCCCAACAACCGTGCCAGTTGGTATACTTCCCAGGAAGGTCACCCATCCTGGGACTACTCCCAACTGAGCACGTTTAACTTCAAAGTTCTTTTCCTGCTCGAGCTCTGAAAATGACTAGTCCAGGTTGTTGGTAGTTTGCTGTTTAGTCCATTTAACATATTCTTATATGGGGTGTTACAATACTACCTCTTATATAAGAGACGTCCTCGTCGCTGCTCACATATAGCACACAATCAAACCCTGGCAGGCAGGATTCTAGAGGTGGCCCCCCAGGCTCAAGAGGTGGCTCCCACTATGTAGCACTTTGCACCATTATGGCCTCAAGAGGTGGCTCCCATAGCGTAGCACTTTGTCCTATGTGGCACTTAGTTCCTGCACTTCCGGCTGGGTAAGGCTCTGATACCATTTGTGACGATCCAACCAGCAAACTGGCCAACACCGTGCCAGTTGGTAGACTTCCCAGGAAAGTCACCCATCCTAGGACTACTCCCAACTGAGCACACTTAACTTCAGAGTTCTTTTCCTGCTCGAGCTCTGAAATGACTAGTGGGTTGTTGGTAGTTTGCTGATTTAGTCCATTTAACATATTCTTATATGGGGTGTTACAATCTCCCCTCTTATATAAGCGACGTCCTCGTCGCTGCTCACATATAGCACACAATCAAACCCCTGGCAGGCAGGATTCTAGAGGTGGCCCCCACAGGCTCAAGAGGTGGCTCCCACTATGTAGCACTTTGCACCATTATGGCCTCAAGAGGTGGCTCCCATAGCGTAGCACTTTGCCCTGTGTGGCACTTAGGTCCTTGCACTTCCGGCTGGGCAAGGCTCTGATCCATTTGTGACGACCCAACCAGCAAATTGGCCCAACAACAGTGCCAGTTGGTAGACTTCCCAGGAAGGTCACCTTAGTTCCTGCACTTCCGGGGGCAAGGCTTGATACCATTTGTGAACGACCCAACCAGCAAATTGGCCCAAAACCGTGCCAGTTGGTAGACTTCCCAGGAAGGTCACCTTAGTTCCTGCACTCCGGCTGGGCAAGGCTCTGATACCATTTGTGACGACCCAACCAGCAAATTGGCCCAACAACCGTGCAGGTGGTAGACTTCCCAGGAAGGTCACCTTAGTTCTGCACTTCCGGCTGGGCAAGGCTCTGATACCATTTGTGACAACCCAACCAGCAAAGTGGCCCAACAACCGTACAGTTGGTAGACTTCCCAAGAAGGTCACCCATCCTGGGACTACTCCCAACTGAGCACGCTTAACTTCAGAGTTCTTTTCCTGCTCGAGCTCTGAAAATGACTAGTCCGGGTTGTTGGTAGTTTGATGATTAGTCCATTTAAATATTCTTATATGGGGTGTTACAATCTACCCCTCTTATAAGCGACGTCCTCGTCGCTGCTCACATATAGCCACAATCAACCCCTGGCAGGCAGGATTCTAGAGGTGGCCCCCACAGGTTCAAGAGGTGGCTCACACTATGTAGCACTTTGCGCCATTATGGCTTCAAGAGGTGGCTCCCATAGCGTAGCACTTTGTTCTGTGTGGCAATTAGTTCCTGCACTTCCGGCTGGGTAAGGCTCTGATACCATTTGTGACGACCAACCAACAAACTGGCCCAACAACCGTGCAGTTGGTAGACTTCCAGGAAGGTCACCCATCCTGGGGACTACTCCAACTGAGCACGCTTAAATCAGAGTTTTTTTTCAACTCGAACTCTGAAAATGACTAGTCCGGGTTGTTGGTAGTCTGCTGATTTAGTCCATTTAAACATTCTTATATGGGTATTACACATTATGAAATTTGCATGTCCGATTAAGCCATGTTGGACGGTTCAAAGTGTGTGCATGTGTTAAGAGAATCATGGAGAGATGAAATAATCAAGTGAAAGACTTTTAATAACTAATACATGTCCATGATTATCAATCTTGTTTACTATGTTTAAGATAGTTAACAAAGTGTACAAGCACTGTAGAAAATTAGTGCATCATAAATCAGGGGTTTTAATGCAAAAAGCCCAGATCGCGACGTACCATGTGAGGGTCGTGACGAGGTAAGAGCAGAATGCGGTTAGGGTCGTTTGAGGATCACGACAGGTCGGTCAGGTCGGGCGGCCAGAACGCGACATTGTTGGCTGTCACGATCAGATCGTGACAGGGACTGTGTCGCGACGGCCCTGAGAATGCGGCCTATCGGGCCATCACGTTCTTAGGTCCTGCGCCTGAGAAGAGAGGGAAAAGGATAGCTCCTTGGAATGCGGTCCATGTTGCCTTATTTTGACATAGGGTGGTTTGAAAAATCATAACTAATTGCACAAACGATGAAAAATCACAAAACTAGTTACAAAGAAATCTAGATATGTAGTAGTGTTCACAGTAATTAGGAATTGAATAGTAGACATGGTCTCGACATGAATCAAACAAGTTTATTCACAAGGTGCATGGTACAGTACACAGTGGAGATCAACGAATTAATTCGCAAGGTAGTATGGATGAAAATTAGGGCTTTCAGGGCGAAAGATTCCTAACATTCATCAGTATCTGTAATAAATTTTGAGCCATAGGATATAGTATTCAAGGAGATATAAATTAAACATGAAGGTTCCGGGTTAAGATGAGTGTAGAACTTCAAATCAAGAACAAAAGATATGCTCAATGGAAAATTATGAAACTATAGGGATTTTGTCCGTAATGGTTGGAAAAACCTACAAATGAATTTTATGATTTATGTTTGTGAGAATGCCTACCTTTAATCGTTTTCCTCTTCATGGGCTAGAACTTGAAGAACGAGAGAGAGAGCTTGAGAGAGTCTTCTCTTCACGAGATCTCCTCCTCCTTGGCCTCTCCTCCTGGTCCAGCAAACCTTGGCAATGAGCTAGGGCCTGCCATGGAGGATTTATGGGAGTATTTATGCTTCTTATGTTTCTATTTCTTAATAGTACCCTAACTCCTATTAAATTCTGAGATTTTATATTTAATTATTCCACCTTCCAAGCTTGCCATGTCCAATTTGGGTTAGGTTAGGATCCAAATTCGTGGCCAACTTATTAGGGTAGGTTTAGGAATCCAATTCCATCTTAAATAGCTATTTTAATGCTTAAATACTCTTTTCTATGTAAGCATATTTAAGTTACGAATTTAGGGTATTTTCCTATTATTCCCCTTTTAAAAATCCCTATTTTGACCCACAAATTTCTAATGGGTCCATTTAACAAGCCATTACTTCTTTTCATTTAATGGTTTTATTTAATTCTCTTTTATTTGATTTTCTAATTACTTTTATTTTTATTATTATTAAAAAATCAGGTTTCTACATCCTCCCCCTCTTAAAAGAATTTGGTCCCCAAATTCATATGATCATAACGGAGAGAATGTCTTACCGAAATGATCGGGGTAGTTCCGTCTGATGGTTCCTTCCGGTTCCCATGTAGCTTCTTCCACTCCGCGATTATTCCATAAGACTTTAACCACATGAATGGGACGGTTCCTGAGTTGTTGCACCTTCCGTTCCAGTATCTTGACTGGCTTCTCTTCATAGGTCATGTCCTTGTTTAACACAACTTCTCATGGCGAATGATAGCGTAGATCATAGACATATTTCTAAGCATGGAAACATGGAACACATTATGTACACATGCCAGGTCTGGCGCAATGCCAGTCGGTATGCACTCTCACCAATCCTTTCGAGCACTTCAAAGGACCGATGAATCTAGGACTGAGCTTTCCTTTTACACCAAATCTTTAGATGCCACGAGTAGGTACACCTTTAAAAGTACATGATCACCGACTTGAATTCTAAGTCTCGCCTTCTTCTATCGGCATAGCTCTTTTGTCTGGACTGAGCAATCTTGAGCCGGTCTCTAATCACCTGAATGTCCTTTGTTGTTCGTTGTACCATATCGGGCCTAGCCATTGCTGTTCTCCAACCTCATTCCAGCATACAGGAGATCTACAATTCCTTCCATAGAGTGCATCAAACGGTGCCATCTTAATACTTGCCTGATAACTGTTGTTATAGGTGAACTCAACAAGGAATAGGTGCTCGTTCCAATAACCTTAGAAGTCTATAGTGCAAGCTCTCAACATATCTTCCACTATTTTGTTGGTAGTTTCAGTTTGCCCATCAATTTGTGGGTGGAATGCGGTACTAAAGTTGAGTTTAGTATCTAGTGCACCTTGCAGTCATTTCCAAAAATGATATGTGAATTTCAGATCTCGATCCGAGACTATAGATGATGGAATGCCATGTAGTTTTACAATCTCTTTGACATATAAGATAGCTAGTACTTCTACCGACCACTTACTCTTTATGGCTAGAAATGGGCAGATTTGGTTAGTCGGTCAACAATGACCCATATGGCGTCGAGTCCACCACGAGTCTTGGTAAACCCATGATGAAGTCCATGCCAATGCTTTCCCACTTCCATTCTAGGATGTCTAGTGGTCTTAGTACGCCAGCAGGGCACATGTGTTCCGCCTTTACCTGTTGGCAAGTAAGTTAATGAGCGGCATGTTCGGCTACCTCTCTCTTCATGTTCGGCCACCAAAATGTTCTTTTCATGTCTTGATACATTTTGGTACCTCTAGGGTGGATAGTGTACTTTGTCTTGTAGCTTCATCCATTAGCTTCCTCTTCAGTTCTTCATTGTCGGGAATGCATGTCCTCCCTTGAACACCAGTCTTCCATCTTCAATCATAGCAAAGTCCGGTCTTTCGGCTAGGTTTTCTTGAGAAACTAAGAATGGATCATTATCTTGTTGAAATTTAATCTCTTCCAGCAAGTCGGATTGAATCTTGATATTGGCAACCAAGACTCGATCATCCCTATGTTCAATATTTAAGTATATCCTTGCGAATTGTTCTAGTAGTTGCATCTCGCCAAGGACTAGACTCGAAACAGACGCCATCGGCTTTCTACTAAGAGCATCAGCCACGACATTACCCTTGCCTGGATGGTATTGGATGTTGAAGTCGAAATCCTTCAGGTATTCTAGCCATCTTCTCTGTCTCATGTTGAGTTCCTTCTGGGAGAATAAGTACTTTAAGCTTTTGTGGTCTGAATAGACAGTGAATTGTTCTCCATACAAGTAATGTCTCCAGATTTTCAAAGTGAAAACCACAGTAGCCAACTCAAGATCATGAACAGGGTAGTTGACTTCATGAGTCTTTAGTTGTCGAGAAGAGTAGGCGATGACTTTCTCCTTTTGCATCAATACACACCCTAGCCCAATTCTTGAGGCATCGGTGTAGACAGAGAAACCTTCTCCCTTTATGGGCAAGGCCAGAACAGGTGCTGAGGTAAGACAATGTTTAAGAGTTTGGAAACTTTTATCACACTCATTACTCCAGGAGTAGGGGATCTCCCTTCGTATCAGACGTGTGAGGGGAACGATGATCTTGGAGAAGTCCTTGATGTACCGCCTTTATTAGCCAGCCAGTCCTAAGAAGCTTGATTTCTGTGACGTTGGTTGGTCTCTCACAATTGAGTACAACTTCGACTTTGGAAGGATCAACGGAGATGCCGTCCTTTGAGATGACATGACCCAAGAAGGACACTACTTCGAGCCAGAATTCACACTTGCTCAGCTTTGCGTACAGCTTGTTGTCTTGCAAGACTTACAGTTCTATCTTCAGATGTTCTTCATGCTCTTCTTTGGTCTCTGAATATATGAGGAAGTCATCGATAAAGACGACCACGAACTTGTCAAGGTATGGCCGATATATGCTATTCATAAGTTGCATAAAAGCTGCCGGAGCATTGGTTAGACCAAACGAGCATAACGATGAATTCATAGTGTCCATACTTGCTCCTGAAAGCTGTTTTGAAAATATCGTCATCCTTGATCCTCAATTGGTGATAGCCAGATCGATGGTCGATCTTGGAGAAATATTGAGCTCAGGATATTTGGTCGAAAAGTTCATCGACTCTAGGCAATGGATACTTTTCTTGATGGTTAGCTGATTGAGCTGATGATAGTCGATGCATAGCCTCATCGATCCATCCTTCTTCTTAACGAAAAGCACAGGTGCTCCCCATGGGGAAGTACTGGGTCTGATAAACCCTTTCTCTACTAGCTCCATTAGTTGTGCCTTCAATTCCTTTAGATCAGCAGGGGACATCTGGTACGCTTGTCATGATACCGGGGCAGCTCCAGGGATCAACTCTATGTTGAAGTTGACATCTCATTCTGAGGGAATCCCTGGTAGATCTTCGGGGAACACATCTGGGTAATCCTAGACTTTGTGTATGTCTTCTATCTTAGAACCCTTCTATTCAACAATTACGGCCGCGTGGAAAGCAATGCAACCTTTCCTTATCATGTTATGGGCCTTTATGACGGAGACTAGAGACATCCATCTCTTGTGTCTGATCCCAGAGAATGACAACTTAGGGAAATCACTAAAAGTAACCTTCCCTTTCTTACAGTCGACACTTGCCCCATAAGTGACAACTAGTCGGGTCCCAAAATCACATCATAGCCTTCCATGGACATACACACTAGGTCGACTGTGAGGTTATGGTCTCTGATCATTATATCGGTAGACGGAAAAATATTTGTTTAGTTTCCCCTTTTCTCCCAGTGGTGTTGTGACAGAGAATTCACAACCCATATATATAGGTTTTACATTCAAAGTATCAGCAACGTTTTGAGATATAAATGAATGGATTGCTCTAGTATCAAATAAAACTAATGTTGATAGAGAGAAAACTTGAAGGGTACCTTCTACGACTCCACCCTCCTCGGTGGGCTCCACTTCTTCGAAAACTTACAATCGGCCAGGCTTCTTTTGCCAATTAGGGTGTTTCTCTTTCTCCTGCTCCTTCAGCACAGGGCACTCAAAAATGCAATGATTGCGATTTCCACAGCGTAGGAAAGCGCCTACTTTCCTCCAGCACTCAGCAACAATATGACCAGGATTGTCACAATGCATGCACTTGGTCTTGTCGGTGTTTGGGGTAGTAGGTATCTTGGGCTTCCTTTCTTGATTCGACCCTCTCATGATGTTGAACGGCCGCTTCTTGTCATTTGTGAGCTTGCTTGAAGAACATGATGCTGGTTCCTTCTTGATCAGTCTACCCTTTATGCGATTGGTAAGGTCGGTCGCATCCTCAAGCAGTTGTGCCTTCTTTACCATCTCGGCATAAGTCTGGATGTCGAGTGGTGCAAGTTGTGTAATATATGAAGGCTTGAGTCCATTAAGAAATCGCCTCACCTTCATCTTCTCTGTGTTGACCAGATGATTGGCATAATGCGCCAATCGAGAGAATTGCGCTTCATACTCAGCGATTGTAAGGTGCCTCTGCTTCAGTGCAACAAATTCAGAGGTCCTTCCTCTTCGGATCCTTTCAGAGAAGTATTTGGAGTTAAAGTGCTCCTTCAATTCTGCCCAGGTGAACTGTGCATCAGCCCTAGTGGCCTCTACAGACTCCCACCACGCACGGGCATCTCTTTCTAATTGAAAAGTTGTCAATAGTAACTTAACACCATCCGCGCATTGCATGACAGGAAGATGCATTCTATCTCCTTCATCTAGTTTTCTACCTCGTCGGGATCAGTAGTCCCACTAAAACAAGGCGGATTCAAGTTACGGAAATTCCTATGCAGATCTATGGCTCCTTGGTTTCCACGAGCTCCAACAGTCTAATGTAGTGCTTGAGTGAGCTGTTGGATAGTTTGTTGCATGTCACGTAGTTGTGCACGCTCTGCTGCCATTGCTATGTTTTAAGTTCCTTCAAAAAGAGAAATTTTAATGTAAGATATCATGATTGCACTAAGTTGGTGTGTGTGTGAGTTTATTTAAACTTATTACCCAAGGTTCTACCCGCAACTCACATAGGTAGGCTAATTGACTCCATAGTCAAGGCTGGTCAACCTAGATCATCCTATACTTAGAACAACCTAGGCTCTGATACCACAAAACTGCCACGCCCCAACGCGGAATATCAGAACGTGAGGCAGTTGCAAGTAAACGGGTACAGAGTGAGTACTAGACATCAAACCATTGGACAAGAATCAATACTAAAGCAAATTTTCTCATTGATAACTTTTCAAATGTCTAGTTACAACCACTAATATCAGAGCCATTCTATAGGGCCCAATTACATTGAATAAAGCAAAAGACTAACTAACACTAACACAGTACTAAGATGCTAGGGTACTCATAACTTCACTCCTAGTCGTTCCCATCCTCTTGAGTGTAAGTGTCATCCTCGGTCTCACCTGAGAACACCACGACAAATAACGCAGGGTGAGTGATAACGCCCAATAGGACTTAAATCTCAGGGTTAAGCATGCTTAAAGTGATTAACATCTTACTAAGCAGGATAACTAGAGAGAATAACGAGAAACGTATAGAAAGAAATGGTACAGAATAACAAGGAACAATAGCACAATGCACGAGAGCATAACAAGTATGATAATAGATTGGCCGTATAACAAGATAACAAGTAATGTAGCACAATAGTGCACAAGTCACGATAGCAAGTGTTGGTCGATATTCTTTCAACCATGAGTTCAAGTAAACAATAATTGACTAATTGATTGATTGATTGCCATAGATCAAATCTTGCGTGTTCATGCATTAGGTGGATTCCAATCACCCTGATCATTAGACCCCCACGAGTTATAGCCTTTAAGGTGCTCCTCCCAAGGACCAGATCGGGCCCTTATAATGTTGCCTAGCATAGTCATATTTTTATCATAGACAATCAATTTAATGTCCAAATAGAGTACCAAGAAATAGATGAGAGTACTAGACGAAAAGATGAGATAGTAGAGTGAACATGAATAGACGAGAGTGTAGGGATAGTAGATGAGTCATGGCCATATTCTTAAGACAATGTTAAACAAGCGGTAGTAACAGTTGCGCAACACGCGCGATTGGTGTTGGCAGTCTTGTGGAACTCACTACCCTTCCACTGGCCAGGTATGCATAGGTCCAGAGGTCCGACGTGATTCAAGCTAAGAGAGAGAACAATCTAAGGTCGTACGGATCTTACTGATCTCTAGAGTGTATCATAGGTGTTAGGGTACAACCAGCTCGTCGACCATGTGGGAATCCATAGACAGAGGAGACTTACGGAGGCCTTGAACAAGGATTCACTAGTCCGGCAGAAGGAATATCCGACGGAGAGTTCGTCCAAGTAAACAGAAAAGTGTGCAAAGAAACAAGTGCTCGACGTTCTAGAGAATTCTAGAACAGTGGAGCGTCGATAACGGTATTCTCAAAACATCACGAGAATCATAGACAAGTTTATTTAAAATATGGGAATTAATATATATTATTAAATAAATTACCAGATACATTATGAAATATTTTCATGCCCGATTAAGCCATGTTGGACGGTTCAAGTGTGTGCATGTGTTAAGAGAATCATGGAGATGAAATAATCAAGTGAAAGACTTTTTAACTAACTAATTACATGTCCATGATTATCAATCTCATTTACTGTGTTTAAGACAATTAACAAAGTGTACAAGAACTGTAGAAAATTAGAGCATCATAAATCATGGACATGTAATTTAGGGTATTTTCCTATTATTCCCCTTTTAAAAATCCCTGTTTTGGCCCACAAATTTATAATGGGTCCATTTAACAAAGCTCATTACTTCTTTTCATTTAATGGGTTTTATTTAATTCTCTTTTATTTGATTTTATAATCGCTTATTTTTTATTATTATTAATTTTTATTTTTCAAAAAATCCAGGTTGCTACTTTTTTTTCAATCTAGCCGAACCAAAAGGGGAGGGTAGGGACGCCCTCATTGTGAGGGTGCCACTACCTTCACTAGACGGCTAAGGATGTTTTCATTAAATATATGAGGAAGAAAGGGGTGGGAGGAGTACAAAAAGGACTCGAGGCTCATGGCTGGACACCCTGCCTTATCATGACGGTAGGGGTCCTTAACAGTGATGGGAGGCTTGTAGCCTAGGCAGTGGTTTGCCTGTGAGGCCTGTGGCCTAGGCATTGCTATTGTTGTTATGGTCTGGTGTTTCTGTACCTGCCCTCCCAGTTTCTGTACTTTCTACAGATTTTGCTAGATAGTGAGTTTTATTTAATTACAGTTCAATTATGTCTATTGCAATTATGTTGTGGTTTGGCCAATGGCGTTGCCAGTGAGACCCTTTGTGGTTGAGGTCTCTTTCTTTCTAGGTGTTGTTTTTGGGAGGTCCCTACTGTGCGAGTGACTTGTTGAGGCTCACTCCCCTACAGTTCTTTTCAGGTGTTAGCCGTGTGTTGGCTCGCAGTGACGTTGTGGCAGACTTGTACCACCAGTAGTTAAGTCGTAGTTAGTGTTGTGTGAGCTTTGCTCCCTCAGGGTATGCCCCAGATAGTTGTATTTTTCTCTTGGACATGTAATAATGTATTGGGATAATGTAGTGTGTTGTGAATGAATAAGAGAACATGTATTTTCTTGTGTCTTATATTCTTATGATTGTCTTCTATATTCCTACTCGACATTTGTGTGGGATATCCCTTGCGAGACTTCAGTCAGATTGCAGGAGGTGGACTTGGATATGGAGCCTTATTGGGCATAAATATCCAGGGCCATCATAGTTGGTATCAGAGCATGGTCTAATGAGAATATAAAAAGACATTAAGGTTGCAATGTCCCAAGACATGGTTGAATGTCCACTGCTAGTAGTAAGTTTGCGGTTTTGTGTGATTTTTAGTGGGGTTTCCATGTGAGTTTTTGTATGTGAATTTTGTGTTTATGTTTGTCAGAGTGGCAGTTGCTAGTGGGCAGAGGCATGGTGTTGTTGGTAATGGTATAGCTTGTTGAGTTACGCTAGTAAGTTGATTTATTATAGAAAGGTATGATTGTGTAGAGTTTTTTAGTTGTAAAGAATTGAGGGAATTGGTAAGTTCAGTTGTGATATTAAGAAAGATAGAGCTATGTTCTGAGAAGGTTATGATTTAGTGTGATGAAGGTGCTTTTAGCAAAATAGAGAATCAGCAGAGACAGCTATAAGTTAATGGTTGTGAATATGTGTAGCAGAAGTTAATGCAGAGGTAGTTGTGTAATAGAGTTACAGCGGGAACAATATTGTAATGTGGAATAGTGGGTGTTAAAGATTGTTAGATGAAAGGATTGTGATTGAGAAATTCAATAGAGGTAATTGATATGTTTGAGATTTGTGTCAATAAGATTTAAGAAGTAATTTGGATAATAATGTGGTTAGTGATATGGATGATTATGAATAATTAAGTGAGTCAGATAAGGTATTAGTAAATAGAGGAGTAGTGATTTTTGGCAGTAAGGTTAAATGTGTTTTGTGATCAAAATGGTTATTGTAGAGAAAGTTTGAGAGTAATGTTACTATATGTGATGGGGGTAATAGAAAGTTTGATATAAAGCTTAATATAAAAATGTGTAAAGGTGAATTGCTGGGAATAGAGAGAGTAGAGGGAGAGAAGTATTCAGTTAAGTTTTTTGAGAATTTTGAAGCATAGATATTTAATAGATAAGTGGCAACTTATGAGGATTCAACAGAAAGATTTCTTTGAAGATTGCAGTGTTAAAGACCAAATCAATAATGTTTAGTAGTTGTGAACAGTATGAGGAAAAAGATAGGTGAGTTAGTCAAGAAGTTGAAAGGGAATGTCAAGTTGAGTAGGACAGAAAGGTAGATTATGAAAGAATTAAAGTAAATGTTTGAATGAAAGGAATATTAATGAGTAAGTTGAAACAGTGGTGTTTCCAGTGCTTAAGAATAAGGCAGTTATGGTAAGGTAATTGGAAAGGCAAATGCTAAGATTGTAAAGTAGCAGTGTGGAATAGAGGAATCAGGTAGAGCAAGTTATTGTGTCTAAGAAAAGGGTATTTAGATTCTAGTATTAGCCGTGTTACAATAAAAGATAATTGTGTGTTAAGAAAAGTTACAGTGTGAGTGGTATAGTAAGTTCGGTCAGATAGTGGAATAATTAAAGGTAAATCTATACAGAAATAGTATTATATTCGATATGATCGTCAGTATAGCTTAAGTTCAGTGTTATTGATTAAAGGAAGAAAGAATGTGGCAGATTATAGAATGAAAATAGTTAGATGATCCAAGCAATGTGTAGTAAGAGTTTATGTGGCAATGTATAGAAAGTGATTGAAATGCATAGAGAAGTTTTATTATAAAGTTATTTCTAGAGTTTGATGTAAAACCCCCAACAAAATAGTTAAAGAATAATAAGCATATTAAAGTATGGCAAAGAGCAAGAAATGTATGGGAACTGGACTTTATTTTTTTAAGTCAGTAGAATGTAAATTATAGAAATGAAAAGTGTGATCAATTAACCAGCAAAGCATTTTGGGTCAGATGGCATCTTATTGAGAAAGAGTTTGTTAAAGTTGAAAGCAGAATATGTGCAGAATTAGCTGAGCAGTTTTATTTCCTGATCAGAGAGTACAGTGTCACCACGATGAGAATGGAGATTGTGAAGAGTTATGGATTTGATTTTTTGAGTCAGTCAAAGAATATTATTTGAAGTGAGAAAAGTATGTAAAGAGTAAAGCCTATCAGAAGCAGTATGGTAAGATTCAGAATTTAGTGTGGCATAGAATTGAATCATTAAAGAAAGTAGTTTAGGAATTCCAGTGTTTTCTCCCGGTGGTAATTAGTTATGTAAGATGGTTTAATAAGTGAAGTTAGCTCAGTTACAGTCAGAATAGTAGTGAAATAAAAAGAATTAAAGGCAATAGTGAAAGCAGAATTTATGGAACATTTTAGCAAATATCTTATATAATCAGAGCAGCGTAGTGGAAGCATAGAAGATTCAAGACTCCTAAGTCGTCAGAAGTTTGATTGTTTGAAAAAGGAATTTGAGGTTTTTGCATAACTAATTGAAGAGGCAGAGGTTCTTTATAAGATATGAGTTAAAGCGTATAACCAGATTGATATACAGAGGTAGGAAATTCAGATATAGTATTTTGATTTTCTTCAAGAAACTGATAGTTAGAGTGTAGCACCCTTGATTTTTAAAACCCGAATAAAAATAAAATTACTAATTTTAATAAATGAGGAAAATATAATTAATTGGATTAAAGGGGAAATAAATGGAAACAAAGGGAACTAAAGAAATAACCCATTAAGCAAATTAGTAATGGGTTAAACAAATGGTCTAAACCAAATAGATTGGGCCCAATAGGATGAATCCCATCTTGGGAGGAGATGTAATTAAGTGAAATTCGTATCTAATTATTAGTAAATAGTAAAAGGCTAAGATAAACACTAAATAAGTCATGTTTATCCAAAATAAGAGTCCTAGCCTTGCTATAAATCATTACCCACGAAATTAATCTCTTCCCCACCCAAAGAATGAGATAATTGCTAGAAAGGAAGGTGATAAACATGGAAATTCGGAATTAATGGAAAGGAGGAGTTTTAGAAGGGGTAAAACTCTACTAGCAACCCAATACACCTCCCAAGTTCGTCCCTACCACCCATAGTTTGTGGCTGAGTCCTAGGAGATGAGGGGAAGGCTGGAGAACGAAGGAGCAAGGAGGAGGAGGCTTGAACAAGGAGGATTTTTTCTAATTTTCGTCATCAAACTAGGGTTTTCTTACTCCACGAACAAGGTAGGCAATCTCTCACTGATGGGCCTGCCTACAGCAAGAAAAGACCATTAAGTATCACTGATGGGCCAAGCCAAGAGCAAAAGCCCAAAGTACCTACTCCTACTACTGCCCCAAACAACAAGCCCAGATGCAAACACTGTGACAAGCTGGGCCATACTACAGAAGAATGCTGGAGGAAGGCAGGTGCATGCCTTCGTTGTGGGAGCCGAGAACATCGGATTCCCGAATGCCCATTACTGAGGGAGAATGAGAAGCGTCCTGCGGGACCAAAGAAGCCAGGTAGACTCCAAGCTCTGCAAGAGGTAGAGACCACCGAGGAAGGTGGAGTTGTGGAAGGTACACTACCAGTCTTTTCTCAACCAGCCTTTGTTTTGTTTGATACTGGCGCAACGCATTCGTTCATATCACAAGCATTTGCTGATACATTAAATGAAAAACCCACATCCATGGAGTTTGAATTACTTGTCACAACACCCTTGGGAGAAAAGGCTCAATTGAATAAATATTTTCCATCAGCTGATGTTAAGGTTGGTGAACTTAACCTTAGAGCTGACTTGATCTGTATGCCCTTGGAGGGCTACGATGTCATTCTGGGAGCCGATTGGCTATCCACGTATGGGGCTATCGTGGATTGTAGAAGAGGTAAGATTTCCTTTAGTGAATTCCCTAAGCTGATCTTCACAGGACGTAGGCACAAGAGACACTTTTCCCTCGTCTCTGCTATAAAGGCACAAAACATAATAAGGAAAGGGAGTATGGCATTTCTGATGACCAAACTTTCCCCATATGAATTAATTCACTTATTTATATATTAATTTTGATGATTAACAAAACAATATTAATAATTACTTGAGCCTTGAGGACAGGAAATAAAAGTAAAAGAAAGTTCAAGACAATCAGGTAAAACTCTCACCTCATATTCCTTCCTAAGTCATTGCATCGACTTCTTTATACACCGTAACGATTTGCTCGTCGCAACGATTTCTTAAGTTGTCATAACGATTTCTTAAGAACTCGCAACAACTTGCTCGCCGTAACGATTTCTTAAGTTGTCATAACGATTTCTTAAGAACTCGCAACAACTTGCTCGCCGTAACGATTTCTTAAGTTGTCATAACGATTTCTTAAGCCACCGTAATGATTTGCTCGTCGCAACGATTTTTTAAGTTGTCATAACGACTTCTTTAAAACTCGCAACGACTTGCTCGCCGTAACGATTTCTTAAGTTGTCATAAAGATTTCTTAAGACCTCGTAACGATTTGCTCGTCGCAACGATTTCTTAAGTTGTCATAACGACTTCTAGGAACTCGCAACGACATGCTCGCCGTAACGATTTCTTAAGTTGTCATAATGATTTCTTTAGAGCTCACAACGACTTGCTCGTCACAACGATTCTATAAGTTGTCGTAACGATTTCTATAGAACTCGCAACGACTTGCCTTTTGCTAAGTGTTTCATATCGATTTCATCAGAAACACAACGACTTGCATCTCATAACGATTTCTGAAGAATTCATAAAGATTCTCTTTTGATCATAACGATTTCATAAGTCATAAAGGCATCAGCTTTGCTTATAACGATTTCATTATTATGATTTAATGGTTCTCTGTCATAACGATTTGCCTATCAACTCATAACGATTTCATAAGTCATAAAGGCATCAGCTTTGTTTATATCGATTTTATCAATATTCTTTAATATACGTTGAATAGTCAAAGTCGTGTCTCGCCTGTTTGACTGCTATGCATTCAATGCACTCTGAACGTATCTCTCATGCATGCAGATGATATCTTCCACTATTGTGCTATTCTGTCTACATTTTTATTTTGACAGAAAGGAGCTTTGCTAAATATAGCAATATCTTTTCCAACTGTGACTAACAATCAGTGACAGCCCTAGCTGTCTCCTATTTATTGTTGATATGCTTGCAGATACCTGACAAGATTTATCTGTACAACGTTGGACACAAAAGATACAAGATATCAAACATTT
This sequence comes from Colocasia esculenta, assembly GCA_014218235.1. Taxonomy (NCBI): domain Eukaryota; kingdom Viridiplantae; phylum Streptophyta; class Magnoliopsida; order Alismatales; family Araceae; genus Colocasia; species Colocasia esculenta. The sequence continues at coordinate 65,967,747 of CM024760.1, read as the reverse complement.
CTTTGACGTGAACTAAAGGATAAAAGACTGAAGATCAGATGCTTCCTTGTAGACCAGTCTAGCGTACACCAGAATGAGAGACAACGGTTCTTTAACGTTCGAATTTCAAGTAGAAGCTTAAATACAAGACTACAAGACTGAGAAGGATACACTTTTGAAGAGAACAATATTTTGTGATAGAGAATAGCCAATCCTTCAAGTCTTCAGTAGTTGAAAACAAGAGCGAAGCACTCCATTCCAACAGATCTCAGCTCTTTAGCTCTCTGTGTTGAAAAAGAAATTCCTGTGAGAGTTAGTGAAGTCTTTTGAGAGAAACCAGTGTCAAAATCCTTTCTCTCTTGAGGCTTATTTGCTTCAGACCATAGCTGTTTGAGCTAGTTCCTGAAGCCTGTTCTTGTGCTTACTTTATTAGTTTTATTCCCTTCTGTGTGAAGGAAGACCTGGTGGTATCCAGGGTGGTTGTATTCCCTTCTGTGTGAAGGAAGACCTGGTGGTATCCAGGGTGGTTGTTTTCCCTTCAGTTGAAGGAAGACCGGTTGTGGCTGGGTGTAAGGATCCGTGAGGGGGATAGTACCCTTGATAGTGATATCCTGAGGTATTGCTAAGGGACTGGACGTAGGTCTCCTGTGGATAGGAGTTCCGAACCAGGATAAAATCCTTGTGTCTTGTGGTTGTGTTTTGTGCGTTTGCTGTTTCATTTCCTCTAACTCTAACTTTCGTTTAAGTTGTTGTGTAATCTTATTAGTGAACAAGTTTCAATCAAAGATCAATTTTTAATAACCCATTCACCCCCCCTCTGGGCTAGCTAGCTGGGCAACAAGTGGTATCAGAGCGAGTCTCTTCGACAAAGAAGAAGATCCAACGATCTGAAGAGTCACAGACCTCCCTTGTTTGATGGAGAAGATTATACCTATTGGAAGACAAGAATGGAGTACTTTCTACAAGAACATGATTACATGATTTGGTCGATTGTAGAAGAAGGTGATCTTCTAGTCACCAATCCAAAGGCTCAGTGGACAGATGATGATAGAAGAAGAATATCTTTAAACTGCAAAGCCAAGATTATCCTGTGTTGTGCCCTCAGCAAGAAAGAATTCAACAGAGTTTCAGCCTACAAATCCGCAATGGAAATGTGGGAAAAGCTCAGGATTACCTATGAAGGGACAGATAAGGTAAAGGAGACAAGAATCGACATTCTTGTGACTCAATATGAAAGATTCCAGATGCAGTCTGGTGAATCCATAACCCAAATGTTTAGTAGATTCACAGATATCACAAATGGGTTAGCTGGATTAGGAAAAGTCTATGATGTACCAGATATGGTCAGGAAAATCCTCAGATCTCTGCCATCCTCATGGACTCCAAAGGTAACAGCCATCGAGGAAGCCAATGATCTAAAACTAATGTCATTGGAGAAGTTAATAGGATCCCTCATGGCTCATGAGATAAATATGGAGAGATTAGGAGAATCCTCCAGTAGAAAGAAGCAATCAAACGCTCTCAAGGCAAATGAAGATATATCAGAAGAATCACAGGACAACAGTGAAAGCAGTAAGGACAGTGATGATGAAGAAGCAATGCTGTCTCGAAGACTTCAAAGAATTCTAGCAAAGAAGAAGAAGTTCCAGTCTGGGAGAAGATTTTTTAAGAAAAATAAAGATTTCAGAAAACCAGAAGTAAAGGATTCGAAGAAAGGAGAAATGATTTGCTATGAATGCAAGAAGCCTGGACACATCAAGGCAGATTGTCCATTGCTTAAGAAGAATGATCACAAGAAGAAGGATAATTTCAGAAAATTCAAGAAGTAAAAAAGAAGGGCAGCTGCTTGGGAGAACAGCAGTGACTCAGACAGTGAGTCAAGCTCAAGCAGTGATGGAGAAGAAGCCAACCTGGCTCTCATGGCCAACACTGAAGAAAAGGTAACTTCTGACTCTTCCTTTGATTCCTGTAATGATTCAGATTCTGATAATCTAGAAAGTGCCTTTAATGAACTTTATGATAAATATAAAGAAGTATCTAAATTACTTAAAGTTAGTAAGAAAAATGTAATCTGTTTAGAAAACACTAATTCAGATCTAAAAACAGAAAACGAAGAATTAGAGAAACAAATAACTGAACTTAAAAGAAGAAATGAATTGTTATGTGAAGACCTAAAAGCTAAGAATGAACAAATAACAAAATTGGAAAAACAGGAAAGCACAGATGAATTAAGCAAAAAAATTAAAAACATAAATGAAGAAAATGGTAAACTATCAAGCACACTAGAGAAATTTACTAATGGTAAAAACTCTCTAATATTAAAAGGTGCTAGAAGAACAGGTAAGAAGAAAAATGGGTTAGGATATACACCCCCAGAAAATAAAGAAACCATAGTCTACCCTAAAACATATCCAACACCAAAGTTTATACCTGAACAAGATATAGCATATAAAGCTGAGTTCAAGTATATAGAAAAGGTAAAAAATTATCCTGCTGTGATCACTGCAACAAATTAGGACATATCGCAATAACATGCCCAATCAAAACATAAAAAATGGATAATAAAAGGTAAAATTAATGATACTAACCCATCAGGACCCAAAAAGAACTTGGGTACCTAAAACTTAATGTTTAAATTTCAGGGAAACTCAAAAGCATCCAAATGGTACTTGGATAGTGGATGCTCAAGACACATGTCAGGAAACCAGAAGTTCTTTGTCAATCTCCAAGCTGAAGAGGGAACAGTCACCTATGGAGACAATGGAAAAGGCACAGTGATAGGAAGTGGGTCCGTGAACAACAAAGGAAAATCAGTTATTGAAGATGTGTTGCTGGTCAAAGGATTAAAGCACAATCTCATTAGCATCAGCTAGTTGTGTGACAAAGGCCATCAGATTCAGTTCCAAGAATCAAAATGCAGCATATTAAAGGATGGAGCAGTCATCTTTGAAGCATATAGAGAAAGAAATTTGTATGTACTCTATCTTGAGGAACTCAGGGATCAAGATGTCTGTTTGGCAGCCAGCAAAGATCAATCAACTGAGCTGTGGCACAGAAGACTGGGACACTGCAGTTTGGATGGATTGAACAAGCTCAGAAAAAGAAATCTAGTGGAAGGACTGCCAAAGGTCAACACAAAAATGGATAGCATCTGCAGACCTTGTGCAAGAGGAAAGCACACCAAAAACTCTTTCAAATCAAAGACAGTAATGACCACCTCAAGGCCGTTAGAACTACTTCACATGGATCTATTTGGGCCAATGAGGACTACCAGTCTTGGGGGAAAGAATTTTGGATTTGTCATAGTTGATGATTACTCAAGATTTACTTGGGTATCCTTTCTAGACACAAAGATGACACCTTTGATAATTTTGTCAGCTTCAGCAAGAAAGTTCAGAAAGATCAGAAGTTCACCATTATCTCTATCCGATCAGATCATGGTGGTGAATTTCAAAATGAAAAGTTTGCTAGGTTCTGTGATGACCAAGGAATTGAGCACAACTTCTCAGCACCAAGGACACCTCAATAGAATGGAATTGCTGAGAGGAAAAATAGAACTCTTTTGGATATGGCAAGAACAATGTTATCAAATATGACTTGCCAAGATATTTTTGGGCCGAAGCCATCAACACTGCAAGCTACATCATTAATAGGGTAATGATCAGGCCAATTCTGAAGAAGACTGCTTATGAACTCTACAAGGGAAAGAAACCTAAGATCAGTCACTTCAAAATATTTGGATGTCCTTGCTTCATCCATAACAATGGAAAAAGGGACATTGGTAAGTTAGATGCCAAATCAGATGAAGGCATCTTTATGGGGTACACTTCTAAACCCAAAGGTTATAGAGTTTTCAATAAACGCTCATTATTAATTGAACAAATTGTGCATGTTATTTTTATGAATCTAACCCTTCCTTGAAAAGGAAGAAATTAGTGACATTGATGATGCAGATGACTTGTCCGAAAAATTAAAGAATACCTCAATTGAGGACTAGGAAGATCCACCTCTGGAAAAACTGCAGCAAACTGAAATTCAACATGAAAATCTTCCAAAAGAATGGAGACATAAGAAAGATCACCCTCTTGAGAACATTATTGGTGATCCATCCGTAGGGGTAAGAACAAGAGGTAATGTAATTCCTTGTGATTATTTACCTTTTGTTTCTCAAATAGAGCCTAAGACAGTCAATGAAGCTTTAACTGATGAATCTTGGATAATAGCCATGCAAGATGAACTAAATCAGTTCAAGAGAAACCAAGTATGGTCACTTGTTCCTAGACCATCCAATCATTCAGTTATTGGCACCAAGTGGGTGTTCAGAAATAAACTGGATGAGTCTGGAGTAATCTCAAGAAACAAGGCCAGACTGGTGCTCAAGGCTATTCCCAAGAGGAAGGCATAGATTTTGATGAAACCTATGCACCTGTGGCTAGACTTGAGGCTATTAGAATTTTACTTGCTTATGCATCTGCATTAGATTTAAAATTGTTTCAAATGGATGTCAAATCTACCTTTTTAAATGGTTTTATCAAGGAGGAAGTGTATGTTGAACAACCTCCAGGTTTTGATGACACCGAATTTCCAAATCATGTATTTAAACTCCATAAGGCTTTATATGGTTTAAAGCAAGCACCTAGAGCCTGGTATGAAAGGCTCAGTACTTTCTTATTAAATCATGGTTTCACTAGAGGTCAGTAGATAGTACATTATTTATAAAATCAAAAGTCAAACATATACTACTTGTGCAAATATATATAGATGATATTATTTTTGGATCTACTGATGAATCTCTTTGCAAGTACTTTGAAAAGCTTATGCAGGGAGAATTTGAAATGAGTATGATGGGGGAGCTAAACTACTTCCTTGGATTACAAATCAAGCAAGGGAAGGAAGGCACCCACATCTGTCAAGCCAAGTACACCAAAGAGCTGTTAAAGAAATTTGGATTTGAAGGTGCAAAGCCACTTTCAACGCCAATGAGCACATCAACCAGAATGGACAAGGATCAAAATGGTAAAAAGGTAGATCAAAAGAACTATAGAGGTATGATAGGGCCATTACATTACTTAACAGCAAGTAGACCAGACATTTTATTTAGTGTATGCATGTGTGCTAGATATCAAGCAGACCTAAGGAGTCTCATTTAATTTCTGTGAAAAGAATATTTAGATATTTAGCTAGAACTCATGATTTCGGTCTTTGGTATCCAACATCTTGGGAAATAAATTTAGTAGGATATTCTGATGCTGACTATGCTGGATGCAAAGTAGATAGAACGAGCACCAGTGGTTGTTGTCAATTTCTTGCAGGATGTCTGATATCTTGGTCTTCCAAGAAACAAAACTCAATAGCTCTATCAACAGCTGAAGCTGAATATGTTGCTGCTGGAAGTTGTTGTACACAACTCCTATGGATAAAGCAACAACTTGAGGATTTCGGCATTCATATCAAGTCAATTCCACTACTGTGTGATAATACAAGTGCCATCAACCTCACCAAAAACCCAGTGCAACAGTCGAGGACTAAACACATTGAGGTTAGATATCATTTCATTCGAGATCATGTAGCTAGTGGTAACTTAGAAATTTCTTTTATAGATACAAATGGTCAATTGGCAGATATCTTCACAAAAGCCCTACCTGAAGAGAGATTTACATCTCTTAGAAGGGAATTAGGGATGTGCAATTTGTGAAAACATTTCTGTATTTAAATTGGCATATAAAATTTTCAGATTATAATGAAATCTTCTCTCTCCCTCTGGCATTAAGCAAAACTCAGCTTATTTACTTTATTTGACCGCTATTGTGTTAAAAAATTAGTTTGATCCGTCAAACCTTTTTGTCGTTTTCTGCCATTCCCCTTTTTGGCGCCTCCTTTTTCGATAAAGTATTATTAATTAGTCAAATCGTTGTGGGAACGACTCATCTCCCACCTTTACCCTTTCTTCTCCTTTATCTGTTCGCCTAAAGCCGATGCCCTAACGATTCCGGCATCGACTCTCCGCAAGATTTGAAGCCGTCTCTTTTCCCGCGAAGAATCCCTTGAGGGCTTCCATCCCTTCCATCATCTCCTTTCTCCAGAACCATTCTCCACTCTACCCATGGCCGCTCCTGTGATCTCCGGAAGTGTAGGGGGCTACAGTGCTGAGTATTTGTCCCCTGAGCAGCAGGAAAGGTTTACATTCGTCAAGACGAAGGTTTGCGGAAATAAAGCAGTGGATGTATCAAATCTAGAAAGGAATGGCATGAGCAGCATAGCAGAAACTTTGAGAAGGATGCAGTGGATGGATATTGCCACCTTCATCGAGGTAAGCTATCCCGACCTGGTGAAAGCCTTTTATGTTTGTCTAAGGTCAGAGGCGGATGGGTCCCTTGTCTCTTCTGTAAAGGGTATCCAAATTAAAGTAGATCATGAGCTTTTGCACTTGTTGTTTGGGGTGAAGACTTCTGCACACAATGGGGTTCACACAGTGAACGATCAAGCAAAGGGTCTTGGCATTATAGGTCCAGGTTTCAGGCTGAGAGACGGGAAATTGGATATCAATCAGATGACTGCATTCAACCGTTTACTTCATTTTATTATCTGCCAAATCATAGTTCCCCGCAGTGCCACCTTCTCAACTTGTACTAGGGCAGATTCGGATATGATGTTCTTGGTAATCCATCAAAAGGAGATTAACATGGCCGAGGTCATGATGGAGAGAATGAAGTTTGCCCATGATCAAATCTGGGATACAAAGAGCAAATTGAATGTTTCATTGCCCTATGCTCATCTACTTACCAAAATTTTCAACTATTTTGGAGTAAATCTATCTGGGGCAGTTGTGGAAAAGATGGGCCAGTCTATAAGGTCCAGGAACCTAAAGAAAAGTGGATTCTCAGTGCAGAATGGGATATGGACCAAGACCTCTGTGGCAGAGGGAGAGGCCATCATTGGAGATGTTCCAGAGATTCCAAAAGAAGCAGCAGATCCTCCAGCAGAATTAGAGGTAGAATCAGTAGCAGTAGAACAAGCAGCAGCAGAACCTACAGTGGAAGAACAAGCAGAGACTTTAGGATCACCTGTTATGGAGGTTGACTCTCGTCCTCCAGAAACTCCAATGGGAGAAGCAGTAGCAGGGTGGCAGATCCCTTGCCCACCTCCAGAGTTGCCTCTATTTTAAGAGAAGTGTTGGATTCCTTTCCTTCCACCTCAGTTACTTCAGAAATAGGTGGACTTACAGAGACAGAAGCTATGGCACCAGGCCATATTGAAAGATCCAATGCAGAAAACATTATTTCTGAGGAGCCAACAGTTGCGCAAGGGGAAGTAGTGATGGATGAAGCTCCTACTGAGGGGGAGCAAATAGCAAGTGTGTCTCAAGTATCTACTTCTGTGGCCGAGGGTCACATTGAAATGGAGGAAGCTCCTCGCCAAGTGGAGCCAATTGGAAGTGAGCCTCAAATGTCAGAATCAGTGGCAGAAGGCCACAGTGAGGACATTGTTTTGGAAGAAGCTCCCACTCTAGGGGAACAAGAAAATGTTGTTAAATCTGCTCCTATTCAGGGGGCGCAAGAGCTTGGTACAGAAGAAGCACCATCACAGGGGGAGCCCATTGAAAATGCCCCTGTAAATGAAGGACCTAGTACAGGTCATGGTGAATTTGAAGAACCAGTACCTCAAAGAAAAATAAAGAGAGTGGTTCACAGAAAGCAAGGAAAGAGCCACAGGAAAGTAAATTTGAAGCCTATTATGGAAATACTATAGGCTCAAGAAGATATATTATCATCAGTTCAGTCCAGTGTCCAAGACAATCTTGCCAGTCAAGCTACAACCACTTCTGAACTGTCTTCAGTCCGAAATGCTATGAGGTGGTTCAACAAGGAATTGTCAGAAATGAAGACCGTGCTATCAGCAATTTCCAGGACAGGTGGACTTTCTCCTTCTGCTACTAGGAGCAGACCAGCAGCTGTTCCTCGGTCACCAGGGCCTCCAGCACAAGCATCAGGGCCATCTGGGTCATCAGTGCAAGCATCAGGGCCATCTGGGACATCTGCTGTTGTCAGAGAAGGTCAAGAAAAAGGGAAAGAGCCAGTAGCAGCTACCAAGGCCCTTGAAACTTCTACTCTTGCAACTCCAATCCCCTCCTCACCTTCATCCTCTTCTACAGCCCTCCAGCTCCACCAACCTTCAAACACCCTATGCCTCGCACCCAAACCTCATCCTCTATCATTCCATCTCAACCTTCCTTCTCTCCCACTTCCTCTCAAACCTCAGCTCCATCTTCACCTCTCTCTAAAACTACTCCAGTTCACCCATCTTCATCCTTCAATCCCAAACATCTCTTCTATCCTCCTACTCCTCCTTCTTCTGTCACTTTCATTCCGGAATCACCTCAAATTCACAGTGACTTTGACACTAATCTTCCGGATGACTTTGAGAGAAGTACCCTCATCTCCATTCTATCCAGTGCCACTCATGTCCACAGGACTGATCCTCCCAGTCCTGCCAAGAAGAAGAGGAAACATTCATCCTCTGTCAGCATCCCTTCCACACCATTATTTCCTCCTCTTTAGTACTCTCTTACCCTTGAACCTCAGAGAAGATCCATCTATAGGGAATACCTTTAAAAATGTATCTATTCCACTATCTATGGTATTCTCTTCCTCAACCTCTCTGAGCATCTAAACATTGTTCTTCTTCTTTGCCAGTTCTCCCACCATCAAAAATCCAAAATCTATGAGGGGACTGAGTTCAAGACTGAAGCACAGTGGGCCAGCATCAAGGGAAACAAGCCTTAGTACTCAAAATATTTGACTACCCGTGCAGAAACCCTTACCCATAGAGATCACCCACTCACTCTTTCTAAGTGGTTCCTTCTTCGGCATAAGACCTCTTGGGGCCCATTCATTCTGAAAGAGATCAGGATATCCTAGAACTTCCAGTTGTACAGTGATTTTTGCTACCTGAACAAGCTGCCTGAAGTCCAGTTTTACCAATTTCATTCAGCCATAGTGATGCTGAGATCAGAACATCCAATAAATCTTTCCCTCACAGTGGATTTTGCAAACCTCAAAGTTGACTCTCCAGTTCTTTTGCCGAAGCTACACTCCTTAGTGTTTGACTCAGATGCAGACTCCCATGCCTTTGATATGTTTGCTAAGCAGATGGGCAGAATGTCAGCTAAGCAGGGTAGAATGCCTTCCTTTTTGCGATTTATTTTCAGAGAATACCACTCTGGCCGCATTTCCACCCAAGTTTTGGCTCCACTCATTTCTGAGTGTGAGAGGCTTTCTCCCACCGTATGGGAAACGCTCGACAAGGAACCCCATCTTCAGTTGCAAGCCATCAATAGTTCCTTTATCCGTCAAGCTAGCCTATTCTATCAGCCGAAGCCTTCTTCGATCTCAACTCCATAAATCCTTTCAAGACATCTATGTTCAGTGGGCAGCCAGATATACTGCATTATATGCCTTAAAGAAGGATCTTCTTGATCAGAAGATTCTCTATCCAATCTCTCTAGATAGATTTCTCCATCGTGCCAGTTTTGGAAAAAGCACCTACTTCAGATTCATACTGGACAGAGATCAGTATGGAGAATTCCTGGAAGAGCAGAGGCAGCTATACATTCAGAGGATCACTCCAGCCATGGGTTCTTCCTTCTCAGTTGCTCCTGATGTTTTCCACCAGACTTTTGAAGATATGGAGATCAAGGCATGCGCTGTCATTTCCCAGCATGCCTCTCTTTTGCCTCCGTTGTATTATCTTACTCCTAATTAATCCAAAGCTTTCTCTCTTCTTTGTCTCCTAGACTATGTTTTTCCTTATTGACAAAAAGGGGGAGAAGACTAAAGCAACTCTGATAAACATGTATGTTTCATTTATGTTGTTTAGTATATTTTGTCATCATCAAAAAGGGGGAGATTGATGACCAAACTTTCCCCATATAAATTAATTCATTTATTTATATATTAATTTTGATGATTAACAAAAAAATACTAATAAATTACTTGAGCCTTGAGGACAGGAAATAAAAGTAAAAGAAAGTTCAAGACAATCATGTAAAACTCTAACCTCATATTCCTTCCTAAGTCATTGCATCGAATTCTTTATACACCGTAACGATTTGCTCGTCGCAACGATTTCTTAAGTTGTCATAACGATTTCTTAAGAACTCGCAACAACTTGCTCGCCGTAACGATTTCTTAAGTTGTCATAACGATTTCTTAAGACCTCGTAACGATTTGCTCGTCGCAACGATTTCTTAAGTTGTCATAACGACTTCTTTGGAACTCGCAACGACTTGCTCTCCGTAACGATTTCTTAAGTTGTCATAACGATTTCATTAGAGCTCATAACGACTTGCTCGTCACAACGATTCTATAAGTTGTCGTAACGATTTCTGTAGAACTCGCAACGACTTGCCTTTTGCTAAGTGTTTCATATCGATTTCTTCAGAAACACAACGACTTGCATCTCATAACGATTTCTGAGGAATTCATAAGATTCTCTTTTGATCATAACGATTTCATAACTCATAAAGGCATCAGCTTTGCTTATAACGATTTCATTATTATGATTTAATGGTTCTCTGTCATAACGATTTGCCTATCAACTTATAACGATTTCATAAGTCATAAAGGCATCAGCTTTGTTTATATCGATTTTATCAATATTCTTTAATATACGTTGAATAGTCAAAGTCGTGTCTCGCCTGTTTGACTGCTATGCATTCAATGCACTCTGAACGTATCTCTCATGCATGCAGATGATATCTTCCACTATTGTGCTATTCTGTCTACATTTTTATTTTGACAGAAAGAGCTTTGCTAAATATAGCAATATCTTTTCCAACTGTGACTAACAATCAGTGACAGCCCTAGCTGTCTCCTATTTATTGTTGATATGCTTGCAGATACCTGACAAGATTTATCTGTACAACGTTGGACACAAAAGATACAAGATATCAAACATTTCTTTGACGTGTACTAAAGGATAAAAGACTGAAGATCAGAAGCTTCCTTGCAGACCAGTCTAACGTACACCAGAATGAGAGACAACGGTTCTTTAACGTTCAAATTTCAAGTAGAAGCTTAAATACAAGACTACAAGACTGAGAAGGATACACTTTTGAAGAGAACAACATTCTGTGATAGAGAATAGCCAATCCTTCAAGTCTTCAGTAGTTGAAAACAAGAGCGAAGCACTCCATTCCAATAGATCTCAGCTCTTTAGCTCTCTGTGTTGAAAAAGAAATTCCTGTGAGAGTTAGTGAAGTCTTTTGAGAGAAACCAGTGTCAAAATCCTTTCTCTCTTGAGGCTTATTTGCTTCAGACATAGCTGTTTGAGCTAGTTCCTGAAGCCTGTTCTTGTGCTTACTTTTATTAGTTTTATTCCCTTCTGTGTGAAGGAAGACCTGGTGGTATCCAGGGTGGTTGTATTCCCTTCTGTGTGAAGGAAGACCTGGTGGTATCCAGGGTGGTTGTTTTCCCTTCAGGTTGAAGGAAGACCGGTTGTGGCTGGGTGTAAGGATCCGTGAGGGGGATAGTACCCTTGATAGTGATATCCTGAGGTATTGCTCAGGGACTGGACGTAGGTCTCCTGTGGATAGGAGTTCCGAACCAGGATAAAATCCTTGTGTCTTGTGGTTGTGTTTTGTGCGTTTGCTGTTTCATTTCCTCTAACTCTAACTTTCGTTTAAGTTGTTGTGTAATCTTATTAGTGAACAGTTTCAATCAAAGATCAATTTTTAATAACCCATTCACCCCCCCTCTGGGCTAGCTAGCTGGGCAACAAGTGGTATCAGAGCGAGTCTCTTCGACAAAGAAGAAGATCCAACGATCTGAAGAGTAAAGATCCATGGCAGCCCAAGGTAACTTCGAAGGTCAGTCAGTCAACAGACCTCCTTGTTTGATGGAGAAGATTATACCTATTGGAAGACAAGAATGGAGTACTTTCTACAAGGACATGATTACATGATTTGGTCGATTGTAGAAGAAGGTGATCTTCTAGTCACCAATCCAAAGGCTCAGTGGACAGATGATGATAGAAGAAGAATATCTTTAAACTGCAAAGCCAAGAGCATCCTGTGCTGTGCCCTCAGCAAGAAAGAATTCAACAGAGTTTCAGCCTGCAAATCCGCAATGGAAATGTGGGAAAAGCTCAGGATTACCTATGAAGGGACAGATAAGGTAAAGGAGACAAGAATCGACATTCTTGTGACTCAATATGAAAGATTCCAGATGCAGTCAGTGAATCCATAACCCAAATGTTTAGTAGATTCACAGATATCACAAATGGGTTAGCTGGATTAGGAAAAGTCTATGATGTACCAGATATGGTCAGGAAAATCCTCAGATCTCTGCCATCCTCATGGACTCCAAAGGTAACAGCCATTGAGGAAGCCAATGATCTAAAACTAATGTCATTGGAGAAGTTAATAGGATCCCTCATGGCTCATGAGATAAATATGGAGAGATTAGGAGAATCCTCCAGCAGAAAGAAGCAATCAAACGCTCTCAAGGCAAATGAAGATATATCAGAAGAATCACAGGACAACAGTGAAAGCAGTAAGGACAGTGATGATGAAGAAGCAATGCTGTCTCGAAGACTTCAAAGAATTCTAGCAAAGAAGAAGAAGTTCCAGTCTGGGAGAAGATTTTTTAAGAAAAATAAAGATTTCAGAAAACCAGAAGTAAAGGATTCGAAGAAAGGAGAAATGATTTGCTATGAATGCAAGAAGCCTGGACACATCAAGGCAGATTGTCCATTGCTTAAGAAGAATGATCACAAGAAGAAGGATAATTTCAGAAAATTCAAGAAGTATAAAAAGAAGGCAATGGCAGCTGCTTGGGAGAACAGCAGTGACTCAGACAGTGAGTCAAGCTCAAGCAGTGATGGAGAAGAAGCCAACCTGGCTCTCATGGCCAACACGAAGAAAAGGTAACTTCTGACTCTTCCTTTGATTCCTGTAATGATTCAGATTCTGATAATCTAGAAAGTGCCTTTAATGAACTTTATGATAAATATAAAGAAGTATCTAAATTACTTAAAGTTAGTAAGAAAAATGTAATCTGTTTAGAAAACACTAATTCAGATCTAAAAACAGAAAACGAAGAATTAGAGAAACAAATAACTGAACTTAAAAGAAGAAATGAATTGTTATGTGAAGACCTAAAAGCTAAGAATGAACAAATAACAAAATTGGAAAAACAGGAAAGCACAGATGAATTAAGAAAAAAATTAAAAACTTAAATGAAGAAAATGGTAAACTATCAAGCACACTAGAGAAATTTACTAATGGTAAAAACTCTCTAATATTAAAAGGTGCTAGAAGAACAGGTAAGAAGAAAAATGGGTTAGGATATACACCCCCAGAAAATGAAGAAACCATAGTCTACCCTAAAACATATCCAACACCAAAGTTTATACCTGAACAAGATATACATATAAAGCTGAGTTCAAGTATATAGAAAAGGTAACAAAATTATCCTGCTGTGATCACTGCAACAAATTAGGACATATCGCAATAACATGCCCAACAAAACATAAAAAATGGATAATAAAAGGTAAATTAATGATACTAACCCATCAGGACCCAAAAAGAACTTGGGTACCTAAAACTTAATGTTTAAATTTCAGGGAAACTCAAAAGCATCCAAATGGTACTTGGATAGTGGATGCTCAAGACACATGTCAGGAAACCAGAAGTTCTTTGTCAATCTCCAAGCTGAAGAGGGAACAGTCACCTATGGAGACAATGGAAAAGGCACAGTGATAGGAAGTGGGTCCGTGAACAACAAAGGAAAATCAGTTATTGAAGATGTGTTGCTGGTCAAAGGATTAAAGCACAATCTCATTAGCATCAGCCAGTTGTGTGACAAAGGCCATCAGATTCAGTTCCAAGAATCAAAATGCAGCATATTAAAGGATGGAGCAGTCATCTTTGAAGCATATAGAGAAAGAAATTTGTATGTACTCTATCTTGAGGAACTCAGGGATCAAGATGTCTGTTTGGCAGCCAGCAAAGATCAATCAACTGAGCTGTGGCACAGAAGACTGGGACACTGCAGTTTGGATGGATTGAACAAGCTCAGAAAAAGAAATCTAGTGGAAGGACTGCCAAAGGTCAACACAAAAATGGATAGCATCTGCAGACCTTGTGCAAGAGGAAAGCACACCAAGAACTCTTTCAAATCAAAGACAGTAATGACCACCTCAAGGCCGTTAGAACTACTTCACATGGATCTATTTGGGCCAATGAGGACTACCAGTCTTGGGGAAAGAATTTTGGATTTGTCATAGTTGATGATTACTCAAGATTTACTTGGGTATCCTTTCTAGAGCACAAAGATGACACCTTTGATAATTTTGTCAGCTTCAGCAAGAAAGTTCAGAAAGATCAGAAGTTCACCATTATCTCTATCCGATCAGATCATGGTGGTGAATTTCAAAATGAAAAGTTTGCTAGGTTCTGTGATGACCAAGGAATTGAGCACAACTTCTCAGCACCAAGGACACCTCAACAGAATGGAATTGCTGAGAGGAAAAATAGAACTCTTTTGGATATGGCAAGAACAATGTTATCAGAATATGACTTGCCAAGATATTTTTGGGCCGAAGCCATCAACACTGCAAGCTACATCATTAATAGGGTAATGATCAGGCCAATTCTGAAGAAGACTGCTTATGAACTCTACAAGGGAAAGAAACCTAAGATCAGTCACTTCAAAATATTTGGATGTCCTTGCTTCATCCATAACAATGGAAAAAGGGACATTGGTAAGTTAGATGCCAAATCAGATGAAGGCATCTTTATGGGGTACACTTCTAAACCCAAAGGTTATAGAGTTTTCAATAAACGCTCATTATTAATTGAACAAACTGTGCATGTTATTTTTGATGAATCTAACCCTTCCTTGAAAAAGGAAGAAATTAGTGACATTGATGATGCAGATGACTTGTCCGAAAAATTAAAGAATACCTCAATTGAGGACAAGGAAGATCCACCTCTGGAAGAACTGCAGCAAACTGAAATTCAACATGAAAATCTTCCAAAAGAATGGAGACATAAGAAAGATCACCCTCTTGAGAACATTATTGGTGATCCATCTGTAGGGGTAAGAACAAGAGGTAATGTAATTCCTTGTGATTATTTAGCTTTTGTTTCTCAAATAGAGCCTAAGACAGTCAATGAAGCTTTAACTGATGAATCTTGGATAATAGCCATGCAAGATGAACTAAATCAGTTCAAGAGAAACCAAGTATGGTCACTTGTTCCTAGACCATCCAATCATTCAGTTATTGGCACCAAGTGGGTGTTCAGAAATAAACTGGATGAGTCTGGAGTAATCTCAAGAAACAAGGCCAGACTGGTAGCTCAAGGCTATTCCCAAGAGGAAGGCATAGATTTTGATGAAACCTATGCACCTGTGGCTAGACTTGAGGCTATTAGAATTTTACTTGCTTATGCATCTGCATTAGATTTAAAATTATTTCAAATGGATGTCAAATCTGCCTTTTTAAATGGTTTTATCAAGGAGGAAGTGTATGTTGAACAACCTCCAGGTTTTGATGACACCGAATTTCCAAATCATGTATTTAAACTCCATAAGGCTTTATATGGTTTAAAGCAAGCACCTAGAGCCTGGTATGAAAGGCTCAGTACTTTCTTATTAGATCATGGTTTCACTAGAGGTCAAGTAGATAGTACATTATTTATAAAATCAAAAGTCAAACATATACTACTTGTGCAAATATATGTAGATGATATTATTTTTGGATCTACTGATGAATCTCTTTGCAAGTACTTTGAAAAGCTTATGCAGGGAGAATTTGAAATGAGTATGATGGGGGAGCTAAACTACTTCCTTGGATTACAAATCAAGCAAGGGAAGGAAGGCACCCACATCTGTCAAGCCAAGTACACCAAAGAGCTGTTAAAGAAATTTGGATTTGAAGGTGCAAAGCCACTTTCAACGCCAATGAGCACATCAACCAGAATGGACAAGGATCAAAATGGTAAAAAGGTAGATCAAAAGAACTATAGAGGTATGATAGGGTCATTACTTTACTTAACAGCAAGTAGACCAGACATTTTATTTAGTGTATGCATGTGTGCTAGATATCAAGCAGACCCTAGAGAGTCTCATTTAATTTCTGTGAAAAGAATATTTAGATATTTAGCTAGAACTCATGATTTAGGTCTTTGGTATCCAAAATCTTGTGAAATAAATTTAGTAGGATATTCTGATGCTGACTATGCTGGATGCAAAGTAGATAGAAAGAGCACCAGTGGTTGTTGTCAATTTCTTGCAGGATGTCTGATATCTTGGTCTTCCAAGAAACAAAACTCAGTAGCTCTATCAACAGCTGAAGCTGAATATGTTGCTGCTGGAAGTTGTTGTACACAACTCCTATGGATAAAGCAACAACTTGAGGATTTCGGCATTCATATCAAGTCAATTCCACTACTGTGTGATAATACAAGTGCCATCAACCTCACCAAAAACCAGTGCAACACTCAAGGACTAAACACATTGAGGTTAGATATCATTTCATTCGAGATCATGTAGCTAGTGGTAACTTAGAAATTTCTTTTATAGATACAAATGGTCAATTGGCAGATATCTTCACAAAAGCCCTACCTGAAGAGAGATTTACATCTCTTAGAAGGGAATTAGGGATGTGCAATTTGTGAAAAGATTTCTGTATTTAAATTGGCATATAAATTTTTCAGATTATAATGAAATCTTCTCTCTCCCTCTGGCATTAAGCAAAACTCAGCTTATTTACTTTATTTGACCGCTATTGTGTTAAAAATAGTTTGACCCGTCAAACCTTTTTGTCGCTTTCTGCCGTTACCCTTTTTGGCGCCTCCTTTTCGATAAAGTATTATTAATTAGTCAAATCGTTGTGGGAACGACTCATCTCCCACCTTTACCCTTCCTTCTCCTTTATCTGTTCGCCCAAAGCCGATGCCCTAACGATTCCGGCATCGACTCTCCGCAAGATTTGAAGCCTTCTCTTCTTCCCGCGAAGAATCCCTTGAGGGCTTCCATCCCTTCCATCATCTCCTTTCTCCAGAACCGTTCTCCACTCTACCCATGGCCGCTCCAGTGATCTCCGGAAGTGTAGGGGGCTACAGTGCTGAGTATTTGTCCCCTGAGCAGCAGGAAAGGTTTACATTCGTCAAGACGAAGGTTTGCGGAAATAAAGCAGTGGATGTATCAAATCTAGAAAAGAATGGCATGAGCAGTATAGCAGAAACTTTGAGAAGGATGCAGTGGATGGATATTGCCACCTTCACCGAGGTAAGCTATCCCGACCTGGTGAAAGCCTTTTATGTTTGTCTAAGGTCAGAGGCGGATGGGTCCCTTGTCTCTTCTGTAAAGGGTATCCAAATTAAAGTAGATCATGAGCTTTTGCACTTGTTGTTTGGGGTGAAGACTTCTGGACACAGTGGGGTTCACACAGTGAACGATCAAGCAAAGGGTCTTGGCATTATAGGTCCAGGTTTCAGGCTGAGAGACGGGAAATTGGATATCAATCAGATGACTGCATTCAACCGTTTACTTCATTTTATTATCTGCCAAATCATAGTTCCCCGCAGTGCCACCTTCTCAACTTGTACTAGGGCAGATTCGGATATGATGTTCTGGGTAATCCAGCAAAAGGAGATTAACATGGCCGAGGTCATGATGGAGAGAATGAAGTTTGCCCATGATCAAATCTGGGATACAAAGAGCAAATTGAATGTTTCATTGCCCTATGCTCATCTACTTACCAAGATTTTCAACCATTTTGGAGTAAATCTATCTGGGGCAGTTGTGGAAAAGATGGGCCAGTCTATAAGGTCCAGGAACCTAAAGAAAAGTGGATTCTCAGTGCAGAATGGGATATGGACCAAGACCTCTGTGGCAGAGGGAGAGGCCATCATTGGAGATGTTCCAGAGATTCCAGAAGAAGCAGCAGATCCACCAGCAGAATTAGAGGTAGAATCAGTAGCAGTAGAACAAGCAGCAGCAGAACCTGCAGTGGAAGAACAAGCAGAGACTTCAGGATCACCTGTTATGGAGGTTGACTCTCGTCCTCCAGAAACTCCAATGGGAGAAGCAGTAGCAGGTGTGGCAGATCCCTTGCCCACCTCCAGAGTTGCCTCTATTCTAAGAGAAGTGTTGGATTCCTTTCCTTCCACCTCAGTTACTTCAGAAATAGGTGGACTTACAGAGACAGAAGCTATGGCACCAGGCCATATTGAAAGATCCAATGCAGAAAATATTATTTCTGAGGAGCCAACAGTTGCGCAAGGGGAAGTAGTGATGGATGAAGCTCCTACTGAGGGGGAGCAAATTGCAAGTGTGTCTCAAGTATCTACTTCTGTGGCCGAGGGTCACATTGAAATGGAGGAAGCTCCTAGCCAAGTGGAGCCAATTGGAAGTGAGCCTCAAATGTCAGAATCAGTGGCAGAAGGCCACAGTGAGGACATTGTTTTGGAAGAAGCTCCCACTCTGGGGGAACAAGAAAATGTTGTTAAATCTGCTCCTATTCAGGGGGAGCAAGAGCTTGGTACAGAAGAAGCACCATCACAGGGGGAGCCCATTGAAAATGCCCCTGTAAATGAAGGACCTAGTACAGGTCATGGTGAATTTGAAGAACCAGTACCTCAGAGAAAAATAAAGAGAGTGGTTCACAGAAAGCAAGGAAAGAGCCACAGGAAAGTAAATTTGAAGCCTGTTATGGAAATACTAAAGGCTCAAGGAGATATATTATCATCAGTTCAGTCCAGTGTCCAAGGCATTCTTTCCAGTCAAGCTACACCACTTCTGAACTGTCTTCAGTCCGAAATGCTATGAGGTGGTTCAACAAGGAATTGTCAGAAATGAAGACCATGCTATCAGCAATTTCCAGGACAGGTGGACTTTCTCCTTCTGCTACTCAGAGCAGACCAGCAGCTGTTCCTCGGCCACAGGGCCACCAGCACAAGATCAGGGCCATCTGGGCCATCAGTGCAAGCATCAGGGCCATTTGGGCCATCTGCAGTTGTCAGAGAAGGTCAAGAAAAAGGGAAAGAGCCAGTAGCAGCTACCAAGGCCCCTGAAACTTCTACTCTTGCAACTCCAATCCCCTCCTCACCTTCATCCTCTTCTACAGCCCCTCCAGCTCCACCAACCTTCAAACACCCTATGCCTCGCACCCAAACCTCATCCTCTATCATTCCATCTCAACCTTCCTTCTCTCCCACTTCCTCTCAAACCTCAGCTCCATCTTCACCTCTCTCTAAAACTACTCCAGTTCACCCATCTTCATCCTTCAATCCCAAACATCTCTTCTATCCTCCTACTCCTCCTTCTTCTGTCACTTTCATTCCGGAATCACCTCAAATTCACAGTGACTTTGACACTAATCTTCCGGATGACTTTGAGAGAAGTACCCTCATCTCCATACTATCCACTGCCACTCATGTCCACAGGACTGATCCTCCCAGTCCTGCCAAGAAGAAGAGGAAACATTCATCCTCTGTCAGCATCCCTTCCACACCATTATTTCCTCCTCTTTGGTACTCTCTTACCCTCGAACCTCAGAGAAGATCCATCTATAGGGAATACCTTCAAAAATGTATCCTTTCCACTATCTATGGTATTCCCTTCCTCAACCTCTCTGAGCATCTAAACATTGTTCTTCCTCTTTGCCAGTTCTCCCACCTCAAAAATCCAAAATCTATGAGGGGACTGAGTTCAAGACTGAAGCACAGTGGGCCACGTCAAGGGAAACAAGCCTCAGTACTCAAATATTTGACTGCCCGTGCAGAAACCCTTACCCATAGAGATCACCCACTCACTCTTTCTGAGTGGTTCCTTCTTCGGCATAAGACCTCTTGGGGCCCATTCATTCTGAAAGAGATCAGGATAGCCAAGAACTTCCAGTTGTACAGTGATTTCTGCTACCTGAACAAGCTGCCTGAAGTCCAGTTTACCAATTTCATTCAGCCATAGTGATGCTGAGATCAGAACATCCAATAAATCTTCCCTCACAGTGGATTTTGCAAACCTCAAAGTTGACTCTCCAGTTCTTCTGCCGAAGCTACACTCCTTAGTGTTTGACTCAGATGCAGGCTCCCATGCCTTTGATATGTTTGCTAAGCAGATGAGCAGAATGTCAGCTAAGCAGGGTAGAATGCCTTCCTTTTTGCGGTTTATTTTCAGAGAATACCACTCTGGCCGCATTTCCTCCCAAGTTTTGGCTCCACTCATTTCTGAGTGTGAGAGGCTTTCTCCCACCGTATGGGAAACGCTCTACAAGGAACCCCATCTTCAGTTGCAAGCCATCAACAGTTCCTTGATCCGTCAAGCTAAGCCTATTCTATCAGCCGAAGCCTTCTTGGATCTCAACTCCATAAATCCCATTCAAGAGATCTATGTTCAGTGGGCAGCCAGATATACTGCCTTCTATGCCTTAAAGAAGGATCTTCTTGATCAGAAGATTCTCTATCCAATCTCTCTGGATAGATTTCTCCATCGTGCCAGTTTTGGAAAAAGCACCTACTTCAGATTCATACTGGACAGAGATCAGTATGGAGAATTCCTGGAAGAGCAGCGGCAGCTATACATTCAGAGGATCACTCCAGCCATGGGTTCTTCCTTCTCAGTTGCTCCTGGTGTTTTCCACCAGACTTTTGAAGATATGGAGATCAAGGCATGGGCTGTCATTTCCCAGCATGCCTCTCTTTTGTCTCCGTTGTATTATCTTACTCCTAATTAATCCAAAGCTTTCTCTCTTCTTTGTCTCATAGACTATCTTTTTGCTTATTGACAAAAAGGGGGAGAAGACTAAAGCAACTCTGAAAAACATGTCTGTTTCATTTATGCTGTTTAGTATATTTTGTCATCATCAAAAAGGGGGAGATTGATGACCAAACTTTCCCCATATAAATTAATTCACTTATTTATATATTAATTTTGATGATTAACAAAACAATACTAATAAATTACTTGAGCCTTGAGGACAGGAAATAAAAGTAAAAGGAAGTTCAAGACAATCAGGTAAAACTCTCACCTCATATTCCTTCCTAAGTCATTGCATCGACTTCTTTATACACCGTAACGATTTGCTCGTCGCAACGATTTCTTAAGTTGTCATAACGATTTCTTAAGAACTCGCAACAACTTGCTCGCCGTAACGATTTCTTAAGTTGTCATAACGATTTCTTAAGAACTCGCAACAACTTGCTCGCCGTAACGATTTCTTAAGTTGTCATAACGATTTCTTAAGACACCGTAACGATTTGCTCGTCGCAACGATTTCTTAAGTTGTCATAACGACTTCTTTAGAACTCGCAACGACTTGCTCGCCGTAACGATTTCTTAAGTTGTCATAACGATTTCTTAAGACCTCGTAACGATTTGCTCGTCGCAACGATTTCTTAAGTTGTCATAACGACTTCTTTGGAACTCGCAACGACTTGCTCGCCGTAACGATTTCTTAAGTTGTCATAACGATTTCTTTAGAGCTCATAACGACTTGCTCATCACAACGATTATATAAGTTGTCGTAACGATTTATTTAGAACTCGCAACGACTTGCCTTTTGCTAATTGTTTCATATCGATTTCTTCAGAAACACAACGACTTGCATCTCATAACGATTTCTGAAGAATTCATAAAGATTCTCTTTTGATCATAACGATTTCATAAGTCATAAAGGCATCAGCTTTGCTTATAACGATTTCATTATTATGATTTAATGGTTCTCTGTCATAACGATTTGCCTATCAACTTATAACGATTTCATAAGTCATAAAGGCATCAGCTTTGTTTATATCGATTTTATCAATATTCTTAATATACGTTGAATAGTCAAAGTCGTGTCTCGCCTGTTTGACTGCTATGCATTCAATGCACTCTGAACGTATCTCTCATGCATGCAGATGATATCTTCCACTATTGTGCTATTCTGTCTACATTTTTATTTTGACAGAAAGGAGCTTTGCTAAATATAGCAATATCTTTTCCAACTGTGACTAACAATCAGTGACAGCCCTAGCTGTCTCCTATTTATTGTTGATATGCTTGCAGATACCTGACAAGATTTATCTGTACAACGTTGGACACAAAAGATACAAGATATCAAACATTTCTTTGACGTGTACTAAAGGATAAAAGACTGAAGATCAGAAGCTTCCTTGCAGACCAGTCTAACGTACACCAGAATGAGAGACAACGGTTCTTTAACGTTCAAATTTCAAGTAGAAGCTTAAATACAAGACTACAAGACTGAGAAGGATACACTTTTGAAGAGAACAACATTCTGTGATAGAGAATAGCCAATCCTTCAAGTCTTCAGTAGTTGAAAACAAGAGCGAAGCACTCCATTCCAATAGATCTCAGCTCTTTAGCTCTCTGTGTTGAAAAAGAAATTCCTGTGAGAGTTAGTGAAGTCTTTTGAGAGAAACCAGTGTCAAAATCCTTTCTCTCTTGAGGCTTATTTGCTTCAGACCATAGCTGTTTGAGCTAGTTCCTGAAGCCTGTTCTTGTGCTTACTTTTATTAGTTTTATTCCCTTCTGTGTGAAGGAAGACCTGGTGGTATCCAGGGTGGTTGTATTCCCTTCTGTGTGAAGGAAGACCTGGTGGTATCCAGGGTGGTTGTTTTCCCTTCAGGTTGAAGGAAGACCGGTTGTGGCTGGGTGTAAGGATCCGTGAGGGGGATAGTACCCTTGATAGTGATATCCTGAGGTATTGCTCAGGGACTGGACGTAGGTCTCCTGTGGATAGGAGTTCCGAACCAGGATAAAATCCTTGTGTCTTGTGGTTGTGTTTTGTGCGTTTGTTGTTTCATTTCCTCTAACTCTAACTTTCGTTTAAGTTGTTGTGTAATCTTATTAGTGAACAAGTTTCAATCAAAGATTCAATCTGGGCTAGCTAGCTGGGCAACAATTTCTTGCCGCCATAGTAGTTGAAAAGAAAGCAGTTAAGATATCAGACGTCCACATAGTGCAAGAATACCCTTATGTGTTTCCCGACGAGCTACCAGGCATTCCACCCGAGAAAGATGTGAATTTCTCAATTGATCTCGTACCTGGAGCTGCACCGATTTCACGCCAACCCTACAGGATATCCCCTGCTGAATTGAAAGAGTTGAAAGAGCAACTGATGGAACCTCTAGAAAAGGGTTTCATTAGGGCAAGTACTTCTCCTTTGGGAGCACCAGTGTTGTTCGTCAAGAAGAAGGACGGATCCATGAGATTATGCATCAATTACAAAAAGTTGAACAATCTCACTATCAAGAACAAGTACCCTCTGCCGCGTGTCGATGAACTATTTGATCAGTTATCAGGAGCAAAGTATTTTTCTAAGATTGACCTTAGATCGGGATACCATCAGATGAGGATTAAAGATGCAGATATCTACAAGACAGCTTTCAGGAGTAGGTACGGTCATTACGAATTTGTGGTCATGCCTTTTGAACTAACCAATGCTCCTGCAGCTTTTATGCAATTAATGAACAACATCTATCGGCCCTACCTTGACAAGTTCATCGTGGTATTCATTGATGATATTCTCATATACTCTAAGACCAAAGAAGAGCACGAGGAGCATCTGAGGATCGCTCTGCAAATCTTGCGAGACAATCAACTCTACGCCAAATTGAGCAAGTGTGAATTCTGGCTCGAGGAGGTGTCATTTCTGGGTCATGTTATTTCCAAGGACGGTATCGCTGTCGACCCTTCCAAGCTAGAAGTCGTGCTCAACTGGGAAAGGCCGACCAATGTCAAAGAATTCAGGAGCTTTCTTGGACTGGCTGGATATTAAAGACGGTTCATAAAAGATTTCTCCAAGATAGTTTTACCTCTTATGCATCATACGCGGAAAGAGAATCCCGATGTCTGGAGCAAGGAGTGCGAGAAGAGCTTTCAGACACTTAAGCAATTGCTGACATCTGCACCTGTTCTTGCATTACCAGTCGAAGGCACAGGATTCTCAGTCTACACTGATGCATCTGGAATCAGTCTAGGCTGTGTATTAATGCAGAACGAAAAGGTGATAGCTTATTCTTCAAGTCAGTTGAAGCCACATTAAGTCAACTATCCTGTCCATGACATAGAGCTAGCTGCTGTGGTATTTGCACTCAAAATCTTGAGGCATTACCTGTATGGGGAACAATTTATTGTCTACTCCGACCACAAGAGTTTGAAATACTTATTTTCTCAGAAGGAGCTTAACATGAGACAACGAAGATGGCTGGAGTATTTAAAGGATTTTTATTTCAACTATCAGTACCACCCAGGCAAAGGTAATTGTAACATCCCATGTTACCCTGACCGGTCGCCCTCCTTCAAGGATGGAGACATAGAGTATGTCACCTTCTAGTTGGGAAGGTGACGGGCCCTGAGTCGCCTTCTGTCTGTGCTGCCAGCCGCATGCACTTTGTCGTTTTGCTGTCTGAAGAGAGGTGCCAGGTGTCAGCATCTGGCAGTAAGGAGGCGACAGGCCCTATGTCGCCTTCTGGTGTCAGGCCTGCATGGCTGACACGTGGCGACGTTGCAGGCCGACTTGACCGTTGAGCAGGGGAAAGCGACATGTCCTATGTCGCCTTCAGGTTTACTGAAGGCAACGGGGCCCATATCGCCTTCTCAGTTTCAAAGGGTTAAGTGCCCAAGCCGTGAGCACAAGCCCCAGTTCGTCCCTTTTCATGGTGAGACCATCTTCTCCGGCGAACTGAGGCTTCGGAGCTCCGTGGGAGCTTGGGAGGAGGTTGTTTGGCCATCTTGCAAGGTAAGTTGATGTGGTTTGGTTGCTCCTGAGTGTTCTCCTTTGGTTGATTTCTCCCTCATTTGTCTTCTTCTCTCTCTGGCATGCTTGGATGCTCTTCAAGGAAGGGGAAGTGCTCGGTTCGTGGGAGGAGGCTCGTGGATCTCCGGAGCTCGGAGGTGGAGGGTTGCTAGCCTACGAGAAGCGCCCTTGAGGTTGGATCTTCATCTCGAGGTAGGGAACCCAAACCCTCCCCCTAGATCCACTTGCTAGGATCCTCACCCCCCCCCCCTTCCAAGCCTAGATCTACCATGCTGGGTTGTTTTCATGCATTATGTGATTGTGGTGGTTGGTGTTTCTCATGCATGCAATGGTTGCTTGGGGTTTGAGGGTTGTTCATATGTTGAGTGAGATGCATGTGAGTGTAGGTTGTTGTGCATGCTTGTTGGGGTTTCTAGAGGGTGGCTTGAGCTCTTTAGAACCATGATTAATAGCCTACATGATCCCTTCCCCTCGGATGTGTTTGTGTTGTGGATGAGGCCCTGAAGAAGGGAGCCTCGGTGTGTTGCACCTGATAATGCGACACATTGGGTGTCGCTACCCTGGTGGCGACACATCGATCAGTCGCCTTCAAGAACTCCTGAAGGCGACAGCACCTATGTCGCCTTCTTGGTGGCGACGTGGAGGCCGTCGCCTTCTGCCTGTTTTTCCCGTTCCGGTTCTAGGGTCTGTTCTGGAGCACTGACCTAGTTGCGACATGGCCTATGTCGCAACCAGATCAGTAGGGTTGCGCCGGCCTAGGTGTCGCCTTCCTGAAGGCGACACCAGGCCGGTCTCCTTCTCAGTCAGAGAAGGGACTTGGCAACCTGCTCAGCGTCTTACTTCCGCTGCGACTCGGTTTTCTCGGCACCTGTGCTGTTTCCTAGTACAGTGCTACTGCTAGTCTCTCTTCACCCGGTTCTAGGCACTTGAGGGCTTGTCCGCGAGACAGGTTGTTATCGTTACCTGGGACCCCCGGTTCCCGCGCGTCTGTGTCAGAGGGTGTTGCTCCAGACGGCGGGGTTTGCTCGAGTCGTTGACTTTGGTAGAAGTAGGGGAAAACGGTGGGACAACGACGTGGTCGTTTGTGGAGCTCTCTTAGCTGAGACTGGGACGCCGATAGTGCGTGACTCGTACAGCGCAGTTCAGCTAGTCCATTCTCACTGCCTCACTCTACGTGGCTCTAGTACCACCTAGAGGTGTCAGGCGTGGGACCGTAGTCCGGCCAGACTACGACAGTTGTGGTTACTTGTGGTTCCGCGTCTCACTCCGACGGGAGGTGTCAGACATGGACCGCTGGTCGAGGGTAAGACGCGTGGCGCTCCTGACCAGCTGACTAGAGTAGTGTACTGTAGCTAGTGTGCTTGTCCAGGCAGTTCGCTGTCTGTGTTTAGAGCTGGGTTCTTGTGGTGCCTTGTTTTACACAAGTTTTCTGGTACCGCTGAGTGGCTTAGACCGACGACTGTGTAGTTCTTTCACGCTTCCGCACTTTACTCTGTTTAGTAGATTAGGCCTTACTGCTTTATTTAATTATTGCTCTAGTCTAGTCTATATTTATGCTTGTGGAACCAGTGGGAGATTGGTAGTCCCTACTGGGCTTCTTCGTGAAGCTCACTCCCTGTTTTGCATGTGAGACTTCATAGCAGTTCCCTCCGCGGCGTAGCGAGGAGACGGGCCCGCAGTAGTCGGCGTCTCTAGTGGCAGTGTTTCCCCCAGTTCTGTACTTCACCCTCGGGGTATGCCCCTAAGGGACGTGTTCATCCTTTTCCGTTCTGCACTTGTACTTCTACTACTTTGGGACTTGTACTAGACTTGCACGTTGTGTTAGACTTCTTCTTGCACTAGTTGGTACATCTTTAGTACATTTGTCGTTACTTACTTTCCGTCACATATCTAGTTAGACCGATCCGTTAGCCCTTCCGGGTCTCCGGACCCATGGGCGGCGGTGCCGACGGTCGGATCCTTGGTGGGAGCCAGGGACCCGGGCGCCGGGGCCGTTACAGTGGTATCAGAGCAGGGGGTCTATCAAGACTTGTGGTGGAAATGAGTAATGACGTAAAGTCCCTTAGGAAGTATTAGTGAACACTGCTAGCCGTCGGAGTCTTAAATGTCAATTACTAAATTTGGTTGTTTT
The DNA here is from genome assembly GCA_014218235.1 of Colocasia esculenta. NCBI lineage: Eukaryota > Viridiplantae > Streptophyta > Magnoliopsida > Alismatales > Araceae > Colocasia > Colocasia esculenta. Next base: position 65,940,866 of record CM024760.1, on the reverse strand, counting down.
GCAGATCATGCCTCCACGCACTCGCAGGCAGGCTCATAACTTGGTGGAGCGTCAAGAGACTGAGTCGGACAGTTCGGTTGCTACCGAGCAGGTGCCGTTCGGTGCTCAGCCCCAGCAGTTCGAGCAGCCTGACGACCCGTTGCCGCAAGGAGGACTACAGCAGCAGCAGGAGCAACAGTGGTATCCACCTGCGCCCCCGCCGGCCGTCATGGAGCAGTGGTGGAGAGCGATGTTTCAGGGTCCGTGGCAGTACCAGCAGCAGCAATACCAGCCGTACCAGCAGATGCCAGTAAGAGGTCAGCAGTTTGTAGAGATGGCAGCAGAGGAGCAGCCATCACCGACCCCGCAGGCAGTACCGGTTAGCCAGAGGTACCACCCGTAGTTCGGCAGCAGACTCCAGCAGCAGTAGCAGCACCTGAGGACCGCACCGTGCTTCTAGAGAGGTTCCTTCGTCTTCGACCTCCTACGTTTGTAGGTGACCGCGATCCGGATAGAGCAGAGAGTTGGGTCCAAGAGCTCGAGTGCACCTTCGAGACCATGGACTGTGCAGAGTTGGATCAGGTTCGTTTGGCAGTATATCAGCTGAAGGGGTCAGCCCATGAATGGTGGCGAGCAGTGAGGCTGACCAGGTTTCAGGGCAGGAGGTTGGAGCAGATCTCTTGGTAGCAGTTTCTCGAGGCCTTCCTCGGCGAGTACCTTCCCGACTATGTCTGCCGGGAGAGGAGGGACTTGTTCCACGAGTTAGTCCAGGGAGACTTAACCATGGGACAGTACCATCAGAGGTTTCTGCAGCTACTTCGACACGTTCCCCACGTGGCAGCTAGTGAACAGGCTCGTACCGAGTGGTTCATTAGTGGGCTACGTTCCGACTTGAGGTGGGCCATGGCTGGTCACCTCTGCAACACCTTGTCAGTAGCAGTGGCGAGAGCTACGGCCCTGGAGCGGGAGTGTCGGTTTCAGCCGCAGCAGAGTGGAGGTTCATGGAGATCTTCTCCATACCAGCGCCCCGCAGGCAGTCGGGGAAGTGTGTCTTCTTCTTCCTCTTCGGGAACAGGCGGTGCTGGCCTGACCAGGAAGTTGAAGAAGTTGTTCACTCGTGGAGGCAGGCGTCACTCGCAGCAGCAGAGGCATCAGACCTTGCAGTTTCCAGCGGAGCAGTCCGTCCAGCAGGGAGCAGAGCAGAACTAGCAGGGTACGGGTTGTTACCACTGCGGGCAGGAGGGGCACTTCAGGCGAGAGTGTCCGTTGAGGAAGCAGCAGGAGCAGCACTAGCAGGCACCCCAGGCGCAGTACCGTCCACCCCAGCCACCTCAGTGTTAGGATCGGATATTCGGTATTGGCAAAGCTAGAAGGGGGGGTTGAATAGATTTGCAGCGGAAACTTAAGCAATATGAAAATTACTTCGGATTAAAAGATCTACTCAATTAAAACCCCTTTGATCTGATGCAATGTGTGTGAGCAAACTAACAGTTAGTGTGTAGACGAAATCCCTATGCATGCATCTAGCGCAATACAGTGCAAACCACAAGTCAAACCACAGTGCACAAGGGATTTTTTAGGTGGTTCGGAGATCACACCACGTGACTCCTACGTCCACCCCCCACACAGTGAGGACACACTACTCAAGAACTGAGTACAACACACACACGAGCACACCGGCTCAACCACACACACACACGCTAGATCAAGTCCACAAAAGATCAGATCCTCTAGCCTTGATCTGACCAACACACCACACACACGTTGTCTGATGCAAACACGCAATCAGAACAACAATCCACACTTCCACAACATCCACGTACTGATCTCAAATCAGTGCACACACACAGATATATGAAAGTAGTGAAAGGAGAAGAGTTTGAGATGAAGAATCAAATCCCGATGTAGATCTCTTCTCGTTGGTCGTCCAGAAGACTCCAAGCTTCGTCTTGACAAGTATCAGTTGATGGAGAAGCTTGAACCACGGACGAACCGGCTTCAACTCCGCTTGGAAGGTTGTTCTTTTTGTTCTGGGCAGAGAGATGAAGCAGGGCAGCAGGAAGAAAGCCTTGATCTTGACCTTTGCTTAGGGTTTTGGTATGGTGGCTCCTTGCTGCGAAAATAGCCTCATATGATCCATATATAGTGGTGTCCAAGCATAGAGAGTCGTGCTAAAAGGAAACACCAAAATATAGATCATATCCTGGCCATTAGATCTTCCCAAAACTCCGTCTGTCGACAGCCGACTTGCTGCTGTCGACAGATGCTGACAGGTTTGCAAGAACCGGAAGACTGGGCTTTCTGGAAATAGATTTCTGAGTGTATCTGTCGACAGGCGAAAATCATCTGTCGACAGATGCACAGATGCACTATTCATCTGTTGACAGATGCACTGTCATCTGTTGACAGGTGCACTATTTCAGCAACTTGTCTTGTTCTTTTGCACTTGGATTTTGGGCTTTGTCTTGTGAATCTCACCTACATTAAAAGACATAATTAGTGAGATATAATGAACATATAAAACATGTGTTTCATTTGCATCCAATTGTCATTCTCATCATGTTTCACACATTCATAACACATCAATTTTGTCTTGTTCATGAAATGTTCATCATAAAAAACAAACATACCATTTGTGAACATTTCACATAACATCAATTAGTATTGCTCATCATCAAAAACATTTAAGCACTTGTTGTAACCCAACATTCTCCAATATGAGAACCCAACATTCTCCCCCTTTTTGATGATGACAAAAATTTCAATTTATGCACAATTGATGTTTCTCCCCCTTTTGGCAACATTCAAAAAGATAATGGGTGCACACAAGTAAAAGAATGAAGCAAAGAATTGTGTGACCACATAACTGAATTGTGAAAGAATTGAGTGGGGAATGAGTGTTCAAATGAGATTGCAAGGTTGAGAATAGGTTGATACCCACTACAAAATGTCATAAACACTAGTATTAAGACACATAAAAATTCTACAATGGTTAAGAGATAATACTCCGGGAATCTCAAGTTATAGCATTTAGAATACATCGTTCAAAAACACATGAAAATGAGATAACCCTTTTGAATAAAACCATTGAAGAAAATCATATACCTTAGTGGGTGATGTTCAGTTGGTAAATGAAGGCAATGTCTACATGAACAATTGACAATAGACAACCTATTGCCCTTGATTTAAATCTTGGAGGCTCCACTCTATTTCTAGCATTTGAACAATTTAAGTGGTAATTAGGATCACTTTTACCTTTTGACGTGAAGGTAGACATTTGGGATGCCCGTACCCCCAGTTACTCAGTGTGAGTGACCATCATACCATTATGCAGAGATAATGAAAGGACTTTTTGACGCGAAGACAGACATTTGTGATGCCCGTGTCCCCGGTTACTCAGTGATACTCATCATTGCTCTGCCTTTGTCCCAATTCACATATTTGTTTTTTTTTTTAATTTTTGACTTTAGAAATAGGTAGCTTTTTTTTTTTTTTTTTTAAGTTGGAAAATCAAGTTCAAAAGGTTTATTAAGGTCAAAGGCCAATGCAAAGACATTAAGTTCAAAAACCTTCTTACTTGTCAATCCATATAGGAACATGATCATCCACAAGGGAGTTATTCAAGTGAGTTAGGTTAAAATCATTAGATTTGTTCAATGTTTTCTAGATGATACAACCTAGACTCAATCTCAAAATATTATTTCAAAATCATTGTGATTAACCATATGACTTTGATACTATGTGAGGATGAAAGGTTATAATGAATATTTATACCCAATTCTCCCCTTGCATCAATGATATGAACATACTCATGAAGAAATTATGAAGAAGGATGAAGAATTTACAGAAAATGTGTATCTGTCGACAGCAAGGGAGTGTCTGTCGACAGATGCACTCAGACAGAGCAGTTGGGGTTCTGGGAAATCAGGAATTGAGTAAAGCTGTCGACAGAAGGATTTTTGTCTGTCGACAGAAGCACACAGAGTCCAATTTCTTGGTTCTGTGAGGCCATATCTGTCGACAGGCTGTTTGGGGCTGTCGACAGGGGCTTTGAAACTTCAGCTTTAAGGCTTTGAATTGAGAGTGATTTGAACCATAAGATTGAGGAATAAGTACACATTGAATATGAAGGGTATCCCTTATGAATTTCACTCACCTAGCCTTAAACTTACTCCCCCATAATGTGTGCATGTGATGAGATAACATTCAAGCAATTCAATCATGATTTAGACATTCATCACAAGCAGTTGCACACAAATTTCATGAGCATTCATGAGCATTTTCAAACTTACTCCCCCATAACATATGCATAGAAAATGTATCAAGCAATTCACACGTTATTAAGCACACAACTAGCCTTATGTATTACATGACTTTTGGTACTTGGCGGAGTATTTTACTCACGCATAATGATAGTTTCCAAACAAGCATAACTTGTTTTTCCACATGTCATCATTTGATATACCAAGAGGTCATGTGCACAGTTATGCAAGCAAGATGGCATGATTCCAATTGCTAAGAGGCATTGTCATGTGGGGTAGCATTAAGCACATTTTGCATTGCTCAGATAAAGGTAAGAATCCATTTCAATTTCAGCAGTTCAAATATGAAGTGATAAGGAGATTTTACCTGAACAGTCTTCAATCATAGTCAAAAAAGTTACCTTTGTTCTCCATCATTTCTTGCCTTGCACAGCCAATGTCATGAATCCATTTCTAATTTTTGGCTGCAAGACATCTCAACTTGCTGATCAAGCTTGTTTTGGGACCCACACTTGCTTGGGTCCTGCAACGACATTAATGTTAGGATATAACAAAGATTTCAAAATCCAAAGTGATTTGATTTTTGGATTTCTGTTGTTTTGTGCAGTTTTCCTGTTCATAGATACATGAAATTTCTGATCTTTATGAACATGTTTATCCTTGTGTGTATGAACACATGGATTATTATGGAGCCTTGAAGCATGCACAACATCATGATTTTTATGAGAGTGTTGATTTTTCTTCCAGCAGAATTTAGCAAGATGACCAAGTTTATTGCATTTGTAGCAAACGGGTTGAGCATTTACCTGGAGCTTACCATAGTGTGATTGCATTTGCTGGAATCTCTGAGATCCTTTAGAGTACCTTTGATCACCCTTGGGTTGAGAAGAAGGAGGTGGTACCCTTTGGTATCTCTTGGCGTGATGTGGAGTTGGAGATTTCCTTGAAACATTCTGGGCCTCTGGAGGAGGTGTAGAGACCCTGTAGACTCTTGTTTTCTTTTCCATTTTCTTTTTTGGTTTTCAATTGAAACATGATTCTTCCTATTTGGAGCTTTTTTGTTCAATTTTTTCTTTTCAGCTTTCAATGTAACAATTTCTTTTTCAGAAGTTAGAAGTTGGCTTTTCATGACATCCAGACCATTTTGTTTTGTTCTTTTCAATTTCACTTTGAACAATTTGATTTTCCAAGTCAGCAATTTTTGCTTAGCATTGTTCCATTCATCATTTAATGGTCTGTTATGATACAAGCCTTCAATCTTCTTTTTCAGATGATTATTCTCCTCAAACAGTTGATTGCATTTTTCTTTTATTTGGTGATCATGAGCCATGTTGGAGATTTGTTTGTTCAATTGATCATTATCAAATTTGAGATTCTCATTATGATCAATCAATTTTTCATTTTGATTTTTCAAATCAGAATTTTCAGATTCCACATGATCATGATCTTCTTTCAACTTAGAAAACTTGATTTCATAGTTTTTGACTTCCTTTTCCAATTTTTCATTCTCCATTTTCAATTTTTCATTTTCTTCATAAATGCTTGAGCATTATCAATTCTCATTTCATTCTTATCCAATTTTTCTTTTAGCTTCTTGTTTTGAGTTTTTACCTTCTTAAGTTGATTGGACAAGTGCTCATAGCATTCTATTAACTCATCATAGGAAATATCATCTTCTGAATCAGAATTAGATATTGATGCGTCAAATGGGTCTGAATTGGATTTACCTGACCTTTGAGAGTTTCTTGACTTCTCTGACAGATATGATCTTTCAGATTTGTCTGAACTAGGAGAACCTCTGGAGCTGCCAAGGGCCATGAAGCATTTGTCTTTGGCTTTATTTGCAATCTTGCTTGTCTTCTTAAAGGAGTCCTGCATTTTATCAACATGGTTATCAAACTCAATAATCATTGGTCTATTTATGATACTCGACAACTCAGACATATTTCTGAGTATGTTGTAGATAATAAACCAACAACCAAAGTAATCAGATCAGTTCAGAATCAATTATAAACCCGATCAGAGCAATTAATCACACATAAACAGATATGCCAAATCACAATCGTTGAACAAAAAACCTGCTCTGATACCAATTGTTAGGATCGGATATTCGGTATGGCAAAGCTAGAAGGGGGGGTTGAATAGATTTGCAGCGGAAACTTAAGCAATATGAAAATTACTTCGGATTAAAAGATCTACTCAATTAAAACCCCTTTGATCTGATGCAATGTGTGTGAGCAAACTAACAGTTAGTGTGTAGACGAAATCCCTATGCATGCATCTAGCGCAATACAGTGCAAACCACAAGTCAAACCACAGTGCACAAGGGATTTTTTAGGTGGTTCGGAGATCACACCACGTGACTCCTACGTCCACCCCCCACACAGTGAGGACACACTACTCAAGAACTGAGTACAACACACACACGAGCACACCGGCTCAACCACACACACACACGCTAGATCAAGTCCACAAAAGATCAGATCCTCTAGCCTTGATCTGACCAACACACCACACACACGTTGTCTGATGCAAACACGCAATCAGAACAACAATCCACACTTCCACAACATCCACGTACTGATCTCAAATCAGTGCACACACACAGATATATGAAAGTAGTGAAAGGAGAAGAGTTTTGAGATGAAGAATCAAATCCCGATGTAGATCTCTTCTCGTTGGTCGTCCAGAAGACTCCAAGCTTCGTCTTGACAAGTATCAGTTGATGGAGAAGCTTGAACCACGGACGAACCGGCTTCAACTCCGCTTGGAAGGTTGTTCTTTTTGTTCTGGGCAGAGAGATGAAGCAGGGCAGCAGGAAGAAAGCCTTGATCTTGACCTTTGCTTAGGGTTTTGGTATGGTGGCTCCTTGCTGCGAAAATAGCCTCATATGATCCATATATAGTGGTGTCCAAGCATAGAGAGTCGTGCTAAAAGGAAACACCAAAATATAGATCATATCCTGGCCATTAGATCTTCCCAAAACTCCGTCTGTCGACAGTCGACTTGCTGCTGTCGACAGATGCTGACAGGTTTGCAAGAACCGGAAGACTGGGCTTTCTGGAAATAGATTCTGAGTGTATCTGTCGACAGGCGAAAATCATCTGTCGACAGATGCGACAGATGCACTATTCATCTGTTGACAGATGCACTATCATCTGTTGACAGGTGCACTATTTCAGCAACTTGTCTTGTTCTTTTGCACTTGGATTTTGGGCTTTGTCTTGTGGAATTCACACCTACATTAAAAGACATAATTAGTGAGATATAATGAACATATAAAACATGTGTTTCATTTGCATCCAATTGTCATTCTCATCATGTTTCACACATTCATAACACATCAATTTTGTCTTGTTCATGAAATGTTCATCATAAAAAACAAACATACCATTTGTGAACATTTCACATAACATCAATTAGTATTGCTCATCATCAAAAACATTTAAGCACTTGTTGTAACCCAACATTCTCCAATATGAGAACCCAACACTCAGCGCAAGCAGTAGTTACCAGGGTCAGCAGCAGCAGCAGCGTCAGCAGCAACAGCCTCAGCGAGGTCGTGGACGCAGTCGGGTGATGAACATCATTAAAGAGGAGGCGGAGGCCTCTAATCTGGTTGTCGGTACGATTCCCATCCTTGGTAGAGCAGTAGAGTTTTGGTTGATCTGGGTGCTACGCACTGTTTTGCTTCAGAGGAGTTATTTGCTACTTTGACCGAGTTTGCTCCGGAGCGGACCTGTGACCTAGCTGTTGAGCTTCCGACGGGTGACTTCATTCGTACCCTTAGTTACTTGGAGGGTGTCACCGTCGAGGTGCAGGGCCACCAGCTACCAGCTAGACTGTTTTCCATGCAGCTCCACGACTTCGATGCCATTTTAGGCATGGACTGGTTAGAGGCACACTCTGCTTTGGTAGATTGTCAGCGGAAGACCGTGCGGTATGAGTTACCTGGAGCACCTGTGCTTTGCTTCCGAGGTACCCGGTCTGTCCGCTAACCCTTTATTTCCTTCTGTAGAGCTCGACGTCTTATCCGAGACGGTTGTGTTGCTTTCCTGGCTTCCGTTTGGGCCTCGGATTCGGGTGAGTTGGTTGTTTCTGACGTGTCGGTTGTTTGTGAGTTTGCTGACGTGTTTCCGGAGGAACTACCTGGGTTGCCGCCTGAGCGGGAGGTAGATTTCTCCATTGAGTTGCTTCCGGGGACGATGCCTACGTCCAAGGCACCGTACCGGATGGCGCCGGCGGAGCTGCGGGAGTTGATGCACCAACTAGAGGAGTTGCTTGCATTGGGCTTCATTCATCCTAGCCGCTCGCCGTGGGGAGCGCCTGTGTTGTTTGTGAGGAAGAAGGATGGTAGCCTGAAAATGTGTATTGATTATCGTCAGCTGAATCAGGTTACCGTGAAGAATAAGTATCCTTTGCCCAGGATCGATGACTTGTTTGACCAGTTGCAGACAGCTTCAGTGTTCTCGAAGATCGACTTGAGGTCGGGTTACTACCAGTTGCGGATTCGGGAGTCAGACGTTCCGAGATCAGCCTTTCGCACCCGCTACGGCCACTTCGAGTTTGTCGTGATGCCTTTTGGGCTCACGAATGCCCCAGCAGCGTTCAGGGAGATGATGAACAGTGTTTTCAGCGAGTACCTGGACCGGTTCGTGGTGGTGTTCGTCGACGACATCCTGGTGTACTCAGCGACGGCGGAGGAGCACGAGGTTCACTTGAGGCTGGTGTTGCAAACTTTGAGGAGTCACCGACTTTATGCCAAGTTCAGCAAGTGTGAGTTTTGTCTAAAGGAGGTGCACTTCCTTGGGCACGTTGTTTCTGGTGCAGGTGTGGCGGTTGATCCCGCCAAGGTTGAGGCCGTTGTTTCTTGGGGCCAGCCCTCTACAGTTGCCGAGGTTCGCAGTTTCCTGGGGCTGGCAGGCTACTACAGCAGGTTCGTACAGGACATCGCCAGAGTTGCAGAGCCTTTGATCTGTTTGACCGGGCGTGAGACCAAGTTTATGTGGACGACAGAGTGCGAGCAGAGTTTCCAGGAGCTGAAGAGTCGGCTGACTTCAGCTCTGATCCTTGTTGTTCCTTCTGGCACTGGCAGCTTTGTTGTCTACACAGACGCTTCGGGTACTGGTTTGGGTGCTGTGTTGATGCAGCATGGTCGAGTAGTTGCCCATGCTTCTCGTCAGCTGAAGAAGCATGAGCAGAACTACCCGACGCACGACCTGGAGCTTGCAGCGGTCGTGTTTGCCTTGAGGTTGTGGAGGCACTACTTGTACGGTGAGGTGTTCGAGGTCTTCACCGACCACCGCAGCTTACAATATGTCTTCACGCAGAGGGATCTCAACCTCAGGCGGCGCAGGTGGCTCGAATACTTGAAGGACTATGACTTTAGTCTTTCCTATCACCCAGGGAAGGCTAATGTCGTAGCAGATGCTTTGAGTCGGAGAGCCCACCTGAGTTCTTTGTTGGTTAGACACTGGAGACTCCTGGAGGACGCCGCTCACAGTGTGTTTGTACCGTCGAGCCTCCGGAGAGGGCAGTGGCAGCTGTCCTGATCGTTCATCCGTGGATTTTTCAGCAGGTACTTGAGGCTCAGAGTGCAGACGAGGACTTGGCAGACGTGTTGCGGTTGCCCGAGGTAGCACTGGACGAGGACAACGAGGTTTGTTTCCGAGGCAGACTCTACATTCCAGAAGACGCCAAGGAGGAGGTACTATCCGAGGCTCACCGGTCGCGATACTCTATTCATCCAGGCTCTACCAAGATGTACCATGACTTGAGGGTACTCTTTTGGTGGCCGGGGATGAAGAGAGATATCGCTGAGTTTGTGTCGCGCTGCCTTACCTGCCAACAGGTGAAGGCAGAGCACCAGCGTCCTGGTGGTGAGTTGCAGTCGCTTCCCATTCCAGTGTGGAAGTGGGAGCATATCACCACGGACTTTGTTTCTGGCTTACCTTGTACCTCTCAGGGGCACGACAGTGTTTGGGTCATCGTTGACAGGTTGACGAAGACCGCTCGTTTTCTTCCAGTCAGAGCAGCTTGTCCAGTTGACAGACTTGCTCGGTTGTTTGTGGACAGAGTGGTACCTTTGCACGGAACCCCGGTCTCTTTGTCTCAGATAGAGATCCGAGGTTCACTTCTCGTTTCTGGCGCGGCTTTAGCGTGCACTTGGCACTGAGCTGAGGGTGAGTTCGGCGTACCACCCAATGACAGACGGGCAGTCTGAGCGGACTATACAGACCCTCGAGGACTTGTTGAGAGCGTGTTTCCTAGACTAGTGCAGCACGTGGGAGTCGCACATTCCCATGGTGGAGTTTTCTTATAATAATAGCTTTCACTCCAGCATCGGGATGGCGCCCTACGAGGCTCTGTATGGTCGGCCGTGGAGGACACCGTTGCACTGGCACGAGGTTGGTGAGAGGCAGTTGCTGGGTCCAGAGCTAGTTCAGCAGTGTGCAGACACAGTGAGGCTGATCCGGCAGAGGTTGCAGACAGCACAGAGCAGAGAGAAGAGCTATGCCGACGTCCACAGAGACCGCTTCAATCGAGGTTGGCGACAGAGTGTTCCTTCGGATCTCGCCTACCAAAGGCGTTCTCAGGTTTGGGAAGAAGGGCAAGCTCAGCCCGAGGTTTGTTGGCCCTTTTTCCATCCTGGAGCGTGTGGGCGAGGTCGCTTACCGGCTAGCCTTTCGTCTGAGTTGGCAGGTGTTCATGACGTCTTCCACGTTTCGCAGCTGAGGAAGTACATGCCAGATCCGTCGCATGTGCTCGACTACTCGCAGCTTGAGGTCGCCCCCGACATGTCCGTGCCGGAGTACCCAGTCAGCGTGGTGGACCGCAGAGTGCAACAACTTTGCAGGAGGAGTATCCCACTCGTCAAGGTGGTTTGGGAGCACCGTGCTGGTGGCGAGGCCACTTGGGAGCGTGAGGACGAGATGCGGGAGCAGTTTCCTTACTTGTTCGAGTGACAGGTACGCTATTTACTCTTTTGTTCCCCTAGTTTCGCCGTGAACGAGGACGAAATTATTTTTTTGTTGGTTAGATTGTAACATCCCATGTTACCCTAACTGGTCTCCCTCCTTCAAGGATGGCGACATAGGGTATGTCGCCTTAGTTGGGAAGGCGACGGGCCCTGTGCTGCCAGCCGCATGCACTTTGTCGTTTTGCTGTCTGAAGAGAGGTGAAAGGTGTCAGCATCTGGCAGTAAGGAGGCGACAGGCCCTATGTCGCCTTCTGGTGTCAGGCCTGCTTGGCTTACACGTGGCGACGTTGCAGGCCGACTTGACTGTTGAGCAGGGGAAAGCGACATGTCCTATGTCGCCTTCAGGTTTACTGAAGGCGACGGGGCCCATGTCGCCTTCTCAGTTTCAAAGGGTTAAGTGCCCAAGCCGTGAGCACAAGCCCCAGTTCGTCCCTTTTCATGGTGAGACCTTCTTCTCCGGCGAACTGAGGCTTGGGAGCTCCGTGGTAGCTTGGGAGGAGGTTGTTTGGCCATCTTGCAAGGTAAGTTGAAGTGGTTGGTTGCTCCTGAGTGTTGTCCTTTGGTTGATCTCTCCCTCATTGTGTCTCTTCTCTCTTTGGCATGCTTGGATGCTCTTCAAGGAAGGGGAAGTGCTTGGTTCGTGGGAGGAGGCTCGTGGATCGCGGAGCTTGGAGGTGGAGGGTTGCTAGCCTACGAGAAGCCCTTGAGGTTGGATCTTCATCTCGAGGTAGGGAACCCAAACCCTCCCCTAGATCCACTTGCTAGGATCCTCACCCCCCCCCCCCTTCCAAGCCTAGATCTACCATGCTGGGTTGTTTTCATGCATTGTGTGATTGTGGTAGTTGGTGTTTCTCATGCATGCAATGGTTGCTTGGGGTTTGAGGGTTGTTCATATTGAGTGAGATGCATGTGAGTGTAAGTTATTGTGCATGCTTGTTGGGGTTTCTAGAGGGTGGTTTGAGCTTTTAGAACCATGATTAATAGCCTACATGATCCCCTCCCCTCGGATGTGTTTGTGGTGTGGTTGAGGCCCTGAAGAAGGGAACCTCGGTGTGTGCACTGATAATGCGACACCTTGGGTGTCCCTACCCAGGTGGCGACACATCGATGCGTCGCCTTCAGAAACTCCTGAAGGCGACAGCACCTATGTCGCCTTCTTGGGGCGACGTGGAGGCCGTCGCCTTCTGCCTTTTTCCCGTTCCGGTTCCAGGGTCTGTTCTGGAGCACTGACCTGGTTGCGACATGGCCTATGTCAAACCAAATCAGTAGGGTTGCGCCGGCCTAGGTGTCGCCTTCCTGAAGGCGACACCAGGCCTGTCGCCTTCTCAGTCAGAGAAGGGACATGGCAACCTGCTCAGTGTCTTGCTTCCGCTGCGACTCGGTTTTCTCGGCACCTGTGTTGTTTCCTAGTACAGTGCTACTGCTAGTCTCTCTTCGCCTGGTGCTAGGCACTTGAGGGCTTGTCCGTGAGACAGGTTGTTACCGTTACCTGGGACCCCCGGTTCCGTGCGTCTGTGTCAGAGGGTGTTGCTCCAGACGGCGGGGTTTGCTCGAGTCGTTGACTTTGGTAGCAGTAGGGGAAAACGGTGGGACATCGACGTGGTCGTTTGTGGAGCTCTCTTAGCTGAGACTGGGACGCCGGTAGTGTGTGACTCGTATGGCGCAGTTCAGCTAGTCCGTTCTCACTGCCTCACTCTACGTGGTTCCGGTACCACCTAGAGGTGTCAGGCGTGGGACCGTAGTCCGGCCAGACTACGGCAGTTGTGGTTACTTGTGGTCCGCGTCTCACTCCGACGGGAGGTGTCAGACATGGACCGCTGGTCGAGGGTAAGACGCGTGGCGTTCCTGACCAGCTGACTAGAGTAGTGTACTGTAGCTAGTGTGCATGTCCAGGCAGTTCGTTGTCTGTGTTTATAGCTGGGTTCTTGTGGTGCCTTGGTTTACACGGGTTTCCGGTCCGCCGAGTGGCTTAGACGACGACTGTGTAGTTCTTTCACGCTTCCGCACTTTACTCTGTTTAGTAGATTAGACCTTCTGCTTTATTTAGTTATTGCCTAGTCTAGTCTATATTTATGATTGTGGAACTAGTGGGAGATTGGTAGTCCTACTGGGCTTCTTCGTGAAGCTCACTCCCTGTTTTGCAGGTGAGACTTCACAGCAGTTCCCTCCGCGGCGTAGCGAGGAGACGGGCCGCAGTAGTCGGCGTCTCTAGTGGCAGTGTTTCCCCCAGTTCTGTACTTCACCCTCGGGGTATGCCCCTAAGGGACGTGTTATTCCTTTTCGTTCTGCACTTGTACTTCTACAACTTTGGGACTTGCACGTTGTGTTAGACTTCTTCTTGCACTAGTTGGTACATCTCTAGTACGTTTGTCGTTACTTACTTTTCGTAACATATAGTTAGACCGATCTGTTATCCCTTCCGGGTCTCCGGACCCGTGGGCGGCGGTGCCGACGGTCGGATCCTTGGTGGAAGCCGGGGACCCGGGCGCCAGGGCCGTTACAGTAATGCAGTAGCCGATGCACTTAGTAGAAAGCCAGTAGCTTCGATATCTTGTCTAGTCATGGGCGAGATGTAATTGTTAGAACAATTCGCCAACTAAACCTGAACATTGAAAGGAGGAGGAGTGATAAGATGATCGTGGCTAATCTTAGAGCTCAACCCGACATTTTTGTCGAGATCAGAGAGCAACAGGCTAATGATCCATTCCTATTCAGAGTCAGAGAGTCCATAGCTGACAGGCCAGACTTCTCCATCGCTGAAGATGGAAGAATATTATTCCAAGCCAGGACATGCGTACCTGACAATGAAGAGCTGAAGAGAAAGCTAATGGATGAAGCCCAGAAGACCAAGTATACCATTCACCCAGTAGCAACCAAGATGTACCCAGACATGAAAATGTCATTTTGGTAGCCAAACATGAAGCGTGAGGTAGCTGAGCATGCCACGCACTGCCTCACTTGTTAACAGGTAAAGTAGAACATCGTCATCCTACGGGTGTACTTAGACCCTTGGACATACCAGAATGGAAGTGGGAAATCATCGAAATGGATTTATCATGGGTTTACCTCGGACTCGTGGTGGACTTGATGCTATTTGGGTCATTGTTGATAGATTGACAAAGTCTGTACACTTTCTAGCAATTCGAAGTACCTGGAGTGTTGATGTGCTTGCAGCATTGTATGTGAAAGAGATAGTCAGACTACATGGAGTTCCAGTATCCATTGTCTTAGATCGTGACCCCAGATTCACTTCTAGATTCTGGAAGGGACTCCATACTGGCCTAGGCACAAAACTCAACTTTAGCACAGCTTTCCACCCACAGACGGATGGACAAACTGAAAGAACAAATCAGATTGTGGAAGACATGTTGCGTGCCTGCACTATAGATTTTGAGAGATATTGGAATGAACAGTTGTCACTAATTGAATTCGTCTACAACAATAGTTATCAGGCCAGCATCAAGATGGCACCATTTGAAGCATTGTACGGCAGAAGTTGCAGATCACCAGTATGCTGGAATGAAGTAGGTGAGCAGCAATGGCTAGGACCAGATATGGTGCAGAATACTAGCAGGGACATACAGATTACCAGAGACAGAATTAAGATAGCTCAATCCAGGCAGAAGAGCTATGCTGATAAAAGAAGAGAGATTTAGAATTTCATGGCGGAGATAATGTAATGCTAAAAGTATCCCCGACCAAAGGATTCCAAAGATTTGGGATGAAAGGTAAATTGAGACCATGATTCATAGGTCCATTCGAGGTATTAGATAGAGTGGGCGAGGTAGCGTATCGACTGGCACTACCACCCCAGTTTTCAACAGTACACAATATGTTCCATGTGTCAATGCTGAGAAAGTACGTGTACGATCCATCACACGTAATCAGCTATGATGACATTATTTTGAATAAGGATATGACCTATGAAGAAAGGCCAGTGAAAATCTTGGACAAGAAGATGCAACAGCTTCGGAATCGGTCTATACCCGTGGTGAAGGTATTATGGAGAAACCATGAAGTCGAAGAGGCCACGTGGGAGCCCGAAGCATTATTACGACGGAATTATCTGGAGTTATTCTTCCTCTTACGATTCTATGAATTTGGGGACCAAATTCTTTTTAAGAAGGGGAGGATGTAGCACCCTTGATTTTTAAAACCCGAATAAAAATAAAATTAATAATTTTAATAAATGAGGAAAATAGAATTAATTGGATTAAAGGGGAAATAAATGGAAAGAATGGGAACTAAAGCAATAACCCATTAAGCTAAATTAGTAATGGGCTAAACAAATGGTCTAAACCAAATAGATTGGGCCCAATAGGATGAAGCCCATCTTGGGAGGAGATGTAATTAAGTGAAATTCGTATCTAATTAATTAGTAAATAGTAAAAGCCTAAGATAAACACTAAATAAGTCATGTTTATCCAAAATAAGAGTCCTAGCCTTGCTATAAATCATTACCCATGAAATTAATCTCCTCCCCACCCAAAAGAAAGAGATAATTGCTAGAAAGGAAGGTGATACACATGGAAATTCGGAATTAATAGAAAGAAGGAGTTTTAGAAGGGGTAAAACTCTACTAGCAACCCAATACACCACCCAAGTTCGTCCCTACCACCCATAGTTCGTGGCTGGAGTCCTAGGAGATGAGGGGAAGGCTGGAGAACGAAGGATCAAGGAGGAGGATGCTTGAACAAGGAGGATTTTTCTGATTTTTGTCATCAAACTAGGGTTTTCTTACTCCACAAACAAGGTATGCAATCTCTCAAGCAAAAATCATTTAAAAATTATCCTAGGTAGCTTTCATGTACCTCTTCAAAAGCCCTATGGTTTCGTTGTATTCTGTTTATCCATTTGGGCGAATTTAATTCATGAATCCCTACTGTTACCATGAATCCGAAATCTCATGTTCTCTCTAATTCCCCACACGTACTTATTCCCATGCTATGAGAAAATTCTCGTTGATACTACAATGCAATATCTTTCAAACGCCCCTGGTTTTGTTCTATTTTGATCTCCCATGAGGGAGAATTAATTCTTTGAATCCCTGTTACATACATGCACCTAACCCTTCATGTTTGCTTGTGAACCTCATTTATACTTGACTTCATATCATGAGAAAATTATCATAAATACTAAATATTGTTAGATTTTGAACGCCCCTAGTTTCAGAATTTTTCATCATGTATTCATCTCAAATTAATTCGTTGAACCCTGACTGCACCTATTTAGGTCACTGAAAAGTAACCTAACCACCACATGTCTAAACCTTGTCTATTTTCAAATTAATCATTCGTATTGATAGACATACATGTCTACTTTCGTTTAAAACTGATTTCGTGCTTTTTGGATCACCGTGTTATTTTATATGGAATTTAGAATGTCCCTATATCATAGAGGACTCGCACTGGGAAAAAGGGAAAAAGGGCAAACCCACATGTTATCGCGACTGTGCAATCCGCCGCGATATCAGTGGGGTCGCACCGGCCGATGGCGTCGCGTCAAGAACATGGCGGCATAAGCCTCCATGATTCACTCCGGACCGGGCCAGACCGGCCAGGTTCTGTGTCGCGCCCGACCACCCCGTCGCGACTTGAATCACGATGGGTAAGTCAGCCGCGTTTCCATGAATCCGACCAAAATGGAAAATTGTGCATATGCCCTATTGTTTAAGCTTTATACCCTTTAATTAGTCATGATTAAATCATGTTATAGTTAATTCGACTTGGTGAATTAATAAATGACATTAATGATATAAATTTAATTATTTAAAATGACATTTGCACGACTTGTCGTATCCTCAAGATTCTTTACACTTACACACACACACAACATTATTAAATGCCATCTGACCTTGATAAACTATGCAATAATGTATTAGGTAAATTAGCTAAATAAATGACTAAATACCCTATTTTATTAAATACAATTGTCTTCATTTTATATGCACATTTTAAATACCGTTATCGTTTTCCTTCGGCTTCGAGCACTCGAGGCACGACGGACCTGTTTCTACACACTTTATCTTGACATGGACCACCTCTCCATCGGGAATACTCTCAACTGGGCTAGAGACTCCTTGTCAAGAGCTCCGTAAGTCTTCTTGGCTTTGGCGCACGTCCTTAGTCAACGAGCTGGTTGTACCCCAAATCCCGATACACATTAGGGATCAGTACGATCCATGCCTTAGTGTTTTCCTTCTCGTCTCGAGATCACTCCGAACCATTTGGCCGTGTTCATGACATGACTAAGTGGGTGGTTGTGACTTCTACCACACTGCCGGCACCCGACCCGGTGCTGTGCAACCGTCACTATCAGAATTTCACGTTGTTTTACATAATGTCCCCATCTCATCTAATCTCTATATCCTCTTATCTGTTCACATTCTCTCTACACTCTCATCTATTTCGTCTAGTACTCTCTTATCTCTTCTTGGTACTCTTTTGGCCATTCGTGTGATTGTCTAAGGTAAAAGAAATGACTAATGCCAGCGCAATAGGGTTAGAGGATGCTGGTTTTTCTCAGCTTCTTGTTAGATAAAAGAAATGACTATTGTTGATTTCTCTGCTTCTTGTTATATCCCATGGGTAGTTGGTGGCGATTTCAACAGCATTCTGGGGCCTGCGGAGAAAAGTGGTGGTAGATGAGCTTTTGGCAGATCAATGATTGACTTTCAAGCTTGTGTTACAGCTGCTGGGTTAGAGGATGCTGGTTTTTCTGGTAGTAGGTTTACTTGGTATAATGGCCAACTTGCAAATGGTATTTGGGCTAGACTTGGCAGGATCCTTATTAATGGTGAACGGTTGCTCTCCTGTCCAGACTTGCAGGTTCGGCATCTTTCATGTGCTTGTAGCGACCATTCTCCTTTGCAAGTATCCTTTATTTCCCGTGTACCTACAACTCCATCCAGATTTTGTTTTCAACGGATGTGGGTGTCTTATGGCAGTTTTTTGCAAGAAGCACGTGTGACGTGGGCATCCGCTCCCTGTTCCTCTATTCCCTTGTTGAATATGGCCATGAAACTGAAACATATGAAATTCTTTTTTAGAGGGTGAAACAAGAATGTTTTTAAAAATGTGGTTGATAATGTTTTGCTTGCTGAAGAGGCTTTTAATATTGCGCAATCTGTCTTTGATGCTGACCCCACATAGGTTAATCGTGATAACCTTTCTATAGCTAGGGAAGACTTGGCTCGTGTCAATCTCAGGAAGAAATTTTCTAGAGGCAAAAATCCATATTGAAATGGTTGAAGGAGGGTGATGACAACACAAATTCTTCTATGCTTATGCTGCCTCTCGACATAAAAGGTCAATGATCAATCAGGTTTATAATGATGTTGGTGATGCTGTGGTTGATAAAAACGAGTTGGTTAGCTTATTTACTTCCCATTTTTATAAAGCATTTGAATCAGCTCCACACCACGTTGATAATGATTTGCTGGAGGTGATTCCCACTCTTGTCAATGATAATCAGAATGCTATGCTTTGTGAGATCCCGTCATATGAGGAAATCAAGAAGGTGGTTATGTCGATGTGTCCCGACACTGCTCTGAGCCCTGATGGGTTTACGGGACACTTTTACCATTCTTGCTGGGATTTCATTGAAAAGGATCTTTGTTCTACTGTTCAAGGGCTCTTTTGGGGTCAACTGCTGCCCGAGGTTTCACATCTTCATTAATTGCACTGATTCCAAAGATGGATGTCCCCAAAACTTGTGCTGATTTCAGACCTATTAGCCTGTGTAATTTCTTCTACAAGATCATTTCTCGTATTATCAATGATAGACTTGCTCATGTTTTGCCCCTCTTGATCTTCGAGGAGCAGGGTGCTTTTGTGAAAGGCCGTAACATTTATGAGAATATAGCCTTGGCTGGGGAAATGGTTCAGCACTTGAACAAGAAATGTAGAGGGCACAATGTAATCTTTATGCTTGATATGGCCAAGGCATATGACAGACTAGAATGGGACTTTCTTTATGCTATGTTACGCAGGTTGGCTTCTCTATCAGTTTCTTATCATTGCTTGATCCTCTCCTCTCTAACTGCTGGTTTCAGTGCTCTTGAATGGTGATATTCATGGTTACTTCAAGTCTACTAGAGGTTTGCGCCAGGGAGATCCACTTGCCCCTACATTATTTATTCTGCCAGAAGAAGCTTTAAGTCGGGGATTATCAGCATTTTTTCATCACAGTAATGGTGGGGCCTTTCAAACGCTACACAGGTGTCCTCTGGTATCACATATCGTCTTTGCTGATGACACTCTTGCCTTCTCCAATGGTTCGGCCAGACAGATTAGGAAGTTAATGGTATTTCTTAAGGCTTATGAATGATCCTCGGCGCAGCTGATTAATGTAACAAAGAGCTCGTTTATCATAGCAGATGGTGCACCCTCGTCATTTAGCACGTCTATCGCTCATATCACTGGTTTTGTTCAAGACAAACTTCCAATCAAGTACCTGGGTGTCATGCTATATTCTGGCAGGTGGAGGTCATGTTATTTCTCTCATATCTTGTCAAAAACTGCAGTAACCTTGCAGACATGGAAATCGGGGTTCTTATGTTCAGGTGGCCGGCTCATTCTAATTACACGTGTTATCTGCCTTGCCAATCTATACAATGTCATCACAGGCAATTCTGGTTACTATTATGAGGGCCTTCCACCAGATTATGGCCAATTTCTTTTGGGGCTCCTATGAAGGTTCACCCAAAAGACATTGGGCCTCCTGGGATTCCATCACCAAGCCTAAGGAATGTGGCGGTCTAGGTGTTCCTAATCTCGGCCATATGCAAATAACGTTAAGAACAAAGATGTTATGGAGGGCGATTACTAGCGAGTCTCTGTGGGGCACTTTCTTCAAAGCCAACCATCTCTACAACAGTCACCATGTCGATGCTAAATTTCAACTAGTGGCTACTACGGATAGAAGACTAGGCTTGAAGCATCCCGCTTGATTGCTACCAATCATCGGGTCATGGTGGCGGGGGTGGATTCGCAAGTCAGTTTATAGTAGGATGTTTGGAATGGGTCCATAGCTTGATGAACAATCTATCCCCATGTAATTAAAAGTAATTACATTTTTATTTTGGTGATTAACAAACCATATTATTATGATAATTATCAAACCCTTAATTAAAGGTCACTAACCTATTTTCTACAAGTCTTAAGCACAGGAATTAATACCAAAGAAAAATAAGCCAAAAACAGGTAAGCATCTTTACATGTATCTACAACATGATATTTGTCTAAGTACACATCAGTTTCTTTTATAAATCATATCGATTACAGTAGAACTGTAACGATTTCTTCATAACCGTTTCATAAGTACCTTAACGACTTCTTCATAGATTGAAAATTCTTGATCTCAAAGAAATCGTTCCTATAACGACTTCTTAAAGAGAGCGTAACGATTTGCTTGCATCGATTCTTTTAGTCATCGTAATGACTTGCACTCATAACGATTCCTTTAGTCATCGTAACGACTTGCTCTCGTAACGATTTCTTTAGTCATCGTAATGACTTGCTCTCGTAACGATTCCTTTAGTCATCATAATGTCTTGCTCTCGTAACGATTCCTTTAGACATCATAACGACTTACTCTCGAAACGATTCTTTTAGTCATCGTAACGACTTGCTCTCGTAACGATTCCTTTAGTCATTGTAACGACTTGCTCTCGTAACAATTCCTTTAGTCATCGTAATGACTTGCTCTCATAACAATTTCTTTAGTCATCGTAACGACTTGCTCTCGTAACGATTCCTAATAATATCGTAACGACTTGCTCTCATAACGATTCCTTTAGTCATTGTAACGACTTGCTTTCGTAACGATTCCTTTAGTATCGTAAGACTTGCTTTCATAACGATTCCTTTGGTCACCGAACGACTCGCGTTCGTAACGATTCCTTTAGTTCTCATAACGATCTTCTTATCACATCGATTTCATTGGTTTTTTAACGATTGCTTTGCGCATCGACTTCTTAAGTAATCATATAATTTCCTCTTGATCACAATGATTCTTTCATATCTCAGAACGATTTTGCTGGTTGGTTACATAATTTACATAAGTCATAAATGCATCGATTCCATATCAATCAACTAGAAATATGACTTATCCTTTCAACAAAATTGAATAGTCAAAGTCTTCGTACATTTTCTTCTATCAACTATGCATTTAATGAAGACGAACATATCTCTGCATGCATACAGACGATATCATCCTTTATTGTGTCTATTCTATATGCAACCTTTTTGAACAGCAAAATGGCATTACTATTTTGGTGAATATTCACACCAATGATGACTGACAACAAGAGACAACTTAGCTGTCTATTGTTCTAGCATTTAATGTATGCAGGTCTCTGACAAACATTCGTCATACAACGTTGGACTTTGTAGAAGCCAAAGGACACTTCAGAAGATCCTATCTCTTTGCGTGAACAATGGATAAAGGACTGATTGACTGGAAGCTTCCAAGTGCCACTCAGTCTAACGTCACCAAAATCTAGAGGCAACTGATACTTCAACGTCTATATTTCAAATTGAAGCTATATATAGAAGAAAGGACTCCAGAAGATAATAGATAGAGAATGATAGTCATACAAAAACACTCTGATCATCAAGTCTTCTGCAAGTTCTCAAGAAAGAGCCAAGCCTCATTCCATTAGATTAGCTCTTTGCTCTCTGCATTGTTTGTAGATTTTTGAGAGAGCTTGTTTGGTTCTGAGAGTGAGCTTTTGTTTGTAGAACTTATTGCTCTCAGTCCCTAGCTTTAGATCATGGCTTGTCAAAGCTTGATTTAGGGGCTTAATCTCCTGCTTACTTGTTTCTGTGCTTGAACCCTTCTCTTGTGAAGGAAGACCTGGTGGTATCCAGGGTGTGTGTGTGTGCCCTTCTGGTGTGAAGGAAGACCTGGTGGGGTATCCAGGGTGTTGTTCCTCTTCGGGCTAAAAAGAGAAGACCAGCTGAGCTGGGTGTTGTAGTGTCCATAGGGGGACTGTACCCTAGTTAGTGAAATCTTCAGTTGTTGCTCAAGGACTGGACGTAGGACTCCTGTGGAAAGGAGGTCCGAACTAGGATACATCTGTTGTTGTGTGATTGTCCTCTTGTGTTTGTTGTTTCTCTTTACTAACACTAACAATCATCGAAGTCTATTTCCTTGTGAATGTTTTTAGTGAACAGGTATTAATTGATAAATTTTAATGACCTATTCACCCCCCCCTCTAGGCTACCTAACTGGGCAACAAGTGGTATCAGAGCTAGTCTCTTCGACAAAGAAGAAGATCCAACGATCTGAAGAGTAAAGATCCATGGCAGCCCAAGGTCACAATGAAGGTCAGTCTGTCAACCGACCCATTGTTCGATGGAGAAGACTATGCTTACTAGAAAATAAGAATGAAGTATTTTCTACAAAGTAATGACTACCAGATATGGTCCATAGTTGAAGAAGGCGATCTCCTAGTCACCAACGAAAAGGCTCAGTGGACAGATGATGACAGGAAGAAGATTTCTTTAAACTGTAACGCTAAAAGCATTCTGTGCTGTGCTCTCAGCAAGAAAGAATTCAATAGAGTATCAGCCTGCAAATCCGCAATGGAGATGTGGGAAAAATGAGAATCACTATGAAGGCACGGACAAGGTTAAGGAAACCAGAATAGATATTCTGGTAAATCAATATGAGAGGTTCCAGATGTAGCCAGGAGAGTCCATAACTCAAATGTTCAGTAGATTCACAGACATTACAAATGGATTAGTAGGACTGGGGAAGACCTATGAGATTGGAGATATGGTCAGAAAAATCCTTAG
This sequence comes from Colocasia esculenta, assembly GCA_014218235.1. Lineage (NCBI taxonomy): Eukaryota > Viridiplantae > Streptophyta > Magnoliopsida > Alismatales > Araceae > Colocasia > Colocasia esculenta. Next base: position 65,917,845 of record CM024760.1, on the reverse strand, counting down.
ATCTCTTCCATCTACATGGACTCCAAGGTAGCAGCCATTGAGGAAGCTAATGATCTAAAGAAGATGTCTTTGGAAAAGCTCATTGGATCTCTTATGGCCCACGAGATAAATATGGAGAGACTAGGAGAATCCTCAAGTAGAAAGAAACATTCAAATGCTCTTAAAGTAGAAGAAGACAGATCAGATAAGTCATCATCCGAAGATGAAAGCTCAAATGATTGTGAAGATGAAGAAGCCATGCTATCAAGAAGACTGCAGCGCATTCTAGCCAAAAAGAAGAAGTTCCAATCTGGTAGAAGACACTTTAAGAAAAATAAGGACTTCAAGAAATCAAATGGAAAGGATCAGAAAAAGGGCGAGCCCCTATGCTACGAGTACAAAAAGCCAGGACATATCAAAGCAGAATGCCTAAAGCTCAAGAAGCCTGAATTTAGAAAGAGAGAAAGCTCCAAAAAATTCAGGAGGCATAAGAAAAAGGCTATGGCAGCAGCATGGAGCAACAGCAGCGACTCAGACAATGAGTCAAGCTCAAACAGTGAAGAGGAAGAAGCCAACTTGGCTTTTATGGCAAACACTGAAGAGAAGGTAACTTCTGATTCATCTTTTGATTCTTGCAATAATTCTGATTCTGATAATCTAGAAGAAGCTTTCAACGAATTATACTGTAAATATAGCTGCATGTTTAGAAAACACTAATTCAGATCTAAAAACAAAAAATGAAGAATTTTAAAAAAAAATAACTAAACTTAAAAGAAGAAATGAACTATTATGTGAAGATCTAAAAGATAAAAATAAACAAATAATCAGATTAGAAAAATAGGAGAGTTCAGATGAACTGAGAAAAGAAATTAAAACTTAAATGAAGAAAATGACACTGTCAAGCACATTGGAGAAATTACAAATGGTAAGAACTCCTTAATATTAAAAGGTGCTAGACGTTCAGGAAAGAAGAAACATGGTTTAGGATATACACCACCAGAAAATGGAAGAAACAATAATTCACCCTAAGATATATCCAACTCCAAAGTTTACACCTGAACAAGATACAACATACAAAGCCAATTTCAAATATATTGAAAGAGTAACAAAATGTCCTGTTGTAGCCATTGCAATAAGTTAGGACATATAAAATTAACATGTCCAAGTAGACATAAGAAATGGATAATTAAAAAGGAAACTGTTGACACTAACCAACAAGGACCAAAAGAACTTGGGTACCTAAAACTTAATGTCTCCTTTTCAGGGAAGCCTTCGAGCATCAAAGTGGTACCTAGACAGCGGGTGCTCAAGGCATATGTCAGGGAACAGGAAGTTGTTCACTCATCTCCAAGCTGAAGAAGGAACAGTCACCTATGGAGATAATGGAAAAGGAATATTGATAGGCAGTGGTTCTGTGAGAAACAAAGGGAAAACAATTATTGAAGATGTACTGTGTGTCAAAGGGCTAAAGCACAACCTTATAAGCATCAGCCAACTTTGTGACAAAGGTCATTAGATCAAGTTCCAAGAGTCCAAGTGCAGTATCCTGAAAGATGGAGCAGTAATCTTCGAAGCTAACAGAGAAAAGAACATGTATGTGCTCTATCTTGAAGAACTCAAGGATCAAGACATTTGTTTAGCGGCCAACAAAGACCAGTCAACTGAGCTGTGGCACAGAAGATTAGGCCACTGCAGTTTGGATGGCATGAATAAGCTCAGAAAGTGAAGTCTTGTGGAAGGTCTGCCAAAGGTTAGCAATAAATTGGATTATATTTGCAGACCATGTGCAAAAGGAAGCACACTAAGAGTTCCTTCAAGTCAAAGACTGTGGTAACACCATCTAAACCCTTAGAACTCCTTCACATGGATTTATTCGGGCCAATGAGGACCACTAGTCTTGGAGGAAAGAATTTTGGATTTGTTATTGTGGATGATTTCCAGATTCACATGGGTTTCTTTTGGAGCATAAAGATGATACCTTTGATAGTTTTGTAAGCTTCAGCAGAAGAGTACACAAAGACAAGAAGTTTTGCATTGTTGGAATCCGACAGATCATGGAGGAGAGTTTCAAAATGAAAATTTGCAAAATTCTGTGATGACCAAGGGATTGAGCATAACTTCTCAGCAACAAGGACACCACAGCGAAATGGAGTTGCTGAGAGGAGAATAGAACCTTATTGGATATGGCAAGAACAATGTTATCAGAATATGATTTACCAAGGTATTTCTGGGCTGAAGCAGTGAACACAACAAGCTATATCATTAATAGAGTAATGATCAGACCCATCTTGAAGAAGACTGCATATGAGTTGTTCAAGGAAAAAAAGCCAAAGATCAATCACTTCAGAACTTTTGGATGTCCATGCTTCATTCACAACAACGGCAAAAGAGACATTGGTAAGATGGATGCCAAATCAGATGAAGGCATCTTCATGGGGTATGCTACTAAACCTAAAGGTTATAGAGTGTTTAATAAATGCACCTTATTGATTGAACAGTCTGTACATATTATTTTTGATGAAACTAACCCTTCCTTGAGAAAGGAAGCAGAGAGTGACATTGATGATGCAGATGACTTGTCTAAGAAATTAAAGAACACATCAATTGAGGACAAGGAAGATCCACCTCATGAAGACTTGCAGCAAACAGACATGAACATGAAAATCTTCCAAAGGAGTGGAGATACAAGAAAGATCACCACCTGAAAATATTATGGTGATCCATCTGTAGGGGTAAAAACAAGAGGTAATGTAATCCCTTGTGATTACCTAGCATTGTTTCTTAAATAGAGCCTAGGACAGTCAATAAAGCTCTTACTGATGAGTCTTGGATTCTAGCCATGCAAGATGAACTGAATCAGTTCAAGAGAAACCATATATGGTCACTTGTTCCTAGACCATCAGGTCATCCAGTTATTGGCACCAAATGGGTGTTCAGAAATAAATTGGATGAAACTGGTGTGATCTTAAGAAACATGGCCAGATTGGTTGATCAAGGCTATTCCAAGAGGAAGGTATAGATTTTGATGAAACCTATGCACTGTAGCTAGACTTGAGGCTATTAGGATTTTACTTGCATATGCATCTGCTCTAGATTTGAAATTATTTCAAATGGATGTCAAATCTGCATTTTTAAATGGTTCATTAAAGAAGAAGTTTATGTAGAACAAACCCCGGGTTTGATGATTCAGAATTTTCAAATCATGTTTTTAACTTCATAAGGCATTATATGTTTAAAGCAAGCACCTAGAGCCTGGTATGAAAGGCTTAGTTCCTTTTTATTAGATCATGGTTTCACTAGAGGACAAGTAGATAGCACTTTATTTATAAAGTCAAAGGTCAAGCACATACTACTTGTACAAATTTATGTAGATGACATAATTTTTGGATCTACTGATGAATCTCTTTGCAAGTACTTTGAGAAGCTTATGCAGGGAGAATTTGAGATGAGCATGATGGGGGAGCTGAACTACTTCCTTGGATTACAAATCAAGCAAGGAGGAGATGGCACCCACATCTGTCAAACGAAATACACAAGGAGCTCTTGAAGAAGTTTGGATTCGAAAATTCCAAGCCACTGTCAACACCAATGAGCACTTCAACAAGAATGGACAGTGACAAAGATGGTAAGAAAGTAGATCAAAAGATCTAGAGGTATGATAGGTCTCTACTTTACTTAACTGCCAGCAGACCTGATATACTATTTAGTGTATGCATGTGTGCAAGATATCAAGCAGACCCTAGAGAATCTCATTTAATTAATGTCAAAAGAATTTTCAGATATTTATCTAGAACTCATGATCTAGGTATCTGGTATCCAAAATCATGTGAAGTAAATTTAGTAGGGTACTTTGATGCTGACTATGCTGGATGCAAACTAGATAGAAAAAGCACGAGTGGTTGTTGTCAATTTTTTGCAGGATGCTTGATATCCTGGTCCTCCAAGAAGCAGAATTCAGTAGCACTCTCAACAGCTGAAGCTGAGTACGTGGCTGCTAGAAGTTGTTGTACACAACTCCTATGGATAAAACAACAACTTGAGGACTACGGAATGCACATCAAGTCAATCCACTATTATGTGACAACACAAGTGCCATAAACTTAACCAAGAATCCAGTACAACACTCAAGAACCAAACACATTGAGGTTAGATATCATTTTATTCGTGATCATGTAGCTAATGGTAATATTGAAATATCCTTTATTGACACAAATAATCAGTTGGCAGATATCTTCACAAAAGCCTTACCCGAAGAGAGGTTCACTTCTCTCAGAAGGGAATTAGGCATGTGTAAATTGTGATAGATTATCTGTTAAATACTAAAATATTAAATTTCGGAGCCCAATTAATTATTCTACTTGAAGTGAGTAAAAATTATCTCAATTACTTCTCATTTATCCTTCTTGCGTAAATTCTCCTGTCGGTTCGTTTTGTGTAATTTTATTCTTTCAAACTGGAGTTTGTCGTTTTCCGCCATAAGGCGCACCTCTTCAAAAAGGGGACATTTATCTTCTATTTTCATAAATCCCGTAATCGGTATGAGAACATTCGTCTCTCCTCTTTATCTCTTTCGTTCTCTTGCCTGAGGCGATAACCCTTCGCCCCCGTCATCGACTTCCACTAGATTTGAAGTCTTCAACCTCTCCCGCCATAAATTTCTTGAGGGTTTCTCCTTCAACCACCCTTCCAGACCTCCAGAACCTCTCCTTGCTTGATTCCATGGCCTCTTCAACTGTTTCCGACAGTGTTGGGGGTTACGGAGCTGCATTCCTCACCGCAGAAGAGCAAGCCAGGTTCGCTTCAGTCAAGACAAAACTTTGTGGGCACAAGGCAGTGGATTTAGCAGACTTGGAGAAGAACGAAATGGGCAGTTTGGTTGAAGCTCTACAGAGGTTGAAATGGACAAAGATTGCAACCCTTTCTGATGTAAGTTATCCAGATCTTGTTAAGGCTTTCTATGTCTATCTGAAGACAGAGGAGTATGGGACCCTGACTTCTATGGTCAAGGGAACCCAAATCAGGATCACCAGGGAATTGTTAGCATCTCCATTTGAAGTTTCTACTTCCGGTCGCAGTGTAGTACACACTGTGGACACTCATGTCAAGGGTTTAGGAATAATAGGCCCGGAGTATGGCTGAAGGATGGAAAGCTGGATATTAACCAGCTCAATGCCTTTACAGGCTTTTGCATTTCATAATTTGTCAGATCATTGTGCCTAGGAGTGCAACTTTTCCTCTGCACCAACGCTGATTCAGACCTGATGTACGGACTATCCAGAATCATGAAATTAACAGCAGAGTTGATCATTGAGAGAATGAAGTTTGCAAGGTCTCAGTGTGGGATATAAAAAGCAAATTGAACATCTCACTACCATATGCCCATCTCCTGACCAAAATCTTTCCTCATTTGGAATAAGTGTAGTGGGTGATGTATCTGAAAAGATGGGCCAAGCCATTAGGTCCAAAAATTTGAGAAAAGTGGTTTTTCTGTGGTAAATGGTGTGTGGTCCAAGACTGGTGCGGTTGAGGGTGAAACCATCCTTGGTGAAGCCCAAGATGACCTAGAACCAGTTGCAGAAGCAGCAGCAGTATTTGAGGCAGCAGCAGCAGTACCAACAGTAGCAGAAGAAGCAAGTAGTAGAAGGATTGAGGACATTCCTCCAGAAGACATTGAGCCCATTGGGCAATTCTCAGAGGTTCCTCTTCGATCTTCCCAAGTAGGCAGTCTAATTAGGGATGCACTGGACTCCATCTCTCAGGGGGAGCTAGTTGCACATGAGCCAAGCTTAGAAAAATCTATGGCAGAGGTCCCCACAGAAGATGTAGTCATGGAAGAAGCTCCAAGTCAGCAGGAACAAGTCCAAGTTCAAGAGGATGTTGAAATCGAAGATGCTCCCATTTAGGGGGAGCAGTCAATGATAGAGGAGTTCCAGGGAGTTAGTGCTGTGGCATCAGGCCACACTGAAATTCATTCAGAAGTCCTTCCAGTTCAAGAAGAAGCAGCAGCAGCAGCACAATCAGAAGTTCCCATGGAAAGTGTGCATGCTGAAAGGGAAGCTGAAGTTGAGAAGGGCAGTGAAACTCAGGGGGGAGGGAAATCAAAATACCTCAGAGAACCAGTTTAGAGAAGGTGAGACTGCCAGTTCCTCAGATTGTGAGGATGACCAAGATCAGCAGCCTCAAATGGACAAGGCCCAGGAGAAAGAGAAAGCAGCAGAAGTTCCAGATGTCCCTCTCCTAGTAGACACTCCTTATTAGAGACAGATGAGGCAAAGAGTCATTATAAATTTGAAGCCTTCATAGAAAGATTGGATGCTCAAGGGGAGATCCTCTACTCATTACAATCCAATGTAAATTTCATCTTCATGAGCCAGGCCTCCACATCCAAGGAGCTGTCTCAAGTAAAAAATGTTGTAAGATGGTTCAATAATGAGTTAGGAAGCATGAAGACAATGCTTTCAGAGATTTTGAAGGTAGTTGGAGCACAAGCTCCTCCTCTTCCACCTCTTTCTGATCAAAGAAGTGAAGAAGGTGTTCCAAGGCCATCAGGGCCAGATGAGCAAGAGGTAGGGCCATCAGGGCCGACAGCAGCTAATCTACCAGCAGAAGTCAGTGATTCAGGGACAGATGAGCAAGCATCAGGGCCTTCAGGGCAAGCTGAGGTCAGTGGTTCAGGGCCTTCAGGGCCAGCTGAGAAGGTGTCAGGGCCATCAAGGCCTTTGGAGTCAGAATCTGTGCAGCTCATAGCTGAAGAAGCAGAAGTTGTAGCTCCTGAGCCCCCAGCTCCTTCCTCCACTCAGACCCCTGTACCTTCATCACCACCTTTGTAGCACCCCGGAAATTTTAATTACATAAAAATTCAAATAAATGGAAATAAATAATTTCCATAATATCGGAGTATTTAAAACATACTTACCATTATGATGTGCTAAAACACATCGAAAATTTCGTAAAATTATAAATCAACCCTAAACATTATTACTAAATGTTTCACAAAGAATTTGTGCCAAGAACAATCAGATCATCCAAGTTTAAAGTGTTTCGCGACTTATTATCGTAATTCATGAATAAGTCGTAAAATCATTATCACACATACGTGGATGAGTCAGAAAATTAAATAAAAATCATATATGGACTTCAAATAACTTCTAATGACCCCTCAAGAAATTTGGTTCAATAAAAATCATTTGGGCTAGGTTTGAGTGTTATTGTGACCGATTATCTAAATAAGGAAACAAGTCGGAAAACCGTTAACACGGAAATACGACGCAATAAAAAATTAAATAAAAGTGTTGGGGAGACTTCCAACATTATATATTGATGACCATTATCATAATGGGCCAATGGGCAACATTTGGCCCAAAAATCAAATAAAGCTAGAAAATACATAGAAATTCATAACCATAAATAAGCTGAAATTAAAAAGAGGCAATTAGAGTTGAATTGGGATGCAATCATGCATTCATGGCAACCCAAATTCGTGCTAACTATGAGGGGATGTTTCCTAATGCCTCACACACTCAAAGGGAGGAGGAAATCATCAAAAATAGGAAACCAAACATGCCAATCCCGAAATCCTCTTTTCCTAGTTATAATAGGACTCCTAAACACCATGGTTACTTAAATATTCTTCACCCAAACCCTAGGAACGAATTTAGAACTTGCTAGGGTCGTGTGGAGGAGCTCTTGGTGGCTGAGGAGCTGTGGAACGACCACAAGAAGCCGTTCTTCTTCCCCTTCTCGTTTGCTGCGACCAGCACAAACCACCCACTTGAAGTCGACCAAAGGTGAGTCAAACCTAAACCAAACCTTGCAAGGCCTATACCCCTGGAAAGAGGGTCAAGTCTACGTTCTAACCCAAGTGGAATGCCCAAATTCCATGCAGTATACACGGAGTAGTAAGCGTTTTCCTCCAAGTGGTCTGAACAGGGTTTTCTGGAATAACGGGACTTCTTCAACCCAAAAGGTAGGGTTTCTCGAGCCAAACCTAACATATCCTATACCAATGTGTAGAACATCAAGTTAACTTTCATTTCCCACTGGTTTTATCGAATTTCATTTAGTAGATTTTGAATTATAAGCGTTTAGCCAAAGTCGCGCACTGTTAGAGCATTTCCCGTTCTTAATATATTGCACATGTTTCAAGACCAAATTAGAGAAAACTCATAACATAAATGTTATTCTACTAGTTGTCCTCGTCAGGTTTCATGTTGAACATTTTGTCTAACTCTCATTAGTTAGAGAGTTATAAGGGTGGTAATAGGGTTGTTGCATAAAACTACGTCTTCAAGTTACCCTTGGTCTGACCTTGTGTTCCCCATGATCAAAGCCTATCGAAACCATATTTATTGTTCTATTCTGATTTACTAGAAGTACCCTAGTATGTCTAGGTTATTTTAAAACTGGTTTCGTTATTTTTCACGTACCGTGCAATTTGTTCTCTATTTTAGAACAACCCTATGTCAAAAGAAGGAAAGACAGGTCCGCAATCCAAGGCACTGTCCTTGCTCTGTCCGAGCCAGGCACGGACCCAGTGAACGCGACGGCCCGATATGTCGCTTTCAGAGGGTTGATTGCGACATACCCCTTGTCGCCTTCTCAAGGCGACATGCGTTCTGTCGCTATTCGGTTACCTGATCTGACGACCCTGTCGCGATGCTCACACCCCTGTGTCGCCTTCTGGGCCCGACCTGTCGCCTTCCTTATATGGCTATGTCACGATCTCAGGATTTTTACCGGAAACCACGTGTTTTCTTACAATGGTTTCCGCATATACCCGAGGTCTGTATAAATGTGATATTTGCTGTGTAAGTTACCTGTCTTGGGTCTGATCATTACATGATTGTTGTTTAATGGCTTAAAAGCGATTAACCCATTTAAAAAGTTTTAATTACATGGATGCTATTCTAAGTGCTCCTTAAATGTGATGATCCATTCATGTTCTTGTCATTTAATCTTCCTACTGTTCTACCATGTTTAAATGATAAGAGTTATCATAAAATCTTGCAAACCATGATGAGTTAAAGTGCATAGTTTTATTCCATGTTATATTGTCAAGTGCTTCCTGCGAGTTTGAGACCGATGGTTTAAGAATTGAGACATGCGTACCGCACTACACACTAGCACTGTTAGGTAGCCTTTTCTTGGGAAATTGGAAACTCTATACGGTCATTCCGAATCGGTAGACTAGCGACCTTTTCACCAAGGCCTCTGTAAATCTCCTCTGACCATGGATTCCCACATGGCCGACGAGTGGTTGTACCATTGAAGTTCCTGGAGATAGCACGCACTTCCTTTCTCTTCTTGTTCTCGTGAGTGAGACTTACAAACTGGACTAAAGCCAATAATGTAAAGATTGAACGAAAGTATAAATCGTACCGTTATGCTGCCGAATTTATCTCTTGACCATTGTACTCGTGAAATCATGTTCCATTACTTATTACTTGTTCTCCTCATCATCATGAACATGACATTACACATGCTTACTTATTGAAACTCTCATTGGCCATTATAATGACTGTGGGTATCTACATTTAAAAATTTAAGTGAGATGCTGACAAGGCACGGCGTGTGTCCAAGGGCTCCAATCTAGCCCCAATGACGGCGAGTCATAGATATACTGTTAACCATGGGGTATAATGATTACTGGCGTTGCTCTGCGCTGGGAAAATCGTGCGTGCGTGTTGAATGATAGATACGATACCACATAGACGTGACCTAGTGTACATTGTTGATGGATCTTTTCTCGGTGTACATTAGTGTCTACATGCCTGATTAGTGTTACTTGATCGTACTCGTGCGTGCTTGCTTGCTTGCATGATATGGCCATCCTGCATTTATTACAATTTACATGATATCTTGCGTGCTTGTACAAAGTGATCTATTCTAGTTCTCTCTTGTCATCTTGTTCATCAATCTTGTTCTATCATGATCTCTCTCTCTAGCTTGTTTATATATCATGTTTTAATGCATTTTATTCGTACTTGCATATCATTCCTCGTACTTGCCTAGTTCTAAAATGTTAATCACTTATATCATTGCCCGCATATTGAGATATAAATCCTACTGGGCTAGTTTGCTCATTCCCTACTTTTACCCAATTTAGGTGACCATGAAGTGCAAGAGGAAGAGCAAGTTGAGGATGGGAATGCGTCCGAGTGAAGAGTGTTCCAAACATGAGTCTATCTATAGTTAGTTTATTTTGAGTGTTAGAACAATGTGTAGGAAGTGAGGTAGTATGTACTTTTGCTTTTATTGAGTCTTAGTCCTATATTAGTTTATCTGAGACAATGTGAGATTGAATACAATTTATAATTGAGTTCAATTGTGGCCCTATTATGATGTTGTGTTGATACACATTTAGTGCGTGCTAGCTAGAGGCTTATTTGCCGACTGTCCACGTCTCGAAATATCGACTCCAATTAATTAATAATATCCACTGTGTAATTCTCGCGACGTGACAGTTTAGTGGTATCAGAGCCTAGGACTACCAAATAGGATATATCTCAGGGATAGGAGATACCTATGGAACCTAGGTCATGGAAATTAAATACAGTACCCGGTGAGAATGGGTAGAGACTGGGAATAGGTTAGAAGGAATTAAACACTCCTACCCATTGACTCTTAAAATAAATCTAGAGACATTAATTGGTTTACATCCTTTTTCTCAGGAACCCTCATAACTCTCTCACTCAAATGCAATGGCTCGTAACCAATGGCAAGCTATGCAGAAACCGTGGCTGGGTTGACTCAGGCCCTGCAGAATGTGGTTCAGGCTGGAAATCAAGCTGGAGCTGCAAGGAATGGAGCCGGTGATCTACACCAGAATTTCAGGAGTTTAAACCCTCCTCGTTTTTCTAGATCCCCTGACCCAGACGAGGCAGAAAACTGGCAGGAAGAAATGGAAAGGATCTTCCAAGTAATGCAATGCACTAATAGGGAGAAGGTGGTACTAGCCACTTTTCAATTTACTAAGGATGCTCGGGCATGGTGGAAGGCCACATCGGCCCACCTGCCTAATATAGCTGAACTGGAATGGGCTAAATTCCTGGAGATATTCCAGGAAAATATTTTCTGAGAGAGTGAAGGAGAAGAAAGCGACAGAATTTGCCGCACTGAAGCAGAAGGGAATGTCCGTGGCTGAGTATGAGGCTCAGTTCGCGCGTCTTGCTATGTATGCCCCACATCTGGTAGGAACTGAAAGACTGAAGGCTAACCGTTCATGGATGGGCTCAGACCCATGTTCATTGAAAGGCTCGGACCACACAATATTCAAACTTACACTGAGATGGTCCAAAGAGCTCAGCTGGTAGAAGACCTATGGCTAAGGTGGAAGGCATGAGGGGGAAGGACATCTCAAAGCCGACCTTTATAAAAGGGAGCAGTCGATACAACTGGAACTTTCCCCAATAACAACAATAATAACTACAACAACAAAAGGCCAACCACTGGGAAGGACTATGGCATGGAGACAAAAAATCAAGGTAGAAGAAACAAAGACAGTGGAATATTGTAACTTTTGCAACAAGCCTGGACATAGAGCAGAAGAGTGCTGGAAGAAGGCAGGAGCTTGCCTGCGATGTGGAAATCGTGACCACCGCCTTCCCAACTGTCCATGCTAAAAGACCAAGCTGGAAGGAACCAAGGAGTGGTAAAGCATCAAGGACGGTGAATGCAGTAACACAAGAGGAACTCCGGAAGGAGGTATGATTGTTAAACCATAGACTGATCTTAAGATGCTTTTCTTATGAGTACATTTCTAAGTGGGGGAGATCATTAAGGAGAAATTAGAAAAGGAATAATCTAGTTGTTATACCCTAGTTCAACTGGAGGATAAGATGGAGTTATAACAACTGTGGAAGGAACCAAATGAATAATATGGGTGTCATAGGTGTAGATGTTGAACTAGCATCCATGATGATTGAAACAAGTTAGAGGAATTAAATCTGGAACCAACTCATGGATCATAATTATCGGGATCAAATTAATGATTTATGAATTTGGGGACCAAATTCTCTTAAGTGGGGGAGGGTGTAGCACCCCGGAAATTTTAATTACATAAAAATTCAAATAAATAGAAATAAATAATTTCCATAATATTGGAGTATTTAAAACATACATACCATTATCGTATGTGCTAAAACACATCGTAAAATTTCGTAAAAATTATAAATCAACCCTAAACATTATTACTAAATGTTTCACAAAGAAATTTATGCCAAGAAAAATCAGATCATCCATGTTTAAAGTGTTTCGCGACTTATTATCGTAATTCATGAATAAGTCGTAAAATCATTATCACACGTACGTGGATGAGTCAGAAAATTAAATAAAAATCATATATGGACTTAAAATAATATCCTCTAATGACCCCTCAAGAAATTTGGTTCAATAAAAATCATTTGGGCTAGGTTTGAGAGTTATTGTGACCGATTATCTAAATAAGGAAACAAGTCGGAAAACCGTTAACACGAAAATACGACGCAATCAAAAATTAAAGAAAAGTGTTGGGGAGACTTCCACCATTATATATTGATGACCCATTATCATAATTGGGCCAATGGGCAACATTTGGCCCAAAAATCAAATAAAGCTAGAAAATACATAGAAATTCGTAACCATAAATAAGCTGAAATTAAAAAGAGGCAATTAGAGTTGAATTGGGATGCAATCATGCATTCATGGCAACCAAATTCGTGCCTAACTATGAGGGGAGGTTTCCTAATGCCTCACACACTCAAAGGGAGGAGGAAATCATCAAAAATAGGAAACCAAACATGCCAATCCCGAAATCCTCTTTTCCTAGTTATAATAGGACTCCTAAACACCATGGTTACTTAAATATTCTTCACCCAAACCCTAGGAACAAATTTAGAACTTGCTAGGGTCGTGTGGAGGAGCTCTTGGTGGCTGAGGAGCTGTGGAACGACCACAAGAAGCCGTTCTTCTTCCCCTTCTCGTCTGCTGCGACCAGCACAAACCACCCTCTTGAAGTCGACCAAAGGTGAGTCAAACCTAAACCAAACCTTGCAAGGCCTATACCCCTGGAAAGAGGGTCAAGTCTACGTTCTAACCCAAGTGAATGCCCAAATTCCATGCAGTATACACGGAGTAGTAGCGTTTTCCTCCAAGTGGTCTGAACACGGGTTTTCTGGAATAATGGGACTTCTTCAACCCAAAAGGCAAGTTTTCTCGGGCCAAACCTTAACATATCCTATACCAATGTGTAGAGCATCAATTTAACTTTCATTTTCCACTGGTTTCATCGAATTTTATTTAGTAGATTTTGAATTTTAATCGTTTTTCCAAAGTCGCGCACTGTTAGAGCTTTTCCCGTTCTAATATGTTGCACATGTTTCAGCACTGAATTAGAGAAAACTCATAACATGAAAGTTATTCTACTAGTTGTTCTCGTCAGGTTTCATGTTGAACTTTTTCTCTAAATCTCATTAGTTAGAGATTTATAAGCATGGTAATAGGGTTGCTGCATAAAACTACGTCTTCAAGTTACCCTTGGTCTGACCTTGTGTTCCCCGTGATCAAAGCCTATCGAAACCATCTTTATTGTTCTATTCCGATTTACTGGAAGTACCCTATTATGTCTAGGTTATTTTAAAACTGGCTTCGTTATTTTTCGCGCACCATGTAATTTGTTCTCTATTTTAGAACAACCCTATGTCAAAAGAAGGAAAGACATGTCCGCAATCCAAGGCACTGTCCTTGCTCTGTCTGAGCTAGGCACGGACCCAGTGAATGCGACGGCCCGATATGACACTTTCAGAGGGTTGATTGCGACATACCCCTTGTCGCCTTCTCAAGGCGACCTGCGTTCCGTCGCTATTCGGCTACCTGATCTGACGACCCTGTCGCGATGCTCACACCCGGTGTCGCCTTCTGGACCCGACCTGTCGCCTTCCTTATATGGCTATGTCACGATCTCAGGATTTTTACCGGAAACCACGTGTTTTCTTACAAAGTTTTCTGCATATACCCGAGGTCTATATAAATTTGATATTTGCTGTGTAAGTTACCTGTCTTGGGTCTGATCATTACATGATTGTTGTTAATGGCTTAAAAGCGATTAACCCATTTAAAAAGCTTTAATTACATGGATGCTATTCTAAGTGCTCCTTAAATGTTATGATCCATTCATGTTCTTGTCATTTAATCTTCCTACTGTTCTACCATGTTTAAATGATAAGAGTTATCATAAAATCTTGCAAACCATGATGAGTTAAAGTGCATTGTTTTATTCCATGTTATATTGTCAAGTGCTTCCTGCGAGTTTGAGACCAATGATTTGAGAATTGAGACACGCGTACCGCACTACACACTAGCACTGTTAGGTAGCCTTTTCTTGGGAAATTGGAAACTCTCTACCGGTCATTCCGAATCGGTAGACTAGCGACCTTTTCACCAAGGCCTCCGTAAATCTCCTCTAACCATGGATTCCCACATGGCCGACGAGTTGGTTGTACCATTGAAGTTCCCTGGAGTTAGCACGCACTTCCTTTCTCTTCTTGTTCTCGTGAGTGAGACTTACAAACTGAACTAAAGCCATTAATGTAAAGATTGAACGAAAGTATAAATCGTACCGTTATGCTTCCGAATTTATCTCTTGACCATTGTACACGTGAAATCATGTTCCATTACTTATTACTTGTTCTCCTCATCATCATGAACATGACATTACACATGCTTACTTATTGAAACTCTCATTGGCCATTATAATGACTGTGGGTATCTACATTTAAAAATTTAAGTGAGATGCTGACAGGGCACGGCGTGTGTCCAAGGGCTCCAATCTAGCCCCAATGACAGCGAGTCATAAATATACTATTAACCATGGGGTATAATGATTACTGGCGTTGCATCTGCGGTGGGAAAATCGTGCGTGCGTGTTGAATGATAGATACGATACCACATACACGTGACCTAGTGTACATTCTTGATGGATCTTTTCTCGGTGTACATTAGTGTCTACGTGCCTGATTAGTGTTACTTGATCGTGCTCGTGTGTGCTTGCTTGCTTGCGTGATATGGTCATCCTGCATTTATTGCAATTTACATGATATCTTGCGTGCTTGTACAATGTGATCTATTTCTAGTTCTCTCTTGTCATCTTGTTCATCAATCTTGTTCTTTCATATCTCTCTCTCTAGCTTGTTTTATATATCATGTTTTAACGCGTTTTATTCGTACTTGCATATCATTCATCGTACATGCCTAGTTCTAAAATGTTAATCACTTATATCATTGTCCGCACATTGAGATATAAATCCTACTGGGCTAGTTTGCTCATTCCCTACTTTTACCCAATCTAGGTGACCATGAAGTGCAAGAGGAAGATCAAGTCGAGGATGGGAATGCGTCCGAGTGAAGAGCGTTCCAAACATGAGTCTATGTATAGTTAGTTTATTTTGAGTGTTAGAACAATGTGGTAGGAAGTGAGGTAGTATGTACTTTTACTTTTATTGAGTCTTAGTCCTGTATTACTTTATCTGAGACAAATATGAGATTTGAATACAATTTATAATTGAGTTCACATTTGGGCCCTATTATGATGTTGTGTTGATACACATTTAGTGCGTGCTAGCTAGAGGCTTATTTGCCGACTGTCCACGTCTCGAAATATCGACTCAAATTAATTAATAATATCCGCTGCGTAATTCTCGGGACGTGACAACCCTCATCATCCACAGCTCCACCTGCACCTCAAACCTTCAAGAAACAACAACCCAGAACCATCTCATCACCTACACCTTTTCCTTCACAATCCACTTCATCTTCTGCATCATCAACACCCATTTCTCCACCTCCACCTATTTTTGAGGTTCCTCCAGTGTCATCATCAACTGGAGCCTCCTCTTCTTCTGGTCCACCATCCTCAGGACCATCAGATATCCCTCCTACTACCTCACACTCCCTTTTACATCCCTCTCCTCCACCCTCTTTCATTACTGTAATTCTTGAGGGTGCTCAACTTAAATCTCCCTATCTTGGGAAAATCAAGGATGAGTTTGAAGAAGTCATCCTCCGGTCTGTACTGAAGGTTAGGGATCATATCCATAGGGAAGACTCTTCTAGTTTTGCTCCTAAAAAGTGAAAAATTTCATCCACCTCCTCTCTTTCCTCTGAACCTCTTCATCCACCTCTATGGTTTTCTCTTACAGTGGACAATAAAAATAAACCACTGTATAGAGAATATCTTCAGAAGGTTGTCTTTGCCACCCTTGTCAACCTTCCTTTTCTTAATCTCTCAGACCATTTAAATGTCATTCTACCTTATACCCATCTCACCAAAACTGAAAAATCCAAAATATTTTCTATTGCTCATTCCAAGACTGAAGAGCAATGGGCTAGGGGGCACAGAGAGCTGTACAAAAAATTTGTTTTGGCTAAGTCTGCTAGATTCCCTCCAAGGGACCATTCCCTGACTCTCTCAGAATGGTTCCAATTCATCACAAGCATTGTTGGGCCCCATTTATTCAGAAGGAGATCAAGATGGCCAGGCATTTCCAACTCTTCAACAACTATAGATATGTCCATCGACTCCCTGAGGTCCAATTCAGCCAGTTTAAGCAGGCCATAGATGCACTTAGTTTAGCCGACGCCCACACTGAAGCTATCCAAGTGGACTTTGCCACCCTTTAGGTGCCAGAGGAAACCTTGCTTCCACCCAATCACTCTCTGGTCATGGACTCTTCTGTTGGGTCTATCATCTTTGAACGTTTTGCTAGAGTAATGGGTAGAATCCAGGTACAGAAGGGCTTCCAAGTGGCATTTCATAGATTTCTCTTCAAAGAATACCACCAAGGCCATGTCAGTGCTGAGGTTCTAGCTCCCATCCTGCCAGAATGTGAGAGGTTGACACCTTCAGACTGGGCCAGATTTTACCCTCTCTCTGCTCAGCAACTGTCAGTACTTAATGAATGTCAAGCCAAGGAAGGTCACCCTCCAGTATCAGATGCTACTTTTTTAGACATGAATTCGATTCACCTAGTCTAGGATCCCTTCCAGATTTGGGTTGAGCATTATAAAGTCTATGTAACCCTTTGTCAAGAGATGAAGGCCAAGCAGAACTTGTATCCCATTTCAGTTGATCAATTTCTTGCTCGAGCTAGTTTTGCCTCAGTATCCTTCAAAAGAATCTCCCTTGACAGAGAAGCCTATGCCAATTTTCTTGATGAGCAGTTGGCTCTCCATTTGAAGAGAATGGCTCCCTCCATGGGACCCAAGTACACTCTTGCCCCTGGTGTATTTCGTCAAGTTTTTGAAAAGCAGGAAGAACAGGCATGGGAAATTATTTCTCATTTTGCCTCCCTCCTCTCTCCTGCCTTTTATCTCCCTGTACCTTCCCAGAATAAATGAATACACATAGTATTTTCTGTCTCATTCAGTTGTTTTCTCTTCTTCTTTGTCTTTTCCTTGCATTTTTTTTGCTAATGACAAAAAGGGGGAGACTTATTGCAGCTCTGAAATACATATGGAGATATATTTATCTGTGCTACTTGCTAAAGTTTGTTAATTTGTTAAAGTTTTGTCATCACCAAAAAGGGGGAGATTGATGAACAGTCTATCCCCATGTAATTAGAAGTAATTACATTTTTATTTTGGTGATTAACAAAACCATATTATTATGATAATTATCAAACCCTTAATTAAAGGTCACTAACCTATTTTTTACAAGTCTTAAGCACAGGAATTAATACTAATGGAAAATAAGCCAAAACAGGTAACCATCATTACATTGTATCTATAGCATCATATTTGTCTAAGTACACATTGGTTTCGTTTATAAATCATATCGATTACAGTAGAACTATAACGATTTCTTCATAACCATTTCATAAATACCTTAACGATTTCTTCATAGATTTAAACTTCTTCTGATCTCAAAAGAAATCGTCCTATAACAACTTCGTAAAGAGAGCGTAACGCTTTTCTTGCATCGATTCTTTTAGTCATCGTAACGACTTGCTCTCGTGACGATTCCTTTAGTCATCGTAACGACTTGCTCTCGTAACAATTTCTTTAGACATCATAACGACTTGCTCTCATAACAATTGCTTTGGTCATCGTAACGACTTGCTCTCGTAACGATTCCTTTAGTCATCGTAACGACTTGCTCTCGTAACGATTCCTTTAGTCATCGTAATAACTCGCGTTCGTAACGATTCCTTTAGTTCTCATAACGATCTTCTTATCACATCGATTTCTTTGGTTCTCATAACGATTTGCTTTGCGCATTGACTTCTTAAGTAATCATAATAATTTCCTCAATGATCACAACGATTCTTTCATATCTCACAACGATTTTGCTATTTGGTTACATAATGATTACATAAGTCATAAATGCATCGATTTCATATCAATCAACTAGACATATGACTTATCCTTTCAACAAAATTGAATAGTCAAAGTCTTCGTACATTTTCTTCTGTCAACTATGCATTTAGTAATGACTGAACGTATCTCTGCATGCATACAGACGATATCATCCTTTATCGTGTCTATTCTATATGCAACCTTTTTGAACAGCAAAATGGCATTACTATTTTGGTGAATATTCACACCAATGTTGATTGACAACAAGAGAGAGCCTAGCTGTCTACTGTTCTAACATTTAATGTATGTAGGTCTCTGACAAACATTCGTCATACACGTTGGACTTTGTAGAAGCCAAAGGACACTTCAAAAGATCCTATCTCTTTTCGTGAACAAATAGATAAAGGACTGATTGACTGGAAGTTTCCAAGTGCCACTTAGTCTAACGTCCACCAAAAGCTAGAGGCAACAGATACTTCAATGTCTATATTTCAAATTGAACCTATATATTGAAGAAAGGAGCTTCATAATATAAAAGAAATAGAACGATAGTCATACAAAAACACTCTGATCATCAAGTCTTCTGTGAGTTCTCAAGAAAGATCCAAGCCTCATTCCATTATATTAGCTCTTTGCTCTCTACATTGTTTGTAGATTTTTGAGAGAGCTTGTTTGGTTCTGAGAGTGAGCTTTTGTTTGTAGAACTCATTGCTCTCAGTCCCTAGCTTCAGATCTTGGCTTGTCAATGCTTGATCTAGGGGCTTAATCTCCTACTTACTTATTTCTGTGCTTGTACCCTTCTCGTGTGATGGAAGACCTGGTGGTATCCAGGGTGTGTGTGTGTGCCCTTCTGGTGTGAAGGAAGACCTGGTGGGGTATCCAGGGTGTTGTTCCTTTTTGGGCTAAGAAGAGAAGACCAGCTGAGCTGGGTGTTGTAGTGTCCATAGGGGGACTGTACCCAACTTAGTTAAATCCTGAGTTGTTGCTCAGGGACTGGATGTAGGACTCCTGTGGAAAGGAGGTCCGAACAGGGATACATGTGGTGTTGTGTGATTGTCCTCTTGTGTTTGTTGTTTCTCTTTACTAACACTAACAATCTTCAAAGTGTTTTTCTTTGTGAACAAGTATTAATTGTTAAATTTTAAAACCCATTCGCCCCCCCTCTAGTCTACCTAACTGGGCAACACAACTCTCAGGTCTTATTTGCTAGATGATGTATGGTTAAATCTATCAGATAAGATGTGCTCCCTTCAATAGGCAACTAGCGATCCATCTGGCTATCAAATGTCCATTGCCCGGTGCTATTGTCTGCCCTCTACTGTCCGATAAGCTATCGCCAATCCTGGAGGTGAGGACAGATGGATTTGGAGTCTAATTCCACATGGCGATTTCTCCACTCAGTCTGTTCGGCATATCATCCAAAGTGCTTCAACATCTAGTTGGTCTAAGTTGTGGAATTCCCAGGTACCACTAAATGGTCCATATTTGCCTGGTGGTCGACGTGTGGTTGCGTTCCTACCGATGATGTTTTTTCTAGCTGTGGGATTCCTCTTTGCTCCAAATGTTCCTGCTGTTGTGTACCAAAAACTGAGACTCCTACCCATCTATTTATCTATGGAGACGTAGCATTGGAAGTCTGGGACACATTGCATGGGTTTTTAAATTTCAGTAATAGAAGCGTTCTTCGTACTGCGCATGGCATCCTACAGTTTATTTCTGGTCTTCATTGCTCTACTTCCTGGGGACGGTTGGCTAGATATATGTTCTGGTTGCTGTTTGTGAAATATGGTGCAGCTAAAATAAAGCTCGTTTTGATACTCAGGCAATGTCGGCCTGGCAGATTATTTATAAAGTTATGATGGCTATTCGTGATTCTCTTGTAGTCTATACCCTCCAGAGCAATAATTTATCATCCGCACACATGCAGTTTCTTATGCCTTGGGGAATCTTCTTTCCAGTGCGTGCTGCCCCCATCCCAAGGATTGTCAAATGGATTCTACCTCCACCTGGGCGACTTAAACTCAATGTAGATGGCGCCTACCAAGTAGGCACTGGTATTGCAGCTGGTGGCGCATTCTACGAATGAATCTTGGGACATTATCTTTGTGTTTGCTGCACGTTACTATGACGTTCTTTCTAGCCTTGAGGCTGAGGCGCTTGCCCTGCGGGATGGAGTATCATTGTGCCATTCAAGGGGCATTAGAGAGTTCTATATTGAATCTGATTCCCTGGTCTTGGTGTAGGTCATCAAGGGTAATGGCCATTGCCTTACTTCCCTTGAATGAACATTCAATAATTTCTCTCATTTCTGCCTTCAAAAATATTTTTCTGAAGTCCCTGTCGATAGCCCCCAAGCTGCTGTCGACAGCCATTGATAGCTTTAGTCCACCCGAAATCACCTTTTGTCAGTCTGTCAGTACCTTTCGACAGCCCTCCATCGCCTGTCGATAGGAACACCCCTCCAGAGCCTTCATCCTTCAGCCCTGTAAGCAACTGTCGACAGGCCCCTAATGGCTGTCGACAGATTGATCAGTTTATTCAAATACTTCACTCTTTGGTCCACAATTCTTCATGAGCATACTTATTGAAAGTATTTAAGGTGAAAAATGGGAAATGCCATCATTATAACTTATCCTATCCACATGATATCAAAGATATTGTCTAAATCACAATGATTTTGACATACTATTCTTTATGAGTCTAAGTTGCATTAACTTGAGCACATCAAACAAAATCACATGAGCTTAGATTAACTCACTTGAATAACTAATTTGTAAAATATCATTTTTCAAAAGTCATGTGATTAGTTACTAGGTCATTGAGGGTTATGTCTTTCATTGGTTTTTAAACTCCTTCTACTTCTTGAACTTGATTTTAAACATGTAAAAGGAAAAATCAATCAAAATTAAGGGAGAAAAGCTACCTATTTCAAAACAAAACACAAAGTATTCATTAAAAAAAAAGGCAGAGCAATGTTGAGTATTGCTAAGTAACCGGGGATACATGCATCACAAATGTCTAGCTTCGCATCAAACGACTTACTCATTAACTCTGTAAAATGGTTTGATGGTCACTCAACCGAGTAACTGGGGATACGGGCACCAAAAATGTCTATCTTCACATAAAAAGGTCAAGTGATCCAAATTACCACTATTTCTCTTATGCTTCAAATAAAAAAAAATTTAGAAGAAATAGAGTGTAGCCTCCCAATTTGTCCTGCCAAGGCCATTAAGTGGTTTTTATTTAACTAACCATGTAGACATACACCGCATTAATCTTGTGTACGTTACCAACTAAGGAAAATGGTCTCTTGCAAATGATATTATTCAAAAGGGTCTTTTTATCAACACATGTTTTTGTTTAATGGATTCTTGTTATTGTCACTTGAGAATCGGGGAATATTATTTCACAACCATTGTAGATTCTTGATGTGTCCAAAATATGTGTGGCTATGGCATTTTATAATTTGATTTTACCCATTTTCCATCTTATATACACGTTTGATGCTCAAATGCCTTGAAAATTTGACAAAATTCCTTCACTGGCACACTTCTGCAAGTGTCGACAGGGCCCCAAGCCTCCTGTCGACAGCCGGCGGCAGACCCTTGTTTGGAAGCCCACCGGGTATCGATTTACGACGGATTGCGTGGGACCCAACCTTTCAAATTCTCACGTAACTTCTATAAAAGGTTTCCACGTCCCCTTCCACCCTTTCCCACTTCCAAAAACTTTTCTTCCCTCCTTCTCCCAAAACCCTTCCTTTCCTAGGGTGACAGAGGAGAACACCCAGTCCTTTGCGTTTCCTTCCTCCCTCTATCTTCTTTCTCTCTCCCGTCACCATCTACTTCGAGATACAACTTCAGATGGCTCCACCGGCCAAGAAGATGGCCTCCTGTCGTCGTCCTCGGTCTCCCGAAGCCAGACAGGGCTCCAGGGCACCCGCCGAGTGCCGGACGAAACATCGGGAAGATCGTCGGCCAGAGCTCATCATCCCTCCCAACCTTCAACTCCTCGAAGTCCATGGCACCTTCACGAAGTTCGTGCAGCCCCGATATGTCGACTTTGTCTCTTTGGAAGTCCTATTTCTAGGACTGCAGCCTCTCTTCGACATCCAAGGCTGGTCTCCATTTTGCTATAATCACAAGCAGTATTCACCCACTACTGTGACGGAGTTCTTCAACAACCTCTGCCAGACTGCAGCAGGTGATCTCTATTCCAGAGTCAAGGGGACTTCCTTTCGAATTTCCCCTAATCTTTTCTCTGTCTCCTTGCAAATCCCCAACACTGGGATTGATATTATGTCTCATCATCCCACCCCAGAAGAGTATCATCAACTCATAACTTTGCAGCATTACGACCCCAAAGATCGTAAGCAACTGAATGCTAACTCCTACCCTCCACTTCATCGTCTCATCCACCACATATTCACCACCATCATCGTTCCAAAAGATGGCAGTCGCGAACTTCAGACTGCAGTTCACAAGTCCTTATTTCATGCATTCTTGAAATGTAAACCCATCAACCTACCACAACTCATGGTCTCCACCCTCCGCATTTGCCTTCGTAGCTCAAAGAGGTCCATGCCTTACGCATGTCAGCTCACTCCCTCTTCTTGTTCCTTGATATCCCTATTCCAAAAGAAGAGATGACTGCCCTTAAGTCTCGTAGCTCCTATGACCTCACTGCTGCACAGCGGATGGGCTACAAGATGGTAGATGGCGTTGTGACCCGTGACCTCAAGGGTAAGGGACCGTCTGTAGCTATGGGTGATGGTGAAGATGAAGAAGAAGATGAAGATGAAGACGGAGATGAAGAGCAAGATGCTGAAGACTCTCAGTCAGAGCCATTCGATGCTCCGGGAGATGGTGATCGCATAGCAGCTGGTGACATTGCTACTACGCCCTCCATCAGAGAACTCCTTGCTTAGTTGCAAGTTTAGATAACCACCGGCTTTGCCACACTGAATGACCGGTTGGACATAGTAGACACAAGTCTGAAGGCACTGGCTGACTCCCATGTTCAGCTCCAGCTCAAGTTAACTAGGCTCTCCAACCATGTTCAAGAGAATCGTCAGGCCCCTGCCCCCCTGGTCCTGATGATGCTTAAAGGGTCTAGGTGTCTTACATGTTTTTGGTCCAAGTCTTGCTGTTGTACCTTGCTTTTAGAGTCATGTTGTTTACTTGATTTGCATTTTGTCATGTTCTCCAATATGCTATTGTGTAATGCCTACCCTTTAGTGAAAGCACAATTTCTCTTCCTGGTACATTGATTTATGCAATAGAATGCCTTTTTTGGATGTTGTCAAAAGGGGGAGAAATCAATTGAGTAATACATGCAATACATGGAAAAATCAATTGAGAAATGAATTTAAAATTGTTGAAAAATTGTGGATCAATTTGAAAATTTTGTCATCATCAAAAAGGGGGAGAATGTTGAGTTCTCATATGTTGAATGCTTAATGAGAGTGCTAAGCCAACAAGTCACATCTTTATTTTTGATGATGAGCATGAACATTTCATGGACAAAATTGATGAATGTTAAGTAATGAAACTTGATGATAATGACTCTTGGAATGCAAATGAAACAAACATGTTAATTGATCATTTATATGTCATTATATCTCTCTAACTAAGTTCTTTTATATAGGTGAGATACTATGCAAGACATGTACCAAAACAAGGTTCAAAAGATCAAGAAAAGCAAGAAAAATAGGTACCTATCGACAGCCAGAAAGGCCCCTGTCGACAGCTACAAACAGGCCAGAAAGCCATACCTCAGGACAGGAGTGCTTGTCGATAGCACCAGTGTCGCCTGTTGTCAGCCACTGACAGGAAACTGTCTCCCGAACTCTCAGTCCTCTGCCTGTCAGCACCTGTCGATAGGAGCACCCAATGCTGTCGACAGACGAAGAAAACATTCAGATACGGAAAGTTTTTAAGTTGCCAAACATGGTGGTTCCAACTACTACATCTCTCCATATATGGACACCACTATATAAGCTATCTTTTGAAGGTAATCTCGTACTTAAGCAGCCTCCACCAAAAACCCTAGAGAAAGTCCATGAACTAGAGGTGTTGCTGCTACTGCTCTGCTTCACCCTGCTGTTCAGAGATTGAACCAACTGTTGATCCAGCAATATTGAAGTCTGATCGTCGTGGATTCAAGACTCTCCATCAAGTTGTGTCCCTCAAGACGAAGCTTGAAGTCCATCTAGACGTTCATCAGAAGAGTTCTTAATCAGGATTTGTGTTTCAACTCAGAACTCTTCCCTGTTTTAGTTTTTACATATCCGTGTGTGTGTGGTTGTGTCTGAAGCAGTCCTTGTGCTTGATTCACGTGGCTTGTGTTGTTCTGATCGTGGTTTCACATTAGACAACTCGTGTGTGTGAGTTGTAGTCGTTGAACTAGCCCATAAGCAGTCTTTTCTGCGTGTGTGTGTGGACTGTGGACGTAGGATACACAAGTTGTGTACTCCGAACCACGTAAAACGTTGTGTCCTATGGTTTGAACATTTCTACGTTAGATGTTTGGTAGGCACGGTGTCTCTACACACGTCTGATAGATTGTTTCTCTATCTATTGTCAAGTTACACACATGAAAATTTAGCTTAAACTCTGTTACAGTTTTCACAGTTTGTGTCTTCTTGAAAAGAAGGTGGTAAGAACTTTTTAATTGACAGTAATCTATTCAACCCCCCTTCTAGATTACCATATAGGGAATTCCGCAACCTTACAGACTTGTCGTCATTTCTCGCATTGTTTTGGGAATACCGTTATCGATGCTCCACTATTCTAGAATTTCTCTAGAACGTCGAGCACTTGTTTCTATATACACACTCTCTCTTGACTTGGATGAACTCTTTGTCGGATACTCCTTCTGCCGGACTAGTGAATCTTTGTTCAAGGCCTCCGTAAGTCTTCTCTGTCCATGGATTTCCACATGGTCGACGAGCTGGTTGTACCCTAACATCTATGATACCCTTTAAAGATCAACATGATCCAAACAGCTATTAGAAGTTTGCTCTTATCTTGAATCATGCCGGACCTCTAGACCTGTGCTTAACATGGCCAGTGGAAGGGTCGTGAGTTCCACCTGACTGCCAACACCAAGTGCACGTGTTGTGCAACTATTACTATCGCCTGTTTACTCGACGTGTTACGTGCATTGTCCCTTAGCTCTCATCTATACTCTACTCCCTCATCTATTCACGTTCACTCTACTATCTCGTCTATTCATCTAGTACTCTTATCTATTTCTTGGTAGTATATATTGGCCATTGACTGATTGTCTAAAGATAAACAACATAACCAATGCCAGCACAATAGGGCCCGATCTGGTCCTAAGGAGAGCACCCGAAAGTGCCATTTGCTCGTGGGAGTTAAATGATCAGGATGTCGACATTACATCCATGTGCTATACTATCAAGATTAATGTAAGAGAATCAACACAAAGTGCTATATTCTCTCGATGTCTTTGACAAAACAAGGTTCTATATTCTCTCATTGTCTATTGACGACAAAAGTGCTATATTCTCTCTCGGCTATCTACGGATAACCAAAGTGCCATTACTATCTCGATTGACGGAAGTTAATCAAAAGTGCTATACTATTTCGATTGATAAGAAAATCAATAAAGGTACAATTTACTCTCTATATGGCCAACTATATTCTCTCTCCTTGCTATACATGTTGCTTGCTATTGCTTGACGTTGACGTTATTTGCCATCATGTTGTTATCGTTTCTATCATGACTTGACTTTAATCATCGTCTTATACTTGATTCATCTGGAATCTGAACCATGCTACTTGTGCTATTACCTTCTAGACTGTACATGACTCGCACTATCATTTTTTACTCTGCCTTTTAAAGCACTAATTATTTAAAGCCTGCTTCATTCACGAGATTTAAGTCCTACCAAGTGTTATCGCTCACCCTTTGTTATTTGTTATTGTGTCTCAAGTAAGATAGACGATGACGTTGTACACACCAATGGGACAGGACCTGAGTGATGAGCAACCCAGAGTCAAATGACGAAGTTACCCAAGCACAATTGGAGTCTAGTAGTTATTACTTTAGACTTTCTCTTCGTATGTAATGATGTCATTGAGCCCTACATATTGGCTCCGAATTAGTGGTTGTAATAGTCTTAGTGATTTTATAATGAAATGAAGAGTTTATTTTAATTAGATGCTCTGAATCACTCAACTGTTGTACATTTTACTCTACTATGTACTTTGCTCACGTCTCTCCGATTTATTCCGCTGCTAAATTGACGGGGCGTGACAGAACTATCTTTGAAGCCTCTACAAAATCTCTCCATTTTCATGAAGAAAGGTAGGATCTTTACCCTCTGTGAACCTTTTCAACATCTCCTCTATCATCCCTCTTAGTTTCTTTCTTTGCTCTTGTCTAGATGGCATCATTTAGGGCTCTGGAAGGAACCTTGTTCACCACTGAATAGTTCCAACGGTTGTCATCAGCCAAGGCCTCCATCTGCCCTGGAAAGGTAGTAGATTGCGGTCAGTTATATGGTAGGCTAGTCTAGGTAGAGGAAACCCTAGCAACGATGGGATGGTCGAAGCTATGTCAGATTTGTGAACCAACGTTTGAGGCGCTCTGAAGGCTTTCTACCAGTCCCTCCATGTCACAGCTGAAGGTTCAGTAACAAGCTCAGTTAAGGGTACAATAGTCATAGTTTTTGAGGATTTGCTTGTAGATATTTTGGGTTGCCCTATCTCCGGTCATAAGATCAGCGAAGTTGTACCCTTAGAAAGGCAAAGATTAGGCATTATAAGGAGTTTGCGGTCTGTCTATAAGAAATGGCTCCTAGTCAATGAGCTATCGGCAGAGAAGAGAATCGTCCACTCAATCATCACCAACATTATCACTTCCAGAGTTTGTACACACTCCTCCATCACTAGTAGAGACGGCATTTTACTTTTTTGGGATATACAGAGGCACAGGGTCAACTTGCCTTCCATAATTTTTGAAAGGTTGGCATGTTGTAAGAATTAACAGGAGTCTCCCCTATGGATTTCTGTTGACCCTCATTTTTAGGTAGTTTTATGTGGAATTGAATGATGAAATCTCCACATCAGTAAAAGAGAAGATTGTCCTCTCCACTCTGAGGAGAAGCCACTATATTTTGGAAGATAAGGCACAAAATGTTTGGGTTAAGGACTCTATCCCTAAGTGCACTCATGAAGAATTTCCAGTTGAGGCATAGAGCTCCTCAGTTCTGACATACAGCCTCCTCAGATTAGAAGTGAGGAAATCAGAGTAGAAGCACTAGTAGGTTGAACTAGAAGCAATTCATGCTCCTGTCCCATCTCAAGGGCAAAACATTATGGATGATACTATAAATCAAGTTCTGAGAGATCTAAGGAGCAAGAGAGTGGCTCAAGATGAAGATATTCCCAGCTTCACACCTTTTGTGCCTTCATTTGAAGTGGAGCACCACCCTGTTGTTCAACCACTCTTTTGCTTAGCTCATATTTTGGTGATAACTAAAACTCATGACTAAATAAATCTTATGTTTATGTCATATCATGTTTTGGTATTAATCACAAAACTCATGCATTTCATATATAAGTTTGAATATTCAATGAGTGCATAACCATCTGCATATATAATATTCAAATGCACTCTAATAGTATCACAGAAGAATATATTTAATAAACACTATGTTTGAACAGTGGCGGTCGACATATGCTCATCGGCTACCGAAAGGTACTGCAGCATATGTGTCTTCCAGAACTGTATTTTTGAATCAGGGGCTGGGCTGTCGACAGATGCAACATTTCTGTCGACAGCTGCTGGTTTCCTCAGATTTTTTCGAAGTCCACATCAACTCTGCTTGAACAACATCGATTACATTTCACATTGATTACATTCCACACTGATTCTCTTTGAACATCAATTGTCTCTCACTGCGACTTCTTTACAGTCGAAGTCTATCTTCTTGTTTTCACTCCGACTTCTTAGAAGTCGAATTCTGCTTGATCTTTACTCCGACTTCTTTGAAGTCGAATTCTGCTTGATCTTTACTCCGACTTCCCACGAAGTCAAAGTCATTGTTTCCTTACTCTGACTTCAATGAAGTCAAAGTAGCTGTATTTCTTTTGAAGTCGAAGTTCTTTATCTATTATAGTTGTATTGCTATTTCTTACTCTGACTTCTTGAAAGTCGAAGTTTCTCATATCAACTTATGTATACTTGTACTTAAATAATCTTTATGCTTCTGTCATTTAACATAGAACTTAATAAATCATTATCTTGATTTCTTCATAAGTTTTCATTATTCATATTGGAATCCCTTTTACATAAGAATATTTTTTGTGAGACTTATAATTATTTTTCTGCTATCATAAAAATTCAAATATCTTTTGGCTAGAAAAATATTATATATCTATCTCATTTAAAATGTTTCTTTTTGAGATCTACAATATCTGTATACTTAGTGTCTTTCTCACTGTCAAAAGTTTAAGGTCTATTCCTATTTGACAAAAGGACTAATGTTTTAATACTTGATAAGTATAAGATGTATGGGCTATCTGTCAGAACATACCTACCACTGTCAGAAGCACCATGACTTTCAGGAAGAGTTTTTGCATTCCCCATACACCTATCTGTGCATTCTTAAATGTTCTGATCTTCGTCTGAACTTCCTCAAACTATGTATTTCTATCTCACCTATCTCCAAGGTATGGAGGTATCTATGCTCTTTTTATATTGTTTCAGATGTGCAGCCACCCACTGAAGCTTGCTCAAGCTTTCAGTCTTGGGTATGGAACCTGCAGAAGTATTATTGAAGCTGTCTCACAAGCATGAAGCTACAAATATAGCCTAAAGATGTTGGGACTCATAGAGCTATAGATTTGATGGACAAACCTAAGAAGATCAAAGTCTCCTCCCAACGGACATCCTTCAATGTCTAGCTTCCAATGGCCAAATTCAAACGGGCAGATTTCTGAAGCTCATATATAGAAGTTGAAGTTTAAACAAGAGATGAGAGCTTTCTTGAAAAATCATTCAAAGAGTGTACATCCAGTGAGAAACCTCAACTCCACATACACTCGAAAGGTAGAAAGAAAGAGATCGAGCCAAAGAAGAAGTGTGCGAGCAACCATCTGAATTCTTCAAGCTTCAAGCTCCTTCCCTCTCTTCACTATCTCTGTTCTGCTATTGTAAACTTGGGGAGAGTCTTTCGGCTGAGAGTTTTTGAGCTAGAGTCCATTTTTGTACAACTCTCAGTCTATTTTTTCTTCTCTAAGAAAGATTTCTATCCAGCTGTAGGACTGTAAATATTAATCCTCTTCCTGTGTGAAGAGAAGGCAAGTGGGGTTGCTGGCAGTTTCTATCTAGCTAAGGGATTGTTCTTAGCACTTCCTTAAGGGAAAAACCTAGCTGGGGTTAGTGTTAGTAGAACCTTGTTGGGGTTTGTTACAACAGAACCGCATTGGGGTTTGTAGCAGGAGGTTGGCTTCTTGACCTGTAAGAGAAGTGGGCTGCCTTCTTGCCTTGGAAAGAGAAAAAGACCAGCAGGGGCTGGGCGTTGCATGTCCTTAAGGGGGACTGTACCCTTATTTAGTGAAATCCCAAGTGGTTTCTTGGCGACTAGATGTAGGACTTCCATGTGGGAAGGGCCAAACAAGGATAAAATCTCTTGTGCATTTTGTGTGATTGTTTCTGCCAAGTTTACACTTGTTTCTCACACTCTACACTAAGTACTAACGACTCTATTTAGTGTTGCTTATCTAGTTTTTAGATAGATTTTTAAAAGCACAAGAAGTCCTATTCACCCCCCCTCTAGGACAATTAAGTTCCATCTCGATCCCAACACCTATCTCTCCACCTCATAGTGAGACCAGGCCAAGGTCGCATGGGGAGACCAGCAGACCAGTGGACCATATGATGGAGTTGATCTTAAAGAAACATGATATGCTATCTATTCTTCAAATGCAAGTTCAACAAATTGATGTAAATTTTGATTTCTTGTCTGAAGAGGTCAAGCAGATGAAGGACCTACTTTTGCAGTTGGTGTGCCAACAGGGCACTAGTAGTTCACAAGTTCCTCCTACTCAACCTGAGCAACAACCAGAGCAGCAGCAGCAGCAGCTTGACGAAGTGCTTCCATAAACAAAAAGCCTGTAGAATAGTTTAGTGTGGATCCTACAGCAGAGCTAGATCAGACTCAGCAGCACCTGCAGCCACCTTAGCAGGAGTCAGTTTCTAAGAAGCCCTTGGAGTCTCATGATCAGCCTATGGAGGAAGAAGCCGATCCCAGGTCAAAAACATTAAGAGAAGGGTTAGAAGGAAGCTTATGAAATCTGGTAACCCACGCTTTCCTTCCCAACCCTTAACTATTTCTTCTCCTCCCACTGATCAAATCCCTCCTCCTGCTACTGACCCTACACCTCCAACCATCACTGAACAATCACCTCCACCTCCATCTCAACCTATCCCTTCTGTCCCCACTGACCCTCTTCCATCTACTTCCCAATCAGAAATACAACTTCCAATAAATACTGCAATTCCCTCATTTCCTTTGAAGTATCATTTCAAAACAAACTCTGTGAATACTCCAACTCTTCACACCCAACCTCCACATTTCTTTTCTTCTCCTCCTCTATCATCAATTTCTTCTACAATTAGCTCTACTCCTACACTTGGTCAGAAAGTACCTAGTATGGCACTACCATTTGGAGCTAGCTCTCACAGTCATAGCTCTCTTCTCCCACCTTTTTGGTATGCCTTCATCTACCACTCTGAACATCACATGAATCTGTTCAGAGAATTTCAATCAATAAAAGATTTCCTTGAACTCAATGGGATGCCAGGCTACAAGTTCGAAGACTGGCTCCCTCTTCTACTTAATACTTTTGAAGTCCTCGCGGCTGATGTAAATCTAATTGCACAAAAAAGCCATAGTCTTTCCCCTTCAGAATTTGTCAATCTATACCCTGCGGATGCCGAAAATTTCATTTCAGCCAAATCTCGAAACCCTCTTCTAACAGTTCACCTTCACCTTAATCTTAGGTTCTTTGACCTGTTTTGTAACCTTCTTAGAGAGCTTGAGGTTTGTTACACAAGAATGAAGGTTTTCAATGAAGATAGGTTCAAGTTGGGGCTGCCAGATGTGAACAAAGGCCAATGGCGCATGATCACTTAGGGTCAAAGACCAATCACCCCATCCATGACAATTGGTTTGCCCTCTGGAATGCATCCCAATTTAGTTGGTGCTATTTCTTCTAGAAAGCAGTTTGCTCAGATTTTCCTCAACAGTCATATCCGGATAGCAGCCAGATTCAAAGTCAATTACAACATTAAGTTGTCTTTCCATAGATTTGCCATGATGCAAGCTCTCAAGAACTTTCAGCACATGAAGGAATTTCAGCATAGCTTTGCAGAGTCTGATAGACTGAATGAAGAAGAATGGGCAGCAGTATATCCAGAAGAGAATGCAGAGTGTCAAAGGCTCAAGCTTTCACCATTTGTCTATCTACTTAAGGCTTATGAAACTCTTTGGAAATCTATGTTTCAGAAATGGATTCAAAGGTACATTGTATACTACCAAGCCAAAGAAGCAACTCACTCCTAGGGGCTACACTGTAGCCTCACTATTCATGACTTTTTGCATCAGGCAGTCAAGAAGAAATTTGTTCCCCTTAAGTCTACCTTATCAGCTGATAACTACCATAGGAGACTCAACTGGTATCTTCGCTGACATGTCAAATCTTATAGGAAAATCCACTCTGCAGGATCTTCATACAACATAGATAGAGAGAAAATTTCTAATTTCTTTGCTAAGAATGAGCAAAAGTTATGGGAATTTATTCAACCATTCTTTGCTCAAATCACTCCTTCTCTATCTTCATAATTCTACTTTTACTCAATGAATGTAAATTGTTCTTTATAGCAATCAATACATATCTATTTTAACAAATTTGTGTGCATCTTTCTAAATCTCTCCTTATATCTTGTCATTTCTGTTAATGCCACAAAGGCGGAGAAAGAAAGTAAGCAACAAATATATAGGACAGAAAATCAAATTTGTTCTCACTGTCTTTTTTTTTTTTTTTGGAGAAAGAAAGTTAGAAACAAATATGTACGATAGAAAACACTTGTTTTGCAAAATCATATTTTTTTCACTGTCTATTTAAAAGTTTTTGTCATTAACAAAAAAGGGGAGAATTGTTGAGCAACTATCCCTAAAAATTATATATATATTCTAAACATTTATCATAATATTTTTTGTATGATAAAACCTTTTAATATATCTTTTTACTACCATACAAAAGCTCTCATATACATTTACTGAAATATATCCCAGACAAATTTATGCTTACAATGAATCTAAGTTTCAACATAAACGAAAATTTCTCTAAGTCCACAGCGTATACTGTATACCATACTAACTCTGACACCTGACTCCGACTCTAGAAAAGTCGAAGTGTTGCTTCAATAGATGGAACTAGTTGTAATCTGACTCCAGAAATGTCAAAGTTTGGCATGTCTCTGACTCCTCAAAAGTCGATGTCAAACTTCCTCCGACGCTAGAAAAGTTGAAGTTTGGCATGACTCTGACTCCTCAAAAGTCGAAGTCGCACTTACTGCGACTTCAGAAAATCGAAGTCTATTATCTATTTGCTAAACTCAGACTTCTTAAAAGTCGAAGTCTACCATGACTCCTACTATTGGAATGTCGAAGTATGACTTGTTTTGCTCTCACTCCGACTTTCGAAAAGTCGAATTATGTTGTACCTTACTCCGAATTCTCATAAGTCGAAGTCTCTCTTTCTTACTCCAACTCCTCAGAAGTTAAAGTTTGATTCTTTGTGACCTCCGTATAGTCGAAGTTCTATTGACTCCGACTCCATAAAAATCGAAGTATCATATTTCAACTTCTGTGTATTGATACTTAAGTAATTTTTTTATGAATTTGTCATTCCACAAAATCCATGAAATCTTAATCTTGTTAATCTTAAGTTATTTGCTATCCATATAGGATCCTTTACAAAATGAATAACACTTACATATCTTACAGAAAATATTTTTTCTGGCTACCACAACTTAAATATTATGTTAGAATTAAATTCAAAATGACCATATCATTGTTAAAATCTGTAGCAATAATATAATATGATCTCCTGTTTGTTGTCAAAAGTTCAGTTCTTCTCCATTTGACATTTGCTAAACATTAAATGTGATGGTAGTTATAAGCAGCATGGGCCATTTATTAGAGCTCATGTCACGCCCCGACGCGGAATATCAGAACGTCAGGCAGTTGGAAGTAAGCGAGTATAGAGCGAAGAATAACATCAAACCATTGGACAATTAAATAATACAAAATCAAATGCATTCATTGATAATTGAACGACTGTCTATTACATTCTCTAATGTAGAGCCATAACATAGGGCCCAATTGACTCTAATACATAGGATGAAAGAAAACGACTAATTAAGACATCTAGCATAGCTCTAGACTGCCAGGTACTCGTGGATCACTCCTGGTCCCCCTCATCCTCGTGAGTGTACTCATTCTCCTCAGCCTCACCTAAGAACATAATGACAAATACGTAGGGTGAGCGACAACGCCCAGTAGGGTTTATATCTAATGGGGCGGGCAACTTTACATGATTAATGCATTAAAAGCAGAGTCACTATATGATAGAGCGAGAGACAAGTAATGTAAGAGATAGCATGATAGCATAAACCAAAATAGCACAAGTTTCCAAAAATAGCACAAAGCAGGATGGTCGTAGCACTAATAGCATGATATATGTCAATAGCACAACGAGTATAGTATACAACTTTGATTGTCATTTAGATAGTCGAGATAGATAGCACTAGAGTGTAATGCCAAACACTCTGGTCAATTAACTCCCACGGGCACTAGCACTTTTGGGCGCACCTCCCAGGACCAGAACAGGCCCTTTTATTTTTCCAGACATTAGTTATATTGTTTATCTTTAGACAACCAGTCAAATGGCCAATAGAGGGTACCAAGAAATAGGTGAGAGTACTAGATGAATAGACGAGATAGTAGAGAGAGTGTGAATAAGTGAGCGAGTAGAGTATAGATGAGAGCTAAAGGTCATTGCACGTAAAACGATGATTAAACAGGCGATAGTAAAGTTGCACAACACGCGTGATTGGTGTTGGCAGTCAGGTGGAAATTCACTAACCTTCCACTAGCCCTATTATGTACAGGTTCAGAGGTCCGACGTGATTCAAGATAAGAGAAACTTCTAAAGCCGTTTGGACCATATTTATCCCTGATGGTGTTATAGGTGTTAGGGTACAACCAGCTCAGTCTCTATAAGGAATCCACAGAGTACGGAGTCTTACAGAGGTCTTAACAAAAGGTCCCTTGTCTACCAGAACAGAATGTCTAATAGAGAGGTTCCAACTTGTCAAGAGAGTAGTATGTACAGAAAACGAGTTGCTCGACATTATTAAGGAATTCTAGACCAGTGGAGCGGCGATAAGGTTAACTAATGCGGAAGCTAAACTAGTTTTGAAAAACCTTTGAATCAGAGTTAGATTAAAAGCAAATTTCACAGTTCTGAGAAGATATTAAGTGAGTTAAAACAATTGGAGAGTGAAAACAGGTTGATTAGGTAGATTCAAAGGATCCTATGCATTCATCTATCGAAGAGTAATTTCAAACCACAAAGAGACCAATGCACAGAGATTTTTAGGTGGTTCGGAAATCACACCATGTGACTCCTACATCCACCCCTCACACACAGTGAGGATCCAATAACAACCTGGGTTACACACCCCACACAGGAGCCTGACAACTCCACAAGTGAGTTAGACAACTCACACACTACCTAGAGCAAGACTACTCTAGACTCTGAGCAAGACTGCTCAACAACCCAACTTGAGTGCGACGACTCAAAGACCTGAGCACACAGGCTCACAACCACATGCTAGAACAAAAAACAACAAGATGCAGATCCTCTAGAAATGATCTGATCTATTAAGGCCAATTCAAGAAGATTGATGCAACAATTATGCACAACTTCTAGAATAGCCAGGAAGATACAAGAAAGACTTTAGACTCTAGTTGACAATTCTTGTTCTTCAAGAAAAACTCCTTTGAGAGCCGAAATGGAAGAATCTTGATCACTTGAAGTCCCTTGGCCGATGCTCTGCACTTTTGATCTTGGGATCTTCCTTGAGAGCTTCACAATTGCAGGCTTCTACTTGAACTGCTCCTTTGAAGTTGATGCTAGTGCTTCATGTTGATCAGACTTTGATCCTTGTGCTTGAAGAAGGGTGAATTGAGGTGTGAAGCACAAGAGAGCAAGAAAACAGGGAGGAGAGACTCTCTGGCCGCCACTTGGAGGTTTCTGGAGGCTCTTCTGAGATTCTCTTGGGATGAGTGCCCTTAAGGAGGGTATTTATACCCTAAATATCCGAAAGATACCCTTGGGGTACGTGGGCACATGATCCAATGTTGATCTGACATCTCCCTGGGGTGCCACGTGTCTAGGAGGAATCTTAAGTCACAGAGATTTCGGAGTGTGTCGACCTGCCCTTGAGGTGTGTCGACACACTGTCCCAGACTTGCCAAACAGTTCCCTGGAAGAGGTCTCTAGTGTCGACCTGAGATCAGGTGGTGTCGACCTGCTGTCCTAGACAGCAAAACTGGTCTTCTGGGAAAGGCATCTAGTGTCGACCTGATCACCTCTAGTGTCGACCTGCTGTCCCAGACAGCAAAACTGGCCTTCTGGAAAAGGCATCTAGTGTCGACACAGCCTGATTTGGTGTCGACCTGAGATGGGGTGGTGTCGACCTGCTGTGGACTCGTGTCGACCTGAGATGGACTTTTCTTCACATTTCTGCCTTTGTTCTGAACCATTGTGTCGACACCAAGGTTGGTTGTGTCGACACTACCTTTGCAGAAAATGTTTGTTCCTGAGAAAATAAACACATAAATCATTAAATAAATATATTATCATGAATATCAATGATAAATGTGCTTGGAAACATGCCTTTTGAATATTGTAATTTCAGGTGATGTATTTACATGTTCCAATGTTATGCATTAAAATCACAACTTGTTATCATCAAAATATGAGGGGAAATGATTTGTTTTTCACACTCAACTCAACAAATATGGTATTAATTTGAATCATTCATCCCCATATTATCCACAAGGTAATGGACAGGTGGAAGCAACTAATAAAACTCCCATCAAAATCATTATGAAGACTTGCAAATCTCACAACAACACTGACTAGCCAGACCGTTTAGTTGAGGCTCTTTTGGCTTACCGCACCTCGGTCTGAACTCCTATGGGGCAAACCCCCTATGCTTTAACATACGGATCAGATGTGATACTCCCATATAAGATCTTCGTCCCTTCACTTCGAGTTCAATTGGATTCTGAACTTGACCCCGGTCAATGTCGGGAAGCTTTATTAGCACAACTTTAACTCTTAGATGAAAAGTGAATGATAGCGGCCGACCATGCACAAGTTTATCGCCAAAGAATTGCACGTTTTTACACCAAAAGAGTGCTTGAGAGAAAATTTGAAGGGGGTGAAATGGTCCTAATGCGTAAAATCATCAAGGCACCAGGTCCCAGGAGTAAATTGCAAGAAAATTGGGAGGGTCTGTTTGTTGTCAAAGAAGCATACTCGGGGAACGCTTACAGGTTAGTGGACACTGAGGGGGTTGAGTTGTTGCATCCTTGGAACATAGTCTACCTTAAGAAATTCTACCCTTAGTCAGTCAGTCGGTCAAGTCTGTCATTCATCACTTGTCAATGTCATGGGTTTGAGACATTGCTTATTCGCTTGGCCATCAGTAAGGTAGAGTCTCTTCACACACCACACGAGGTTGTAATATTGTCCATTAGCTGCAAAATCATAACTACACTTGGAAGTGTCTAATTGGTCAATATAACCCTTCTCTTTCCACTCGGTCAAGTCTGGAAAATGTGCAAACTACAAGTAGGGGACCATCCACTCTCACCTAAAAGACAAGGTCACCATAAACATGGGCAATTAAGAAAATGCAAGGGCAAAATGTCAAATCAAGCCTAAAAGGCAAAGAAAAGCCAAAAGGTCAAAAAATGATAGCAAAAAGTACGTACTCAGAAAAAGGCTGACCAAATGAAGGAGGTAGCAAATAGTATGTGCCTCCACCAATTAATCAAATGAAAAGTACCCCTTAAAATAATTAATGACTAAGTCTTTCGGTGTGAGATGTTGATTTTGAAACAAAAAGTGATGTTGACCCAATCCTTACATGACTTCCTATTTACTTATTCTAATTCCTCCCCCTCTGGGCAACTTGACCTTGTAAGACTTTCCATGGTAGAAAATATCAAGAAGTCTAGGGGCAATTTCCAATATGAAGGATAACATGCACGATCCTCCTTGCTCATGGCCTCTGTGGTTAAGTATATTATGATGACCCTATACCTTGACATGTGATGAACATGTGTCTTAGAGTCCAAACATCCAAAAAAAATTAAAAAAGACAGTCTCTTGATGTGTATAATTTCTCCATGTACATATTTTCCTTCTTATTTTAATCAAAAAAATCAGAAAATCAAAATCCAAAAAAAATAGTCATATCATGTACATACACTAACATTATTTTCCTTATTTTCTTATTCAAAAATAAAAAAATGCATGTACATATTTCCCTTCACTATTTTATTTGTGTTTCTATCTTTAATTAGAAATTAGACTATTGACCAGATCTCAAGAAAGGTACATCTTTTAGGCAAGGGGCTAAAGACAGATCTACACTAACTTTTTTCATTTAAGTGTTTTGGATGCAGGAACCAAAGCGACATTGGCATACCATTTAAAGCATGAATGCACAAAGTCCACAAAAGTCCACTAAAGGATAAAAGTTTTGTATATATCATAACAGGGGCATACCCCTGGTGGTACATCTGGAGCCTCGCTCCTCACTCCTCTCTCCTCTCTCCCTCACTAGGCCTCTGCCTACATGAGCTGCTCACCTCCTCCTCCTCCCTCTCCCGACGTCCGTCTAAGAGAGGAGGTCACGTCAACGTCGACGCCTCTGGCCGTAACTCTCCCCGCACCACTTATGGGTCCCCTAGGGATAGGATGTCGTCGAGTGATGCGAAGGCTGACCCGGTCCTCGCCTACGCCTCCTATTGGGCCTGCCGCTATTGCTCTCGGCGCTTCTTCAGCACCCATTTCTTCAGGATCTCATAATCCGTGGCGATCTGTGCCCGGGCCCTCTCTGCCTCCCTCTCCCTTTCCCTTGCCTCGAGCAGGCGACCGTCCGTCCTCGTCAAATCTAGCCGCAGACTCTCCATCTACGCCTGGAGGACCGCCCCTGCTCCCTGTCGGTGCACACAAATCAGCAAACATGTCAAGTCAATCAAATCATGTGCAAAAAAAAAAGTAGTGGTTTAGCATTTTACCTCAGCCTCGAGCTCTCGGACCCTCGCCTCCGCTCGGTCCAAGGCCCCCGGTAGCCGGACCGCTAGGTCCCCGCTAGCTGGCTGCACGGACGAGCTCGCCCCCATGTCCTGGCTCGCCCATACCCGCGCTAGCTCCCCTCTCTACATTCATATCCTTGGTCAGTCCTCAAATCAAATCAACTCAAATCAATTGTGGTCAAGGGTGAGTTGTGACTTACCAGTGTCCGCGTCTTGACATGGAGCCTCTCCACCTCCACGGCCTGCTCTACCAATCTCCCCTCGAGCAGCCTCACGGCCTCCGACTCCGGCATCTGTCATCCACACTTCAAGGTTAGAATCAATCAATTAAATGAGAAGGCTTAGAGTTGGAAATTCACTTACCACTCACTGGTCTAGCTGGAGTTGCCCGGCATAGCGTGCCCGATAATCCTCCAGGTATGCCGCGCTATCCTGGAGGTCCTTGTGCTGGAGGACCTGCTCTCCTCCACCTCACCAATAGGCGACTATGCTCCCGTGCTCCTCCCCCCAGTCACAGTCCTCGACAAAGAACCGTCAGAGGAAGTGCCCTTCTCTCCCTAGAGAGGGTACCTCTATGGCTGGCTGGTTCCAACCCAAGGTGTGTACCACTAGCTCCAGGTAGAGGGTCTTGTACATCCCCAGGCATGGCAGGAGTAGGTGGCGGTCAAAGAGTGGGCGCCACGCCGCCACTACCGAGTGGGACGCATCTGCCTCCCCCAAGTAGGGAGTCTAGACCACCTGCAAGAAAGAATAGAACATTGGTCAGTCACATCAAATAGAAATTGAATGCAAGAAAGAAAGAATTCTCATTGAGATTTATACTTGATCGTGGGGGTAGATGTCGAGTCTTGCCCATACGTCGTCCACGCGCCGATCCGTCACCGTCGGATCGGGCGCCACCTCCCACCTGGCCATGAGGGGTACCGTGGCCTAGATCCCATCAGTATGCACACCACGTCCCATGGGGAAGAGGGTGTACCCCCAGATCTACACAAGAATAAATAATGCCAGTCAGGCAATTTATTTTAATTCGATGAAGAGCATTAATGAAAATTTACATACCTATAGAAAGGGGGTGAAACCCTCGGTGCCATGAGAATGCCACGAGCTTCTAGGTAGAAGTGAGAAGAGGTGTCCTAGCATCGTGGCGCCCCATGCGTACCTGCCTGCTTGCTCCAGGTCCCGTAGCAGGAGCACGAACTTGCAGTTTATCTGTGATGACTACGTTAGGAAGAGAAGGCGTCTAAACAGGTACACCATGAAGATCTGGACTGACCGATCCTCTCTCCTGTCCCCCAACTGGATCGATGCCCAGACGCCGGTGCCGAACTCCTCAAGTATCTCTAGGGCTCCCCTCCTCCCTCCTCTCAGCCCTACCGCCTCCGACAACGATCCGAGTAGGATGCTCTGGATCGGTCTCCTCTTCCCGGCCACAAACTCTGGCCCCAGCAACTCCACCACATCGTCGTGGTAGTCCCTCCTCTCCTGCCCACTACCGGCTCTCCCTGAACCGGTAGTCCTGTAAGATACGCCACATCCTCCAATGTGGGTATCATGTGCCCCCAAGGCATGATGAATGCCTTGCAATCCTTGTCCTACCTCTCTCTCAGCGCCTCGAGGTAGGGGACATCCACATGGAAGGGCTGCATCGCCAGGAGGTGCCCGAACCCCATCCGCACAATCTGTGTCTGCTAGGCCTCTAGCAGTGCCCGGTACCACGCCCAGCACAAATCCAATGTCACCCGGCTCCTCATTCTGCCTTTTCCCTGCAAAACACATAAAAATTAACGTCAACATCGATGGCCGTTAAGAAAGAGTGGATGACAACCATGTTGTCATTTACATAGAATCAACGTCCATGGCATTGCTGTTTATTTGATGTTGACGGCATGGGGTTGGCCGTCAAGTTCAACAGTTAACGACCAGACTCAATGCCATCAAGTTCATCTTGAAGGCATTGGCCTGGACATCAACAGAAACTAGACGTCAACCGATGTTGACTTCAAGTTCCTGTTGACCCCGACGGACTCTCCCATGTTTCCCTTTCTATCCCACTTTCTACATTCATCCACACGGGTGTTTAGGGATCGGGTGACCTACCTTTGGGCGTCGTGGGGTCCTCTGAGGTGCTTCTGCCTCCGTCTCTTCTCCCTCTCCATCTTCTCTGGCGGTGTAGCAACCTGGATTTTTCGAGAAAGAAAATTTTAATAATAATAAAAATAAAAGCAATTAGAAAAATCAAATAAAAGATAATTAAATAAAACCCATTAAATGAAAAGAAGTAATGAGCTTTGTTAAATAGACCCATTAGAAATTAGTGGGCCAAAATAGAGATTTTTAAAAGAAGAATAATAGGAAAATACCTTAAATTCGTAATTAAATTATTACTTAAATAGAAAAGGGGTATTTAATGCATTAATTAGCTAATTTGAGTTGCATTTGGATTCCTAAACCTGCCCTAATAGGTTGGCCATGAATTTGGGTCCCAACCTAACCCAAATTAGAAGTTCTCATGCTTAGAAAGGGGAGAGGAAATAGGAAATCCTGAAATTTAATAGGAATTAGAGTCCTATTAGGAAATAGAAATACAAGAGACATAAATACTCTCTTAAACCTCCATGGCTGGCCCTGGCTCGTTGCCAAGGGTTTCTGGACCAGGAAGAGAGGCCAAGGAGGAGGAAAACTCGTGGGAGGGAGCTCTCAAGCCATCAACCTCGTTCTTCAAGTTCTAGCCCTAGAAGAGGAAATCGACCAAAGGTAGGCATTCTCACGAGCAAAACTAATTAATTTTGTCTGTAGGTTGATCTAAACCTCAGGAATCGAAGCCTTCTTGTCTCATATTTTTCCATCGAGCAAATATTTTGTTCTAAATTTTCAAAGTCCTGTGAACTTCATGACCCTGAATCCTCTTCTTAAATTCATATCTTCATGCATACTTGTCCTCATGTCATGAGATTTTTACTAAAAGAACTGATGGATGTTAGGCATCATTTGCCCCTAAAAGCCCTAATTTTCATTCTCCCTATCTTGTGAATTAATTCATTGATCTCATCTGTGTACTGTCCCATGTTCTTCATGAATACATATGACCAAAGCATGTCGAAATAGTTTTTTTTTCCAATTCCTATTTATTGTAAGTACCCATACATGTCTAGATCAATTCACAATTGGTTTCATGACTTTTCATCGCTTGTGTAATTAGTTACGATTTTCTGAATCACCCTGTGTCAAATAGGGTAAATCTAGCCCGCAATCCAATGCAATGTCCTTTCCCTGTTGGACTCAGACGCAGACCCTGTGAACGCGACAGCCCGATAGGCCGCGTTCACAGGGCCGTCGCGATAGCACCTTCTGTCACGACCTGGTCGTGACAGGGCCTGTCGTCGCGATCTGTTGCCATATCTAACGGGTTGTCGCGATAGTGCCTTCTGTCGCGATCTGATCGTGACGGGACCTATCG
This sequence comes from Colocasia esculenta, assembly GCA_014218235.1. Taxonomy (NCBI): domain Eukaryota; kingdom Viridiplantae; phylum Streptophyta; class Magnoliopsida; order Alismatales; family Araceae; genus Colocasia; species Colocasia esculenta. Next base: position 65,875,636 of record CM024760.1, on the reverse strand, counting down.
TCGCGATCTGTCTGCCTGAACCGATGAGGTCATTGCGGCCTGTACAAGAGCTTGTCGCGTTCCGATATTCTGTGTCGGGGTGTGACATTTTTGTAATCAGATCCTAGGTTGTTCTTAAGTATAGGATGATCTAGCTTCACCAGCCTCGACTAAAGTCAATTATCCTATCTATGTAAGTTGTGGTTAGAGCCAAGGGTAACTAGCTAAAATAAACTCACACACACACAAATTAAATTTCACATCAATATCATGACAATAAGTTATTTTTGTAGGAACTAAGCAACAAAGATGACTGCTAAACGTGCTCAAATGAGGGGCATGCAAATCCAAGAACTGACGCGCGCAAATGTGCAAGCTACCCAAGGAGGTGGCAATCGTGGTGCAGGTGACCTGCATCGTAACTTCTGAAGTCTGAACCCACCCAGGTTCAGTGGATCCACGGATCCGGATGAAGCAGAACACTGGCTAAAAGAAACGGAAAGAATCTTCCGTGTCATGCAATGCGCAGGGGGGGATAAGCTGCTACTAGCCACCTTTGAACTTGAAAAGGACGCCCGCGCTTGGTAGGAGTCTGTGGAATCGACTCGAGCAAATGGTCAGTTCACTTGGGCCGAATTCAAAGAAGCCTTCAATTCCAAATACTTCTCCCAGTGTGTGCAAGAAAGGAAGGCTACAGAATTTACTGCTCTTAACCAGAGGAGCCTGATAGTGGCTGAGTATGAGGCCCAATTCTCTAGACTGAGTAGGTATGCTGAACACCTGGTGAACACGGAGAGAATGAAGGCTAAGCGATTTATTAACGGCCTTAAGCTGCACTACATTACCCAACTAGCACCACTCGACATCCAGACCTACGCCGAGATGGTGAAGAAAGCTCAGCTACTGGAAGATGCTACGGACTTCACCGACTGTATCAAAGGGAAGTTCTTAATAAAGGAAATGGAAGATATCCGGATTATATAATATGGTAATCTAGAAGGGGGGGGGGTTGAATAGATTACTGTAAACTAGAACCACTATTGCCTTATTTTTAATGGAAACACAAACTTGTTGAAATCTTAACTAGATTCAGGATTAGTTCGACTTGCAATTAGTATGCTTGTTGTGAGCAGAACATGAATAGCCTATCTAACGTGTGTAGAATCAGCGTGCCTACCAACCATCTATCGTGAAAATGTGCAAACCATAGGACACGAAGATTTAAGGTGGTTCGGAGTACACAACTTGTGTATCCTACGTCCACCGTCCACACACACACGCAGAAGGACTGCTAATGAGTGAGTTCAAACCACTACGATCAGAACAACATGACCCACGTGAATCATGCACAAGAGACACTTAACACACCAACACACACACCGAGTATGAAAATCGGAGACAGAGAAGAGTTCAGAGTTGTAGAATCAAATCCTAAGATGGAACTCTTCAAGATGGTCCTCCAAATGTGCTTCAAACTTCGTCTTGACAGGTATCAGTTGATGGAGAAGCTTGAATCACAGACGAACCGGCTTCAACTTCGTTTAGAAGATTGTTCTTCTTTGTTCTGGATGGAGTGCTGAAGCAGAACAGTAGGGAGAGACTTTTCTCTTGAGATTTTGCTAGGGTTTGATATGGTGGCTGCTTTCTGTATGAAAATCTCTTCAAAACGTTCCTTATCTATGGGTGTTTAAGTATGGAGAGTCGTGGTAGAAGGAAACACCCATATAGGAAACATATGCAAATCGCGGAACTGAGATCTTCTCTTCATCTGTCAACAGTAAACTATGCATCTGTCGATAGGTGCTGACAGTTATGCAAAATCTAGAAGACTGGCCTTGCGGGAAACAATTTTCTGTGTATCTGTCGACAGGCGATTTGGATCTGTCGACAAGTACACTTGTCCTGAAACTTGTCTGATCTCCCTGTGTGTAGCTGTCGATAGGGACTTGTGGGTCTGTCGACATGCACTTGTTGAATGTGACTTTCTTGAGTTTTGGCTCTGGAATTTAGTACATTGTCTTGCCTACACTCACACCTACATTTAAGAGCATTGTTAGTGAGATATAAAGAACATATAAAGAACATTTAGACAATCACTTAAGATGTTCTTTCTTAATTATCCTTTGCTTGATCATGTTTCAATTATGCTCATAACATCAATTTGGATTGTGCATCATCAAAAACAAACATAACACATGTAAACCCAACATTCTCCCCCTTTTTGATGATGACAAAATTTTCAAGTTATGCATAAGTGATGTTTCTCCCCCTTTTGGCAACATCCAAAAAGACAATTCATGTACACATGAGTAGAACTTAAGCAAAGAACTGTGAATTCCATTGATTGAGCATTCATTGCACACAGTTACAAAAGTGACTCATGACATGACAAAAGAAGTGCAAGGGAGGAAAAAACATGATTGTGATAGCAAACTAAGATAACAGTGACAAGACCATGTCCTAAGCAAAATAAACACTAGATAACTGATGCCTAGACGCTCTAGACATCATCATTCCCAGGTGGTGCAGAGGCCTGACGAAGTCCATGAAGCTCTGTGGAGAGCCTGGTAAGGCTTATCTAAAGCTGGAATTGGGTGTCAGCCAGTGCGTCCAAGCTGGTATCAACATGATCCAATCGAGCATTTAGATGTTCGAAACCAGTGGTCATTTAGAGCTGCATTTTTGCCATTTGAGCAGAGATGAAATCTCGAACAGAGGGCTCATCAGGCGCTTGGTCATCAGCAGTTACATCAGCTTCATCTCCCTGAGCATCCATTGGCTCGGACTGGGAGTCTTCATCAGCATCATCTTCATTAGCTTCATCTTCATTAGCTTCATCTTCATCAGCTTCATCTTCATCAGTTGCCTGGTCCTTAACCTTGAGTTCCCTTGTGACAACCCCATCAAGCAGCTTATAGCCCATCCGATGGGTAGCAGTGAGATCAAAGGCACTGCGAGATTTGAGGGCTACAAGCTCACTATTAGGAATATGTATCCCAATGAAGAGAAGAAGGGAAGTGATCGGGCAATCATATGGCATTGATCGCCTAGGGTTGTAGAAGCATTGACAGATCAGGTGAAGCATGAGTGCGGGCAAGTTGATTTGTTCGCACTTGAGGAGGAAGAAAAAGAGAGATTTATGAACCTCAGTGACGAGTCCCGACTGCCATGCTTTGGAGCAATCAGGGTGGTGAAGATGTGATGGATCATTCGATTCAGTGGGGGAAAGGAATTGGCATTTAGTTTGGCATTTTCTTAGCTGCATCATAAGGTTGGAGGGTGATGAGATGATAGTATTCAGATGCAGAAGGGTGGCTGAGAAGCACTCCCAGAATTAGGAATTTGAAGTGTAGTGCTGATGAGATTGGAGGTAAGCTTGAAAGGAGTACCTTTGACAGAGGTGTAGAGATCCCCATCCCCAGACAGACCATGATTATTGAAAAACTCTGTAACGGCAGTAGGAGAGTAGTGTAGGTGAGAATAGAGAAACACCGTCCGGCCCTGGGTGTCAAAAAGAGGTAGCAGATTGGGGAACATGTCTCCCAAAGAAGGAAATTAACATAGCGGGGCTGAACGAATTTGCTGAAGGTTCCTGGAACCATGGTGAGTTGCAAACCTCGGGGAACAACAAGCTCGGGCAGTCGATCATCACGATGCTTGATTTGGCGTTCGTTAGGAGCCCCGGAACCCTCGCCGGCTTGGGGAGATATGGGACGGCGATGGGAAGCAAGTTTATTTCCCTTGGGAGCTATGAGAAAGTGAGGAGTTCGGAGTGGAGAAGAACTCAGAAAGAAGAAGAAAAGCACGAGGAGGAAAAAAGAACATGGAGGGGCAGAATCTAGGTCTGGCGCCCTAGAGAAGAAGGGTTAGGTGGAGAAGGAAGGAGGAGGGAGTTTTAGAAGTGGAAAGGGAGGAAAGGGTCATGGGTTCCCTTATAAATAGTGGGAAGAATTTCAAAGGTCAGGGACCCACAAAATCCAACCGTAAAGAGACGCCCCTTGGGCTTCCAAAACAGGGCCTACCGCCGGTTGTCGACAGATGTAGAGGTATCTGTCGACAAGCGCACACGGAAACTGTGCCAGATGGGAATTTTGTAGCACCTCAGAAATTTTAACTATATAAAAATTCGAATAAATGGAAACAAATAATTTCCATAATATCAAAGTATTTAAAACATACGAATCATTATCGTATGTGCTAAAACACATCGGAAAAATCTGTAAAAATTATAAATCAACCCCACACATTATTCCGAAATGTTCCACAAATAAATTTGTGCCAATAAAAATCGGATTAGCCAAGCTTAAAGTGTTTCACGACTTATTATCGTAATTCATGAATAAGTCGAAAATCATTATCACGCATATTTGGATGAGTCAGAAAATTAAATAAAAATCATATACGGACTTCAAATAATATCCTCTAATGACCCATCAAGAGATTTGTGTCAATAAAAATCATTTGAGCTAGGTTTAAGAGTTATTGTGACCGATTATCTAAATTAGGAAACAAGTCGGAAAATCGTTAACACGGAAATACGACGCAACCATAAATTAAATAAAAATGTTGGGGAGACTTCCAACATTTTATATTAATGACCCAATATCATAATTGGGCCAATGGACAACATATGACCCAAAAATCAAATGAAGCTAGAAAATGCATGGAAATTCGTAGCTTAAATTAGTTGAAATTAAAAAAAGGCAATTAGAGTTGAATTGGGAAGAGATCTTGCACTCTTGGCACCCTAAATTCGTGCCTACCCACCCATGGAGGTTGCTTGATGGCCAAGACTCTCTAAAGGAGGGAGAGATCTTCAAATTTTGGAAAGACACAAGCCAATCCCGCAACCCTTCTTTCCTAGTTACGATAGGACTCCTAAATACCTTGGTTGCTTAAACACTCTTCACCCAAACCCTAGGGACGAGTTTAAAACTTCCGGGGTCGTGTGGAGGAGCTCTTGGGGGCTGGGGAGCTGTGGATCGACCACAAGAAGGACATCTTCTTCCCCCGTTCGTCTGCTGCAACCTGCACAAACCATCCACTTGAAGCTGATCAAAGGTAGGCCAAGCCTAAACCAAATCTGGCAAGGCTTATACCCCTGGAAAGAGGGTCAAGTCTACGTCCTAACCCAAGTGAAATGCCTAAATTCCATGCAGTATACACAGAGTATTAAGCATTTTCCTCCAAGTGGTCTGAACACGGGTTTACTAGAAAAACGTGACATCTTCAACCCAGAAGGTAGATTTTCTCGAGCCCAACCTTAACATATCCTATACCAATGTGTAGAGCATCGAGTTAACTTTCATTTCCCACTGGTTTCATCGCATTCCCATGAGTAGATTTTGAGTTATAAGTATTTTCCCCAAGTCATGTACTGTCATGCGATTTGAGACTGAATTAGAGCAAATCCACAACATGAACGTTATTCTACGAGATGTCCTCGTCATGTCTTGTGTTGAACATTTTGTCTAAATGTCATTAGTTAGAGAGTTATAAGCATGATAAGAGGGTCTCTGCATGACACTACGTTTTCGGGTTGCACTTGGTTTTACGTTTGTGTTGGACTTGATTAAAACCTATTAAAACCATTATTGTTTTCTAATTCCGATTTACTGGAAGCACCCTAGCATGTCTAGGTTGGTTTAATACTGGTTTCGTTATTTTTCATGCACTGTACAATTTATTCTAAATTTTAGAACAACCCTTTGTCCAAACAGGGAAAGTCTGGTCCGCAATCCAAAGCACTATCCTTTCTCTGGCAGACGCAGGCCAAGGACCTGAGAATGCGACGGCTCGATAGGCCGCGTTCTCAGGCAGATCGCGACAAGAATTTCGTCGGGATCTGATCGCGACCGGACCGCCGTCGCGACCTGACCTCCGGGTCGGATAGCCATGTGGCCTTCTTCATATGAACCCGTCGCGAACTGCCTGCCTGATCAGACAAGCCTGTCGCGATCCTAACAAGGCACTGTCTCGTTCTGATCTGACCCCGTCACGATCCGTACAAGGGTTCGTCGCGACCTCGGATTTTTCATGAAACCCCACCTATTTCTTTTACAAGACTTATTGCTATACCTGAGGTCTATTTAAATATGATGTTTAGCGTGTAATTCACATGTCTTATGTTTGATCATTGCATGATGGTTTATTTAATGGCCTAAAAGTGATTAACCCATTTAAAAAGCCTTAATTACATGAATATTATTCTAATTGCTTTCTTAAGGATATGACCATTCATGAAACTTGTGATTTACTCTTATTACCATTCTAGCTTGATTTAAATGATAATTATTATCTTAAAATCTTGTGAAACCATGTGTAGTTAAATGCATTGTCCATTGCATGCCATCATGTTAAGTGTTCTCCGCGAGTTTGAGACCGTGAATTTAGACGCGTACATCACTACACACTTGCACATCTAAGCATCCCTTTCTTGGGAAATTGGAAACTCTCTACCGGTCATTCTGAATTGGTAGACTAGTGACCTTTTCTCCAAGGCCTCCGTAAATCTCCTCTGACCATGGATTCCCACATGACCGACGAGTTGGTTGTACCATTGAAGTTCCCTAGAGATAGTGTTCACTTCCTTTCTCATCTTGTTCTCGTGAGTGTGATTTACAATCTAGACTAAAGCCATTAATGTAAAGATTAAACTAAAGTATAAATCGTACCATTATGCTGCCGAATTTATCTCTTGACCATTATTATCATGAAATCATGTACAATTACTTATTACTTGTTCCCATCATCATCATGAACATGATGTTACACATGCTACATTTTGAAACTCTCACTGGCCATTATTAATGACTGTGGGTATCTACATTTAAAATTTCACATGTGATGCTGACCGGGCACGGCGAGTGTCCAAGGGGCTCCAGTCTAGCCCCAATGACGGAGAGTCATCAATATACTGTTAACCATGGGGTATAATGATTACTGACGTTGCATCTGCGCTGGGAGTCTTGCTTGATTGTTGAATGATAGATACAATAAGCACATACACATGTCATAGTGTATATTCTTCATGGATCTTTTCTTGGTGTACATTAGTATCTACATGCCTGATTAGTGTTACATGATCGTGCTCATGCGTGCTTGCTTGCTTGCGTGATATAGCCATCCTGCATTTAATGCAATTACTGATATCTTGCGTTCTTGACATCAAGTGAAATCTTATGTGCTTGTACAAAGTGATCTATTGCTAGTTCTATCTTGTTATATCCTTCTAGATCTCATTCTATCATGATTCTCTATCTAGCTTGTTTCATGTATCATGTTTTAACGAGTTTTATTCATACATGCATATCATGACATTCTTCGTGCTTACCTAGTTCTAAATTGCTAATCACTTATATCATTGCCCTCACATTGAGATATAAATCCTACTGGGCTAGTTTGCTCATCCCCTACTTTTACCCAATCTAGGTGGCTATGAAGTTCAAGAGGAAGATCTAGTCGAGGATGGGAATGCGTCCGAGTGATGAGCGTTCCAAATATGAGTCTAGTTATAGTAGTTTGCTTTGAGTGATAGATTTATGTAGTAGGAAGTGAGGTATTATGTACTTTCTCTTTTATTGAGTCTTAGCCCCATATTAGTTTCCATTTTGAATACAATAAGTTGAGATTTGAATGCAATTATATTGAGTTCAACATTTGGGCCCTATGATGATGTTGTGTTGTTTAACACTTAGTATGTGCTAGCTAGAGGCTAATTTGCCGACTGTTCATGTCTCGAGATATCGTTTCGAATTATTACTATCCGCTGCGTAATTCTCGGGACGTGATAGTTTAGTGGTAGTAGTGCCTAGGAATACCAAATAGGATATATGTCTCAGGAATAGAAGATACCTATGGAACCTAGGTCATGGAAATTAAATATAGTACCTGGTGAGAATGGGTAGAGACTGGGAATATGTTAGCAAGAATTAAACACTCCTACCCATTGACTTTGATAATGTATCTAGAGACGTTAATTGGTTTCCATCCCTTTCTCAGGAACCCTCATAACTCTTGCGCTCAACTGCAATGGCTCGCAACCAATGGCAAGCTATGCAAGAAACAGTAGCTGGATTGACTTAGGCCCTGCAAAATGTGGTTCAAGTTGGAAGTCATGCTGCTGCAGTTAGAAATGGAGCCGGTGATCTGCACCGCAATTTTAGGAGTTTGAACCCTCCTCGTTTCTCTGGATCCCCTGATCTGGATGAAGCAGAGAACTGGCAGGAGGAGATAGAAAGGATCTTCCAAGTCATGCAATGCACTAACAGGGAAAAGGTGGTACTGGCCACTTTTCAATTCACTAAGGATGCCCGAGCATGGTGGAAGGCCACATCGGCCCACCTGCCTAATGTTGGCGAACTGGAGTGGGCCGGATTCCTGGAGATATTTGGGGGAAAGTATTTCTCTGACAGAGTCAAGGAGAAGAAGGCAGTGGAGTTTTCTGCACTAAAACAAAAAGTAATGTCCGTGTCTGAGCATGTGGCTCAGTTCGCACGTCTTGTTGTGTATGCCCCACACTTGGTGGGAACTGAAAGACTTAAGGCAAATCGGTTCATGGATGGGCTCAGGGCCCATGTTCATTGAAAGGCTCGGACCACACAACATTCAAACTTACACTGAGATGGTCCAAAGAGCTCAGCTGGTAGAAGACACCATGGCCAAAGTAGAGGGCATGAGGGGCAAGGACAACTCCAAGCCGGTCTTCGTCAAGAAGGGAGCACCTAATATTGCTCCAACTTTTCATAACAACAACGTCAACAACAACAACAAGAGGCCGAATGTCGGATGAGATGTTACTGGAGACAAGAGAGTCAAAGTGGAAGGTAGGCAGTTGGTTGAAAACTGCAAATTCTGTGATAAACCAGGGCACCGAGCTGAAGAATGCTGGAAGAAGCTCGGGGCATGCTTGAGATGTGGTGGTCGTGACCACCGTATTTCTGACTGTCCAATGATGAAGGACCAACCAAGCAAAGCCCCGAATGTACCACAATGTCAAGGACGCCCTAATGCTGTCTTAGAAGCTGACCTACCCGAGGAAGGGGGTATGGTGGAAGGTACCAATTTCATACACTCGCAACCTGCATTTGTGCTCATTGATACTGGAGCTGCATATTCATTTATTTCCACCACATTTGCTGCAACTCTACCTGTCAAACTTGTACCCTTGAAATCCAAGATCACTGTAGCCTCTCCACTAGGCTCAGAATCTGAACTCACTCACTACTTGCTAAAATGTGAAACTATAATTGGAGGACACAATCTCCCTGCCGACCTTATCTGTTTAGACATGAAGGGTTATGATGCCATTTTGGGTGTCGATTGGCTAATTGAATATGATGCCGATGTAAACTGTCGCCATAGGAGGGTCACTTTTAAAAGACCAAACCTTCCAACTCTATCACTACTTGGCACCCGTTATCACAAACACCCTATCTTGATATCCTCCCTAAAGGCTTCTAAGCTGATCAACCAGGGTTGTGATCCTTTCCTAGTTTCCGTCTTGGCAACTGAAAAGAAGAAACCAACCCTAGAAGACATTCCAATAGCCAGGGACTATCCTGATGTATTTCCAGAGGAATTACCTAGTATACCACCTCAGCGGGAGGTAAACTTCACCATTGAGTTACTCCCTGGGGCAGCCCCTGTTTCAAAGGCTCTGTATCGCATGTCCCCTGTTGAATTGCAGGAGTTGAAAAGACAGATCCAAGAATTGCTAGATCAGGGTTTTATCAGGCCTAGCACATCCCCGTGGGGAGCGCCAGTGCTATTTGTCAGAAAGAAGGACGGGACAATGAGGCTATTCATTGATTACTGTCAGTTAAAACAGTTGACAATAAAGAATAAGTATCCACTGCCCCTCATCAATGAGCTGTTTGACCAGATTTCCGGTGCAAAATATTTCTCCAAGATAGATCTAAGATCAGGCTACCATCAACTAAGAATAAAGGAGGAGGATATTCACAAGTCTGCATTCCGGAGTAGATATGGTCACTATGAGTTCGTGGTCATGCCGTTTGGTTTAACAAATGCTCCAGCGGCTTTCATGCAACTTATGAACAATATTTATAGGCCATACTTGGACCTGTTTATAGTGGTGTTCATTGATGACATCCTTATTTACTCCAAATCCAAATAAGAACATGAGGAACACTTGAAGGTTGCTCTGCAAGTGCTCAGAAATAATCGACTCTATGCTAAACTTAGTAAGTGTGAATTTTGGATGGAGGAAGTGTCTTTCCTTGGTCACATCATATCCAAGGAGGGAATCTCTGTGGATCCATCTAAGGTGGAGGCGGTAAAGAACTGGGAAAGGCCGACAACTGTGTCGAAGATTAGGAGCTTTCTGGGTTTAGCCGATTATTATCATCGCTTCATTAAGGATTTCTCAAAGATAGTTGTACCATTGACATGGCTTACCAGGAAGGAGAATCCATTTGCATGGATAGATGAATGTGAAGAAAGTTTCAAGGCATTGAAAGGGCACCTTACCTCGGCACCCGTATTGACACTGCCAGTCGCTGGGGGTAGTTTTGAAGTATACACCGATGCATCCGGGATCGGCCTAGGCTGTGTGCTGATGCAAAATGGGAAAGTTATATGCTACGCGTCCAGACAATTGAAGAAGCACGAGGATAATTATCCTGTACATGATCTGGAGCTAGCTGCTGTGGTCTTCGCCTTGAAGATATGTCGTCATTATCTATATGGTGAGAAATTCATTGTGTTTTCTGACCATAAAAGCTTTGAAGTATCTGTTTTCTCAGTAGGACTTGAATATGAGACAGCGGAGGTGGTTGGAGTATCTCAAAGACTTCGACCTCACGATCCAATACCATCCAGGAAAAGCAAATGCTGTGGCGGATGCTCTAAGTAGAAAGCCAATGATCACATTGTCAAGTTTAATGGTGGACGAATGGAAGTTATTATAAGACTTCGTCAAGTTAAATATTGATGCTGACATCAAAGAGAAGGGATGCCTTGTTGCTAGTGTTAGAGCACAACTTACACTATTGGAGGACATCACAACACTCCAAGACAATGACCCTGTACTTGTGGAGATTAAGGCTAATCTAGACCAGAGGCCGGATTTCTCATTAACTGAAGATGGAAGAATATTGTTCCGGGATCGAGTCTTTGTACCCGACCATGCAGAGACAAAGAAAATCATTATGGATGAGGCTCACAAGACCTGGTATACCATTCATCCTAGAACTACCAGAATGTATCAAGATTTGAAAAGAAGCTTTGGTGGCCAAATATAAGAGAGAGGTGGCAGAATATGTCTCCCGATGCTTAACATGTCAAAAGGTCAATGCGGAACACTTGCGACCCGCAGGTAAACTCAAACCCCTAGAAATCCCGACATGGAAATGGGAAGGAATAGGGATGGACTTTATTTTCGGACTACCCAGATCTAGAGGTGGATTCGATGGTATCTGGGTATTGTCGACCGCTTAACTAAGTCGGCTCACTTCTTGCCAGTGAAGAATAAGTGGTCAGTAGATGTTCTGGCTGCATTGTATGTGAAGGAAATAGTCAGATTACATGGAGTACCGGTGTCTATCGTGTCTGATAGAGACCCTAGGTTTACATCCCACTTTTGGAAAGGATTGCACTACTCCTTGGGATCTAAACTAAACTTTAGCACGGCTTTCCATCCACAGACAGATGGTCAGACGGAGAGAACCAACCAGGTGATTGAAGATATGCTTAGAGCATGTGTCCTAGATTTTGGAGGTCGCTGGCATGAACACTTACCTCTTGTAGTGTTCACCTACAATAATAGCTATCAAGCTAGCATTCAAATGGCACCATTTGAAGCACTCTATGGCAGGAGTTGCCGATCTCCAATATGCTGGTATGAAGTTGGCGAAAAATAAATGCTAGGACTAGAGATGATAAGGGAAACCACAGAGAAGGTAAAGCTTATTAAAGAAAGAATGGCAGTGGCGCAACAAAGACAAAAGGCATATGCAGATAATAGAAGAAGAGACCTGGAGTTTCAAGTTGGGGAGCAGGTATTCTTAAAAGTGTCTCCAGGCCGTGGGATCAGGCGTTTTGGCATTAAAGGCAAGTTGTCACCAAGGTTTGTCGGGCCTTTCGAAATCCTTGAAAGAGTTGGTGAGGTAGCATATCGTCTCGCTTTACCACCACAAATGGATGGAATACACAGTGTGTTCCACATATCCATGTTGAAAAAGTATGTACGAGATCCGTGGCATGTCATAGAATATGAACTCTTGGAATTCACAAAGACGGAACATATCAAGAGAAGCCAATTAAGATCGTGAACCGAGAACTGTGCCAATTAAGGAACAAGATCATCCCACTGGTAAGGGTTAGATGGAATCAACGCATGGATGAAGACGACACGTGGGAAACCGAGGAAGCAATGTGCAAAAGATACCCGGAGCTATTCACAAGTAAGTACACCTCACTGGTACAATAACTTTCTATACATGAATTTGGGGACAAAATTCTCTTAAGTGGGGGAGGGTGTAGCACCCCGGAAATTTTAACTATATAAAAATTCGAATAAATGGAAATAAATAATTTCCATAATATCAAAGTATTTAAAACATACGAATTATTATCGTATGTGCTAAAACACATTGAAAAAATCCGTAAAAATTATAAATCAACCCCACACATTATTCTGAAATGTTCCACAAAGAAATTGTGCCAATAAAAATCGGATTAGCCATGTTTAAAGTGTTTCGCGACTTATTATCGTAATTCATGAATAAGTCGAAAAATCATTATCACATGTACTTGGATGAGTCAGAAAATTAAATAAAAATCATATACGGACTTCAAATAATATCCTCTAATGACCCATCAAGAGATTTGTGTCGATAAAAATCATTTGGGCTAGGTTTAAGAGTTATTGTGACCGATTATCCAAATTAGGAAACAAGTCGGAAAATCGTTAACACGGAAATACGACGCAACCATAAATTAAATAAAAATGTTGGGGAGACTTCCAACATTTTATATTAATGACCCAATATCATAATTGGGCCAATGGACCACATATGACCCAAAAAAAAATGAAGCTAGAAAATGCATGGAAATTCGTAGCTTAAATTAGCTGAAATTAAAAAGAGGCAATTAGAGTTGAATTGGGAAGAGATCTTGCACTCTTGGCAACCCACATTCGTGCCTACTAACCCATGGAGGTTGCTTGATGGACAAGACTCTCTAAAGGAGGGAGAGATCTTCAAATTTTGGAAAGACACAAGCCAATCCTGCAACCCTTCTTTCCTAGTTACAATACGACTCCTAAATAACTTGGTTCCTTAAATACTCTTCACCCAAACCCTAGGGATGAGTTTACAACTTGCTGGGGTCTTGTGGAGGAGCTCTTGGGGGCTGGGGAGCTGTGGATCGACCACAAGAAGGACATCTTCTTCCCCCATTCATCTTCTGCGACTTGCACAAACCGTACACTTGAAGCCGATCAAAGGTAGGCCAAACCTAAACCAAACCTTGCAAGGCTTATACCCCTGGAAAGAGGGTCAAGTCTACGTCCTAACCCAAGTGGAATGCATGAATTCCATGCAGTATACACGGTGTATTTAGCATTTTCCTCCAAGTGGTCTGAACACAGGTTTATTGGAAAAATGGGACTTCTTCAACCCAGAAGGTAGGTTTTCTCGGGCCAAACCTTAACATATCCTATACCAATGTGTAGAGCATGAAGTTAACTTTCATTTCCCACTGGTTTCATCACAATCCAATGAGTAGATTTTGGGTTATAAGTGTTTTCCCCAAGTCGCGCACTGTTAGGGCATTTTCTATTCATTATATGTTGCATGCGATTTGAGATCGAATTAGAGGAAGCCCACAACATGAACGTTTTTCTACCCATTGTCCTCGTCATGTCTTGTGTTGAACATTTTTTCTAAATGCCATTAGTTAGAGTGTTATAAGCATGCTAAAAGGGTCTCTGCATGACACTACGTTTTCGGGTTGCACTTGGTTTTATATTTGTGTTGGACTTGATTAAAGCCTATTGAAACCAACATTGTTTTCTAATTCCGATTTAGTGGAAGCACCCTAGCATGTCTAGGTTGGTTTAAAACTAGTTTCATTATTTTTCATGCACTGTACAATTTGTTCTAAATTTTAGAACAATCCTGTGTCAAAACAGGGAAAGTCTGGTCCGCAATCCAAAGCACTGTCCTTTCTCTGGCAGATGCAGGCCAAGGACCTGAGAATGCGACGGCTCGATAGGCCGCGTTCTCAGGAAGATCGCGACAAGAATTCCATCATGATCTGATCATGACCGGACCGCCGTCGCGACCTGACCTCCGGGTCGGACAGCCATGTCGCCTTCTTCATATGAACCCGTCGCGAACGGCCTGCTTGATCAGACAAGCCTGTCGCTATCCTTACAAGGTACTGTCACGTTCTAATCTGACCCCGCCACGATCCGTACAAGGGTCCATCGCGACCTAAGGATTTTTCATGAAACTCCACCTATTTCTTTTACAAGACTTACTGCAATACCTACGGTCTATTTAAACATGATATTTAGCGTGTAATTCACATGTCTTAGGTCTAATCATTGCATGATGGTTTATTTAATGGCTTAAAAGTGATTAACCCATTTAAAAAGCATTAATTACATGAATATTATTCTAATTGCTTTCTTAAGGATATGATCATTCATGAAACTTGTGATTTACTCTTGTTATCGTTCTAGCTTGATTTAAATGATAATTATTATCTTAAAATCTTGTAAACCCATGTGTGGTTAAATGCATTGTCCATTGCATGCCATCATGTTACGTGTTTTCCGCAAGTTTGAGATCGTGAATTGAGACGCGTACATCACTACACACTTGCACATCTAAGCAGCCCTTTCTTGAGAAATTGGAAACTCTACCGGTGATTCTGAATCAATAGACTAGTGACCTTTTCTCCAAGGCCTCCGTAAATCTCCTCTGACCATGGATTCCCACATGGCCGATGAGTTAGTTGTACCATTGAAGATCCCTGGAGATAGCGTGCACTTCCTTTCTCATCTTGTTCTCATGAGTGTGATTTACAATCTAGACTAAAGCCATTAATGTAATGATTAAACTAAAGTATAAATCATACCGTTATGCTGCCGAATTTATCTCTTGACCATTGTTATCATGAAATCATGTTCAATTACTTATTACTTGTTCCCATCATCATCATGAACATGACGTTACACATGCTACATTTTGAAACTCTCACTGGCCATTATTAATGACTGTGGGTATCTACATTTAAATTTTACATGAGATGCTGACTGGGCACGGCGAGTGTCCAAGGGCTCCAGTCTAGCCCCAATGACGGAGAGTCATAAATATATTGTTAACCATGGGGTATAATGATTACTAGCATTGCATCTGCACTAGGAGTCTTGCTTGCTGGTTGAATGATAAATACAATAACCACATACACGTGTCCTAGTGTACATTCTTGATGGATCTTTTCTTGGTGTACATTAGTGTCTACCTGCCTGATTAGTGTTACATGATCGTGCTCATGTGTGCTTGCTTGCTTGTGTGATATTGTTGGGTTGAATGCATATTCATATCATTTCCCTCCTATTTTGATGATGACAAGAGGTAATTTTAAAGCAATTCAATTGAAACATGTCAAAAACATCATACCTGAAATCAATGTTCAAAAAGCATATTTCAAATCACATTTATCATTGATGTTCATGATAAATCATTTAACTAATGATATATGTGTTTTATTTTCAGGTACAAACATTTTTATGCAAAAGATGTGTCGACACACCCATCAATTGTGTCGACACAACAACACAGATTCAAAGGCAAAATGTGTAAAAATGTTCAGACTGTGTCGACACGAGTCAAGAGTGTGTCGACACGAGTTGCAGTTTTTCAGGAATCAGTCCACCCAGGTCGACACACTCTCAGGGCAGGTCGACACTAGACCCAGTTCCCAGAACAGCCGTTTGAAGAATTGGGACAGCAGGTCGACACACTCTCAGAGCAGGTCGACACGGGACCTTCTTCCCAGAACAGCCTTTTCATAATTTGGACAGTGTGTCGACACCACCACCAGGGCAGGTCGACACACTACGAGATGTTTTTCATCTTAAAGTGGATGGGTGCCACGTGTCAGCCCAGGCCGATGGGAATCAACCTAGGATCGTGTGCCCTTATACCTAAAAGGTACCTTTGGACTCTGTTGGGTATAAAAGGACCTCTATTGGCCCTCCATCCACGCAAGAAGTGACCCAACTCTCTTAGAGCCTCCAGAAAACTCTGGCGGCCAAAAAGAGCTCGTGTCTCCTTCCTCTGCTCTCCAAGTGCTTCCAAAAGACCAATCTCCACCAAT
The DNA here is from genome assembly GCA_014218235.1 of Colocasia esculenta. NCBI lineage: Eukaryota > Viridiplantae > Streptophyta > Magnoliopsida > Alismatales > Araceae > Colocasia > Colocasia esculenta. The sequence continues at coordinate 65,859,304 of CM024760.1, read as the reverse complement.
TCAAGGTGTGGGAATTGGAATTTGATTCCTGAAGACTCCTCTGAAGCATTCCAAGGAGGCATATCTGTAGAAGACTTCTTTGGTGAAGAATTCGAGGAAGATCCAACTTCTCAGATTGTAGAGTATCGACTTGGACTTCAAGCTTCACAAGTTTCTTCCCAATTCAAGCTTCTACAAGGGAGTACACTGAAGAACGAAGCCTTTCAATACAATTTATCTTTTCTTCTGTTCTTCTGAGATATCTTTTGAGATTATGCAAGTGCTTCTGCATAACTCTCTTAGAGTTCTCAAATTTCGACTAGATCTGTTGCTAGAGGATCTTAGTCTTAAGTTGGTGTCTAGCAAGTTTTAGTGTGAGCATTGTGCTCAGGTTGTTGTGAGCCGTCGAGCTCAGTTTGAGTTGTCAAGCTCAAGGTTGGATTGAGCAGTCTTGCTCTATGTTTCTAGAGTAGTCTTGCTCTAGAGGTTGTGTGAGTTGTATGCTCTGAAGTGTTGGAGTTGTTAGGCTCCTTTGGGTGTGTAGCACAGTTGTGTTAGTGAAGCCTCACGGGTTGTGAGGGGTGGATGTAGGAATCACTTGGGTGATTTCCGAACCACCTAAAAAATCCTTGTGCATTTGTCTTATGTGGTTTGATTGATTCATCCGCTAGATGTTTGCATAGGATCCGTTTTTAATTCACTTAATCAACTTGCTTCTCATCTAAGTTTTTCAAATCCACTCAAATCTAATCAGATCTGTATTTTTCACTGATAACATTGCCTCTGATTCTAAATAATTTTCAAATTACTTAAGCTTCCGCAAAAGTGGCTAAGATCTATTCATCCCCCCCCTTCTAGATTTTTCCACACATTCATTTCGATCCTTCAATTGGTATCAGAGCGGGTTTACATCGCGATCTGATTTGAACTGAGCAGTTTTTGTTTCTGAGTATTGAGTGTTTGATTGTTTGCTTGTTTGTTTGCTTGCATGTTTAACTCTTTCTCTGTGCATTTACTTAAGTGTCATGGACTCAAAGGGTTTCATAGCTGAGGGCCATTCCATAAATAGGCCACCATTCTTTAATGGTTGGACTATTCTTATTGGAAGAATAGAATGCAAGTGTTTCTAAGGGCCCAGAACTATGAGATCTGGAAAGTTGTAGAGGTGGGTCCCTATGAGAACCAGGGAGAAGAAGATACCTGGACAAGGGAACAGATAAGGAAAGCTACACTGAATTATAGTGCCATGAACATGATTCAGTGTGCTGTCCATCCCAAGGAGTATTCGAGAATCTCAATGTGCAAATCTGCCAAAGAGATGTGGGATAAACTCGAATTACTATGAGGGAACATCTCAGGTCAAGGAGACCAAGGCAAACATTTTAGTTTCAGAATATGAACTCTTTATGATGAAATCTAATGAATCTATTTCTGAAATGTTTGCCAGATTCATGGTGATAGTCAATGGACTCAAGGCTTTGGTAAGGAGTATACTGATGCAGACTTGGTAAGAAAAATTTTGCGTTCACTTTCTTCAATTTGGCATACCAAGGCCACTGTTATTGAAGATTCAAAAGATTTGTCCAAAATTTCTTTGGATGAGTTGATTGGATCTTTAATGACATATGAAATAAACTTAAAAAGAAATGAAGAACACATCATTAAGACCATGCCTATGGCACTCAAAGCCTCCTCAAGCAACAAAGATAAAACTCAGGATAAGACAAGTTCTGAAGAATCTGAGTCGAATGAGGATGAGATTGCCCTCATGACCAGACAATTCAGGAAATTTTTGAAATATAGGAAAGGGAAAATGACTGGGAAAAAGAAATTTCCCTCAGGTAAGAAGAACACTTCCTCTTCCAATTTCAATAAGAATCATAAACCTGATGAAAATGTTATCTGTTACAGGTGCAACAAGCCAGGACACATGAAGGGAGAGTGTCCTGAGAACAAGAAAGAAAGCACAAGAGATTCCAGAAATATAAGAAGCCAAAGGCCATGGTAGCCACTTGGTCTGATGAAGATACAAGTGAGGAAGAAGAAGAGAAGAAGTTCTCAAGCTCAAAGAGTGAGGAAGTCTGCTTCATGGCCAACAGTACAGATGAAAAGGTAATACTTCCTTTGAAGACTATACTGTTGAAGATTGGCAGGATGTGTATGCAGAACTGGTTGAAAGATATTCTGAAATGAGAAAAGAAAACAAACACATCAAAAGAAAATTGAAAAATTTACCATAACCAATCTTCAAACCATAGAATTTCTGAACTGGAAACTGAAGTAACAGACTTGCTTGAAGAAAAGGAAAATCTCCTAAACTTAATTGATGATTTAAAGCTTGCCTCTCAAAAGGCTTCCCAAGAATTCAGAGCTTAATTGAAAAGCTGAAAATTGAAAAACAAGAAAAAGAACAGAAAATTGAAGAAATTGAAACTCTTAAAACCAGCTAAAAGAAAGGGATGAAGTCATCCAAACCTTCACAAAGGTAAGGATAACTTAGAGGCACTGTTAGGAACAAACATGGCAACTACTTCTCATGGATTAGGATTCAACAAGAAGAAACCCCAAAAAGACAAATCTGTGAGAAAAAGGGAAAAGCACCACAAATTAATTTTGTCAACGGTCCTAATCTAGAAACACTGAATCCAACAAACAGCAAACAAAACCTCAAACAAAACACCAACAAAGCAAAAATCAAAAACAAAAGAAGACTATCAGGTCGACACAGTCCCCTGACAGGTCGACACTAGTCCAAGAAGAAGACTTCTGTGGCTGATGTGTCGACACCAACAGGAGAGGTCGACCTGCTCAACACCAAAAACATAAACAACTCAACCAAAAATTCAAATAAAAATCTGAAAAATAAAAAAAAGGGAAAAGAAATAATCCATGAAAACCTTGGACCTCCAAGACAACACTTCAAGAAAATTGGACTAATCCTTGGAACCAATGGTATGAAAATCCCTGTTGGTATTATCCTCAATACCCTTATCCAAATTTCTGGATGTACCAACACAATCCATGGATTCCACCTCCTCCTCTGAACTCAAATTTTCAAATGAAAAACTCCCCTCCTACTAAAAACAAAGATCTTGGTGCTTTCATTCCTAAAAGAAAGAACAAACAGAAAAGGCTGAAAACACCAAAGTAACAAAACAAAAATCTAAAACAAATCAAATTTGGGTGAGAAAGGATTTGATGTCTTTATTAAATCATTCTAATGGTCCCAACTCTCTTTGGGTACCAAAATCTTCTCTCCATTGATCTTTGTGCAGTGGTCGTGCACCCAACCAATGTTTGGTTTCTTGATAGTGGGTGTTCACGACACATGACTGGAGATAGAGCAAATTTTCCTGTCTAATTGAAAAGGAGGGAGGGTCAGTCACCTTTGGAGGTAAAAATAAAGGAAGATCATTGGATCTGGTAAGGTTGGTCAAACTTCTTCAAACTCAGTAGATAATGTCTTGTTAGTTGATGGACTTGATTATAATTTGCTCAGTATCAGCCAACTATGTGACAAAGGTCACAAAGTTGTGTTTGAATCAGATTTTTGCAAGATAATGATTCATCAACTGATAAAATCAAATTCTTTGGGAAAAAGACAAAACAATGTCTACATGATCAACCTTAATAAAACTTTTCTGAAAATCTTTGTTTTGTTGCAAATAAAGATGAAATTGCATGGACTTGGCACAAAAGACTTGGCCATGCAAGTTTCAGAACTTTGAATAAGTTGTTAAGATTGAATCTGGTTAAAGGTCTTCCTGAATTTCTAGTGTTGAAGGTCAAATTTGTGGGATCTGTGCTAAAGGAAAACAAACTAGGAAATCCTTTAAAGTCTTCAATGAAGTACTCACATCTAAGCCACTAGAACTTCTTCACATGGACCTCTTTGGGCCAACAAGAGTTCTAAGCTTAAGTGGCAAGAGATATGGTTTGTAATCATTGATGACTTTACTAGATTTACCTGGGTTTTTTTCTATCCCACAAAAGTGATGCATGCCTTGAATTCAGAATTTCTGTACCACTATCTTAACAACTTATCCATTTAAAATTAAACATTTTAACTGATCATGGGGTGAATTTGATAACACATCATTTTCTGATCTATGTGCTGAATTTCAAATCTTTCACAGTTTTTCTTCACCTAGAACTCCAGAACAAAATGGAGTTGTGGAAAGAAAGAATAGAACTCTTGTGGAAATGGCTAGATCCATGCTCTTAGGAAGTAATCTGCCCAAATCCTTCTGGCTGAAGCTGTTAACACAGCCAATCACATCCTAACAGAGCTTTGGTCAGACCAAAGATCAGAAAAACCCCTATGAAAACAAAAAGCCAACTGTTGCTTACTTCAAAACTTTTGGGTGTAAGTGTTTTGTACACAATAACAACAAAGAAAACCTTGACAAGTTTGATGCTAAGAGTTAGGAAGCTATCTTCCTTGGCTATTCTGAAGTGTCAAGGGCTTTCAAAGTGTACATGTTAAAAACCAAAACTGTTGAAGAATCACCACATGTTATTTTTGATGAAATTCCTTTTTCCACTAATGATTCTAAATCTTGCAGGGAAAACAAGACAATGAAGAGGATGACCTCATTGTGGATTCTTCACCAACCGTTGAGGGATTAACAACATTGAAGAGAACTGAACAACAACTCACCATCTTCAAGTGGTTCAGGTAATATTGCTCCAAAAGTGGGCACTTCTCAACAGGTAATTTCTGAACCTCGTTTTCTAAGAGATCACCCATTAGACAGTGTAGTTGCAACTTAAATGATAGAGTTAGGACCAGATCATCCTTTTTGCAAACACTGAAGAAGACTCACTAGCTCTAATTTCCCAAATTGAACCCAAGTCAATTGATGAGCCTTATCCAATTCTGATTGGATTAATGCTATGCATGATGAACTTTATCAATTTGAAAGAAATCAAGTGTGGGAATTAGTGCCTAGACCTAGTGACCAAACAGTGATTGGCACTAGATGGGTTTTCAGAAATAAATTGAATGAAGCTGGTCAAGTAATAAGAAACAAAGCTAGGCTAGTTTGCAAAGAGTATAACCAAGAATTTGGAATTGACTTTGAAGAATCTTATGCCCCTGTAGCTAGACTAGAAGCTGTGAGAATTTTCCTTGCTTTTGCATCCTCCATGAAATTCAAAGTCTTTCAAATGGATGTCAAAAGTGCATTTCTAATGGATATATAAAGAAAATGTTTTTGTTGAACAACCTCCTGGATTTGAAAATGAAAAATATCCTAACCATGTTTTCAAGCTTAATAAGGCACTCTATGGTCTTAAACAAGCTCCAAGAGCTTGGTATGATCGTTTGAGTTCCTTTTTACTTGAAAAAGGATATTCTAGAGGTAATGTTGATCAAACATTGTTCACAGATCAACTATAAAGGCCTTTGCACTGAATTTTCAAATCAAATGAAGAATGAATTTGAAATGAGCTTAATGGGAGATTTAACATTCTTTTTGGATTGCAGGTTAACCAACCAATGAAGGAATCTTCATCAGTCAACAAATATGTCAAGGAGCTACTGAAAGGTTTAACTTTCAGAACCTTAACACTCAAGCACACCCATTGCAATAAATGCTAAGCTAGAAGAAGACCCATCTGGTAAGTCAGTAGAATCTAAAGACCTACAGAGGTATGATTGGCTCTCTGCTCTACCTTACTACTTCTAGACCTGACATTCAGTTTTGTGTGTGCTTATGTGCTAGATTCCAATCTAATCCTAAAGAAAGTCATATGCTTGCTGTGAAAAGAATTTTTAAATATCTTGTTGGAACATGTGACTTAGAATTTGGTATCCTGCTGGTTGCAAGTTAGATTGTTTGCCTATTGTGATGTTGATTATGCCGGGTGTAAGTTAGATAGAAAAAGCACAAGTGGCTTGTGTGTATTTCTAGGTGGGTGCCTTATTTCTTGGGCTTCTAAGAAGCAACATTCAGTTGCTCTGTCAACTGCAGAAGCTGAATATGTTGCGGCAGGTAGATGTGGAACTCAGATTCTCTGGGTGAAACATCAACTTCTTGATTATAACCAAGATTTAGGGTGTGTACCCATCCTATGTGATAACACAAGTGCAATCAATCTTTCTAAAAACCCTTCAGCACTCTAGAACAAAACACATTGAAATTAGGCATCATTCTTGGGAGATGAGGTTGCAAAGAAGTCTTTTGAACTCCACTTCATTGAAACTGAAAAAACAATTACAGACATATTCACAAAACCCCTTCCTGAAAATAGATTTTCATGTTTAAGGAGAGAACTTGGTCTTTGCAGGTGTCCACCTTCTTGATTTCTCTCTAGGTTGGGTTGAGTGTTATGTATTGTCTAAGGGGGAGTTCGTTGCATTCTTTCATAGCTCTTTGCTTCCTTCTCTCCACTCACCCTTCTAATTCTCATTTTCTACATCTCATATAATTCTCCAAATCTTATTGTGTTGACAACTTCAGGTTTATCAAATTCAGTGACTTGGAGAAGGACAGGTATACTTGTCTGGAACCTTTCACTATGCGTGAGACAATCTCCGCCAAGTACTAAAGTAGAAGTATATGCAATAGTTGAGGGGGAGCTTTATTGTTCAAAGAGAATTTCTTTTCTGATTTCAAAACTTGCAGCAGTTTTAACTTCCATTTCCTTTTGGCAATGAATTCTTCACTCTTATTGCATTGAAGTTACTTGGGTATATCAAATGGTGATTTGAAGAAGGAAGGTAGGCTGGTGTCTGGACACTTCACTATGCGTGAGAGCTTATCTCCGCAAGTACCAAGAATGAATATGCAATTGTTGAGGAGAAGTTCTTGTTGTCCAAGAAGAAATTTCTTTTCTGATTTCAAATTGCATATCTTTATTTTGATGAAAATGGTTGAATCATCATCATCTCAGGGAGAGCTAAAAAATTCACAAGTCATCTTTTTGCAAAATTCAAAACCCTTCTTGCATTTCATCAATTCCTGCATGATGTCCTCATTCTAAAGTCTAGAGTCACAAATGAACCTTGAGTGATTTATTATATTTTTACTAATCAACTTTCAACTATGTCTCTCAATCCACAGAAATTCAGATCTCTTCCTAGACTAAATAACAATTTGTGCCTTGAACTTAAAACATTTCCTTGTTTGCAACTGATGATTGGATGTATTTGAATTCTATCTCACAAACTCTCCAAAATCTTGTAAAATCCAACAGAGCAATGGCATCTGTGCTGAGAAACTGCACACCTTCACAATGAATGAAGAGCCATGTATGTCATGAGGCATTATTGCTAACTCTGTTCAAAGGGGATCAAAATTGAAAATAAATTCAAAACTAAGCAAAATGTGCTATGTTTTTTTATGATGACTGAGTAACTGGAAATATTGGCGTCTACAAAACGCATATTTTCATGTCAAAGGTCATCATTTACCCCTTTGAGACTTGACAATGACTAATCTTAAGTATCTAGGGACTATAGTGTGTAAAAAAACACTAGTACTTGAGTGAAAGAGATTTATATCATTTGATAGTTTGTTAAAAGAATAAAAATATGAAAATTATTGGAGATTTGTTTAGAAAGAATCATCGTCTTCCTTCATTAAGTTGTTCTTTAAGTTTGTGTTTTACTTTCAACACAATTGTATTTGGTCTAGATGACATCTTTAATTCTTGAAAATTGAGAAACATGGTAGTTTTTGGTTGATTATTAGATACATATATCCCTCAATTTATCATCTTGTTGACTCAAGTCTTGGAATGCTAATATCATGTTGGGAAATTGCTTGAAAAACTTGATTTGTGATGAATTATTGCAAAATATAACAAATGAATTTTTAAGCCCCTAAAAAATCCTTGAAATGATAATTCCTCTCATTCTTTATCATTCTAAAGATGTCCCCAAATTTCTCAAAAATTCCCTCTTAAAAATTCATTTTTCATCAAGGCCGTGTCGACACACATTGGACCCGTGTCGACACACACTCTGGTCAGGTCGACACACCCTCCTCATGTGTCGACACACCCCTTGCCAGAATCCTTTTTAGACCTTTAGGGTTTATGATTACCCCTTGTTGTTCCTGCGGGACAGTGTACCACTGAAACCCCTTTTAGGCGTCAGGTCGACCCGACGGCCTCATTTCTATTGTTTTTCGGCAAGAAATCCTTCCAAATTCTCTCTCAATCGCATCAATCCTTCACCATCTCTCCAATCTTCCATCTCCTCTCCGAATTCCACTCTCCTTTGCACCATGGTCAGGAAATTGGGTCCCCGCCGTGGTGCAAGGTCCAGTGCCTCTTCAAGGCCGATTCCGGCAGACAGTGCCGTTGCCCAGTCAGAAAGAAGGTCTAAGCGAAGGAATGATCCTGCTGAGCAACCAGGATCCTCTTCAGCACCTCAAAGGGCAGCCAAGAGAGGTAGACCATCATCTTCAAGAATAGGTAGTTCTCCTCAAAACCCTAGAACAGAGATTCTGGAAGAATCCTCTGAAAACCCTGAGGAGTCATCTTCCTCCTCCTCTGAGTCTCAAGAGGACATTCCCTCAGAGTCAGTCAGTGCAGCCAAGCTAATTTTGAAGCCCAGAATTCTAGACCTTTCAGACATTCAACTAGCAAACTCTTTTCCTGAAATTCAAACCTATTTCTCCTTTCAATCTTGGATACCCTTTATTTCTGAGTTTCAAGTCTGCTATCCAAGATTAGTTAGAGAATTCTACAAGAACCTCACCTGCACAGATGAAGGGTATGAATCAAAGGTCAAGGGAATAGCCATAGATATGCCACTGAAATAGCTGCCTCCATTTTCAAAGTGCCAGATGAAGGGGCAGACTATCATGAGTTTGAATTTAATCTTCATGAAGCCTATTCCATCTTGACAGGCCTTCCTGCAGATGAATCAGATCCCAAACAGACCTATGTAACCAAGTTCAATGCCAACTCATTTCCACCTGTGTTAAGGGTCATCCACCACATTTTGACCACATAATTCCTTCAAGGTGGTGGAAGGGATAGGTTGACAGACATCCAGAGGTTCATCCTTTACTGCATGGTCAAAGACATAAAAATCAACCTCCATGTGATTCTCTATCAAATCATTTCTGAAACAACAAGGAAGACCTAAAGAGACCACTTCCTTATGGAGCACATCTGACCTCAGTGTTCAAGCACTTTGGTGTACCCTTGGAGAATGAGAAGTCCCAGTCTATTCCCAAGTCAAATATCTACACCCTTAAGAATATCCAGAATTTTATGGGATTTAGATTAGAGGGCAATCAAATTAGAAGAGGCCAGCTGTGGTTGAGGCTCCTCAAGCTCAAGAGGAACAGCCTCAAGATCAAGGGGAACAGCCCCAACCTCAGGAGGACCAGCCTCAGGTTCAAGGGGATCAGCCCCAAGCACAGGAAGAACAGCCTCCAGCTGAAGGGGACCAGCCCCTAGGTCAAGAGGATCAGCCTCCTGTGCATGAGGATCAACCTCAAGTTCCTACTGAAGATGACATTCCTTTTCATGCCCCTCTCTCACCTCATTCCTCATTTTTCTCCACAACCCTCATTCCAACCATCCACATCTTCTGGTGGGCCTCCTGTTCCACCAGAATTGATCTCCTTCCTCAATGACAAATTTGAATCCTTGAACTCCTCAATTCAATCCATGTCCACATCATTTGAGCTGAGGATTCAAAGACTGGAAACACAGTATCTGCCAAGTTCATAGAACAGAAAGCTGCTTCAGACTATGCAGCTCAAAGGTTCATAGATTGATTGGGACACTGGCAGATGCCTACACCTAAAAGAGCATCAAGACAAGTTGGAGAAAGTTCTTAAGGGAATATTGGCAAATTCCCAAGCAGATGTCTTCAACACCAAGCAAACATTGCATGAGATTTCCAGCACCAGATTGTCATTTTCTCATTTTGTGGATGATTTGGAAAGTATGAGGAACTTCAATGAGCACATTGACAGCAGATTACAGATTTGACCAAGGAATTCAAGATAATGCAAAGACCTGGTTGGTCAGCTGGCTCATCATCTTCCTCACAACACAGTGCAGCTGATCTACCCAGACTTCAAGCCAGCTTGCTAGAAAATTCAGATCGAATGGAACACTTTTTGAGCATAAAAATGATAACCATTCAAGATCAATCAAGACTAGCTTGAACTTCATGGAGAAGAGACTATCTGACATAGAGACCATTCTTCTTCCCATTCCTCCTCCTCCTCCATCTTCTACTTAATGTAATTTCTCTTTTGATGATGTCAAAGGGGGAGAAGAAAGAAGGATAGAACAAATGTTTGTAATCTTTGGAATGATGTAATGGTTCTCTTGTTGAATGAAATGAAAAGTGTTTGCTTGGCTTGAATGATTCTCTCAATTGTGTATTTAATGTGATTGAAAATCTTTTTGTGAATGTGATTGAATGATTACTTGTCAAGTTGCTTGACTTCTATGTACAAAAATTCTCATTTCAAGTAACATTGTGTTCCACAAGTACACATCATCATCTGTTACTAAAACATATCAAAAGGTCTTTGACAAGTTTAAAACAAAAAGAAATAAAAATAATGAATAACAAAAAATTGCTTAAAATCTCATTTCATTAAAACCTCATTGTAATATGGATTTATTGTTGGCATCATCAAAAAGGGGAGATTGTTGGGTTAATGCATATTCATATCATTTCCCTCCTATTTTGATGATGACAAGAGGTAATTTTAAAGCAATTCAATTGAAACATGTCAAAAACATCATACCTGAAATCAATGTTCAAAAAGCATATTTCAAATCACATTTATCATTGATGTTCATGATAATCATTTAACTAATGATATATGTGTTTTATTTTCAGGTACAAACATTTTTATGCAAAAGATGTGTCGACACACCCATCAATTGTGTCGACACAACAACACAGATTCAAAGGCAAAATGTGTAAAAATGTTCAGACTGTGTCGACACGAGTCAAGAGTGTGTCGACACGAGCTAGTTTTTTCAGGAATCAGTCCACCCAAGTCGACACACTCTCAGGGCAGGTCGACACTAGACCCAGTTCCCAGAACAGCCAGTTTGAAGAATTGGGACAGCAGGTCGACACACTCTCAGAGTAGGTCGACACGGACCTTCTTCCCAGAACAGCCTTTTCATAATTTGGACAGTGTGTCGACACCACCACCAGGGCAGGTCGACACACTACGAGAAGTTTTTCATCTTAAAGTGGACGTGTGCCACGTGTCAGCCCAGGACGACGTGATAACAAGGAGGATCAACCTAGGATATGTGTCCCTTACCTAAAAGGTACCTATTGGACATCTCAAAAGGCCTCTCTTGGCCCTCCAAAGACTCTCGCCAACTCTCAGAGTCTTAGAGCAAAACACTTTGGCGGCCAAAAGGAGCTCGTGTCCTCTTCTTCCAAGTGCTTCCAGAAGAACCAATCTCCACCAATTCAAGGTGTGGGAATTGGAATTTGATTCCTGAAGACTCTCTAAAGCATTCCAAGGAGGCATATCCTGTAGAAGACTTCTTTGGTGAAGAATTCGAGGAAGATCCAACTTCTCAGATTGCAGAGTATCGACTTGGACTTCAAGCTTCACAAGTTTCTTCCCAATTCAAGCTTCTACAAGGAGTACACTGAAGAACGAAGCCTTTCAATACAATTTATCTTTTCTTCTGTTCTTCTGAGATATCTTTTGAGATTATGCAAGTGCTTCTGCATAACTCTCTTTAGAGTTCTCAAATTTCTTGACTAGATCTATTGCTAGAGGATCTTAGTCTTAAGTGTGTCTAGCAAGTTTTAGTGTGAGCATTGTGCTCAGGTTGTTGTGAGCCGTCGAGCTCAGTTTGAGTTGTCAAGCTCAAGGTTGGTTTGAGCAGTCTTGCTCTGTGTTTCTAGAGTAGTCTTGCTCTAGAGGTTGTGTGAGTGTATGCTCTGAAGTGTTGGAGTTGTTAGGCTCTTGCCTTTGGTGTGTAGCACAGTTGTGTTAGTGAAGCCTCACGGGTTGTGAGGGGTGGATGTAGGAATCACTTGGGTGATTCCGAACCACCTAAAAAATCCTTGTGCATTGTCTTCTGTGGTTTGATTGATTCATCCGCTAGATGTTTGCATAGGATCCGTTTTTAATTCACTTAATCAACTTGCTTCTCATCTAAGTTTTTCAATTCACTCAAATCTAATCAGATCTGTAGTTTTCACTGATAACATTGCCTCTGATTCTAAATAGTTTTCAAATTACTTAAGCTTCCGCAAAGTGGCTAAGATCTATTCATCCCCCCCCTTCTAGATCTTTTCCACACATTCATTTCGATCCTTCAGATATGGCCATCCTACATTTAATGCAATTACTGATATCTTACGTTCTTGACATCAAGTGAAATCTTGCGTGCTTGTACAAAGTGATCTATTGCTAGTTCTATCTTGTTATATCCTTCTAGATCTCGTTCTATCATGATCTCTCTATCTAGCTTGTTTCATGTGTCATGTTTTAACGAGTTTTATTCATACATGCATATCATGACATTCTTCGTGCTTACCTTGTTCTAAATTGCTAATCACTTATATCATTGCCCGCACATTGAGATATAAATCCTACTGGGCTAGTTTGCTCATCCCCTACTCTTACCCAATCTAGGTGGCTATGAAGTTCAAGAGGAAGAGCTAGTCGAGGATTGGAATGCGTCCGAGTGATGAGCGTTCCAAATATGAGTCTAGTTATAGTAGTTTGCTTTGAGTGATAGATTCATGTAGTAGGAAGTGAGGTATTATGTACTTTTTCTTTTATTGAGTCTTAGTCCAGTATTAGCTTCCATTTTGAATACAATAAGTTAAGATTTGAATGCAATTTATATTGAGTTCAACATTTGGGCTCTATGATGATGTTGCGTTGTTTAACACTTATTGTGTGCTAGCTAGAGGCTTATTTGCCCACTGTTCACGTCTCGTGATATCATTTCGAATTAAATTCCAGATAATTACTATCTACTGCGTAATTCTCGAGACTGACAAATTTTGACATAATTTTTTATGGCAACGAGCATCGAAGATGTAGATGACGTGTAAAAGAGGTATGTACACATTTTAAACTGTCATTCCCACTAATATTAAGACAAGTCAAAATCATCAATGGTTTAAAAATAATAGTCTAGGATTCTATGGTGGAACATTAAGAGGACATCGTACCAAAACTTATGAAAATAAGATAACCCCTTTGAATAAAAACCATTGTAGAAAACATAATTCCAAGTGGGTGATGGTCAAATGGTTTATGAAAAGATGTCTTCATGAGTAGATAACCACAAATATCAAGGAACCCGAGATTAATCAAACATTGGAGGCTTCACACTATTTCAATTTTGATTTATTAGAGGAAAATGCAATGGGAAAAGTGGTAAGTAGGATCACTAACACCTTTGACGTGAGGATAGACATGTGAAGTGCCCGTACCCCAGTTACTCAGCGGGAGTGATCATCATACCATTCTACAGAGATAATGAGTAAGCTTTTTGACGCGAGGGCATACATTGTGATGCCCATGTCCCCGTTACTCAACAATACACATCATTGCTCTATCTTTATCCCATTATTAACTTCTCTTTTTTTTTCCAAAAAAGGTCCTCAGGGTCAGCAACTAGGAGGGTGCACCCTACTCCCGGGAGCAAGCTAAACAACCCCACCAGTGCGATCACCTGGGCCTGGATTATATAAAATTATTGAACATACAATAGCATGAGGAAGCCCTAGAAAATGGGCCTAAGGGAAGGGGACCCCAGACCGGTCCATAGTAAGAGGACCTTTACAAGAAGTAGGAAGAGAGCCAGCTAAAAAATAAAGTACATTGGAATGGGATGTGCAGCCAACGTTAGCCAACGCATCTGCCAACTGATTAGCTTGCTTGTAGATATGCTTAATATTGATGTCAAATGTCTGAATGATGGAAAAAGCATCCCGCCACCAATGTAAGCACTTCCAAGGGCACTTTAACCGCTGCTAATAGAGTTGACAAGAGTGAGTGAATCAGATCTATTTCAGCCAAATGAAACCCTGTTCAGAGCCAACGAAGACCATCGCACAAAAGGGGACTTAGCAACCAGACTGGAACCAAACCCATAGTAGTGAGCAAAGGCAAACATAAGTTACCATTACAGTCCCTCATACGACCGCCACCCCCACAACAGCACTGGATTGCCTTTGCTGGCACCATCAACATTAAGGACAAGACCCTTAGAAGGCGGGATCCACCGAATCAGCTTGAAAGAAACCTGTTTATATTTTGGAAAGAAACCAAGGGAATAGATGTCCTACAGCTTCTGGTTAGGAGAAATCACTTTAAATGGCAGCTTCAAGAGACAGAGAAAGCATATAGTGGATATTTCTGAGTTATCCTATCAAAAGATAACATCTTACCCTCAAACCTCAAAGAACACTTGGATCTCATTCTCCCACAGAATGAGCAGAGTAAGTAAAGATTATGGAAACCATGAGGCATACTAGATTACTCTGGCACATAATCTGCCAAAACTGATTGGTGATGTTCCCTGATAACTCAACTGAATGTTGAGTGTAGAGGCAGCCCACTGCCAAAGCTTAGACGCCAAATCACTGGAAATAAATAAGTGATTTAGGTCTTCACTGGAAGGCTCAGAACAACACAAGCACCGGGACACCATAGGGACGCCTTGATCAGAAAGGTGGGAGTCAACAGGAACTGCTCTATACAATAGCTTCCAAGCGAAGATGGCAGTCCTCTATCCGAAGTTTGGATGCCACAGACGTGCCAGCTGCGTTCTCTTCACACATGCATGGCAAGCAAATCATAGGCAGATGAGGTAGTAACATACCATCAGTTGAAGCATCCAGACACAATGATCATCTTGATTAATTAGCCGAAGATCTTTAAGGAGAGAAGGACTAGGAGAAGACAGTGAGCAGGTGATGACATTAAGAAAAACACACGAACAGTAACAGCTGGCCCAGCGTAGGGGGCGGTCAGAATATCATTCAAACAGGACTGCCCAAGCCAGACATCTTTAAGGAAATCAACGACCGACCCATCACCAATTATCCATCTAGAGTTGTTTAAAGGTAAATGAGCAGTCCAGAAAATCACTTTGGACATACCATGAAGGTTGAAGATTGAAAAGGCTTGCCCACGCCACCTTACATCTAGCCCTGGCATATGAAGCCCACAGAGAAAGAGCCATGATAGACATTCTAGATTATTTTTGAAGCTAAAGCTAACTGAGTATGCCAAAGAGATTTGATGTTAGACCACCTTCAACCAGGGTGATGAATAGTATCCCAAGAAACCCAGCGCTTTGCGATGAACTCCTTCCGTCCCACTCCAAGAAATTGGCACTTGCCTTCTCAATATAGGTAATGACAGTCTTAGGTAGAAATAGTACCAGCAGTGTAGATTGGAATAGAATTGAGAATAGCCTTGATAAGAGTCGCTCCTGCCGCTTGAAAAGGAACTTGGATTTCCAGGAATTGAGCTTCATATTTATGTTGTCAATGAGGTATTTGAAATCAGCGACTCTAGGCCTTCCTTGCCTGAGAGGCACCCCCAGATAGCGAACATCACCAATATGATGTTAAAACCAGTGGTGGAGGGATCTTGCGAGGCAAGGATGGAGGCGCCTTGTAGGATAAGATGAAAGTACTCTTCTCACATTAATCTTCTGTCCAGAACCAAGCTCATACATCCGAATAAATTAGCAGCTTGAGAATATTGGATTTCTGACCATTAAGAAACACTAAAGTGTCATCTGCAAACAACAAATGAGAAACCAGCGGACAGCTCTTGGGGCCAGAGAAAGGGCGAATATGATTGACAGAAAGCAGGTGCCGAAGACCCCTACTAAGCACCTCCTCCATAATGATGAAAATGGCAGAAGCAAGAGGGTCCCCTTGACGAAGACCCCTGGAGGATTTGAAGTAGCCCACCATCGAACCATTGAAGAGAACATAGAACCAACAATTAGAAACCAACATGCCAATAAAAGAGATAAACTGGTTTGTGAAGCCAAATTTACAGAGCACATCAAACATGAAGTCCCATTCAACCCGAACCTTCCTACTGAGATCCTGGAAAAGCTGGTGGAGAGAGAAATATTGTCCATGATATTTCTACCTTTAACAAATGCTCCCTGTTCCTCAGAAATAATATGTGGAAGATGTTGGCTAGCCTATCACAATAATCTTGGAACCACTTTGTAACAAAAGTTACAAAGGCTAATTGGCCTAAAATCACTAAAGATGATGGGTGTAAAACCTTTGGGATAATAGCGATCAAGAGGAACAGACACCCCTAGGGAGAGGATACCCATGAAGAACCTGTCACAGCTGCAATGACATCTTTAGAGACAACATCCCAACATTCTTGAAGAAGGTGTGAAACCCACCGGCCCAGGCGCACCATCCTCATTCATATTCCACACCACCTTATTAACTTCTCATCAGATGGAATCTTAGTTAAAGAATATTCTGCTCATCATAATCAAAAGGATATTGTGGAGCAAAAAAGGATCCACCATGTGACACTCTAGATGTAGCAGGATTGAAAGAAATTAACGGCCTCAAGGGCAAGAATACTTTGGTCATCACACCAAACATTATTAATTTTCAGACGGTGAATAAAATTCCTCCTTCTGTTCAAAGAACCACATCATGGTAAAAAGTAGTATTTTTATCCCCATTATTCAGCCACTGAATTGGCCTTCTGAGCCGAGAAAGTCTCTTTACAGTGAAGGGCACCGCCGAAGACATGCATTTGCACTATTCAGATCAGCTCTGTTATGGCAAAGGATTAGCATCAATAAATCTTGCAGGGCCTCAACCTTAGCTTCAGCTGCGAATAGTAGCATCCACATTGCCAAAACAGTAGAATTCCAAATCTTGAGAGAGCTTTTAAGTACCTTAACTTAACTTGCAAATTGACAAAAGGGTTGTGGATTTAGCTTTATGGTGTTCCCACATCCGCAACAGTTTGAAGAAAATTTGCATGGGTAACCAACATCTTCCGGAAGATAAAACGAGAAGCAAAGGGACCTTGGTAACAACATTCATAAGAATAGGGGCATGGTCAGATGGTCCTCTGGCTAGGTGCTTACACAGAAACTAGGAAAACACACATTCCACTGAGGAGTAATTAAAACACGATCCACCTAGCTTTGATTGCTGCGTGACCAGTCCTATTATTCAACGATGTTTAGACCTCTGACCAATGTACCCAGCGTCCAGGAACCAGCGGCCAACAAAAGGTTGAAATCAATCATGGAGAGAGTGGCTAGGTGTAGATCCACCTAATTTCTCTGAAGGGTTACACACACAGTTAAAATCTCCTCCCCCCATCCAGGGCAAAGAAAGGTAGAGCTCAAACCCAGGAGATTATCAAAAGGACTCGACGACGCCCCCATCACACGCAGCATAACACAGAGACCATGCACACTTGACGGTCTCCAGTTAGAATACAGCAGTGATAGATTGATCTGAACAATTAGTAATCTGCAAATCAACGGAATTGGACCAGAAAAGCCAGATTTTAGAATCTTCACCTTCATTACCGGCATGAGCATCCATATTAAGGTAGCGACAGATTCTACCAGCCCTGAGAAAGGAATCTTAGGTTCAAACACATCAACAATATGGAGCCTATGCTTCTTAATGTGATGCTTCAGGGATCTCCTAGAGGCCAAATTAGAAAGGCCTCTAATGTTCCAGAATAAAATGGAATAATTCATGACGAACTATATCCAGGGTAGGGCTCCACCACCTTAGCTTTGGATGCATCGTTATTAATATGAACACCCGCCGCAGGAGGAACGATGCCCTCCTTATTAATAGAATAATTGCCATAAGAACGTTTTCTGCAGAAGCAAGAGCGTGGCCGAGATCTTCACGAGATCCAATTTAGGATCCAACACAGAATCCACTTTGATAGACTTGCAGATAAGGTCTGGGACCTTCCTTAAGATTCCTGCAAATTTTCTTCCCCCAGATCAGAAGATTCACTTCCTAAAACAGTTGAGGTCTTCACATTCGTGGTCGTCTCCACATGTTTCCCACCGGCGACAGCGCCGGGAGACGACAAAAACCTGGAGACTTGATGATGTTGACGACATTAGAGGAAGCAGGCTCATTACTGGTGCCATGCACATCATCCACCAGCGCCTGAGCAAGGCTTTCATTGGCACCAAAAATGCCATGCACGTCGCTCACCTGCGCCTGAATAGGCTATCAATAACACCAGACTTAATATCAGTGCCATGCATGACGTTAACCGGTGCCAGAAGTAAACTTTCTCCCTGACTAGCTGCCTGCATATCGTTGAGGGACCATCCGGGACAAACCTCACGTCCTCAGCCATAGGATCAGGAGAAATTCTCACCCCGTTTCATTCGGACCCACATCAGCATCAACCCGTAGAGTCAAGATTGCTCGCTAATCGCTCAAAGACATTACTAACTGGGATGGGGCTGTTCAGATGATTAGGACTGACCCGCTTTGTAACCGCACCTTTTTTTGCACCACACCCATTCCTGACCGACATTTTTGCCATTAGCTACGCGGGGAGCAATCGTAGGCTGCTGGGGAGCATGAGGCTGAGTGCTATCCTTGATGTTCCTTTTACACACATCCTGTGTATGACCCAGCTTGCGACAGAGGTTGCAAATAGGCGGAACCCTGTGAAACCTGACTGGTTGCCAGTAACCTTTCTCACCCTAACCAATCGAAATTCGATCTGGCAGAAGCCTGGCTATGTCCACATCAACACAACAAGGGCTTCAGCAGTTTGTGTCCAAGCAATGGTAGAATCATGAATATGAAGAACCTCTCCAAAGTTACCAACAATACACCTTAGGTAATCCTCATTGTACATGTTAACTGGAGGCCACGGAGGCCCCCCAAATGGGGATAAGGTGTGATCAGCAGAGAAATCAAAGTAACTTGCCCATCGGAAAAACCTAAAGAGAAAACCTTTCAGATACAAACTCTTACGACCAACACCTTCAAAAGCCTTCCTCATCAAAGAATCAAATAACAAGTGCCTGGGATTCAGAACCCTAACAATACACTCCCCTTTAAGCGCAAGCTCTAAGACAGACAACTCTTAATATCTGGAATTGAGGGCCTACCATAGGAACACTTGGCCACAATAGCTAGCTTGAGAGGGTCTTCCGATTTCCTGGATTCTTCTTTGGTGAAGAAGACCGCCGGGAAACCATCATCGGTGAAAGCAGGTGGTTTCAAGGCCAGATCAACTTTAGCAGGGTGCAAGGAAGACACTAGGGCCCGTGCGAAGGTTAGCCCCTCCGGCGAGGACGACTCCTCAGTGCTCATCAGGCATGGCCTGCCGGCAACCCAAAGGCCGCCGACAAACGAGAAAGAGAACACAACAGAAACCTAGGCAAAAACCCAGAGCTGAGAAAAAACCGCCTACTCACTATGTGGTTCCTCAACTGTTTGATTGTAAGAAATAAGTAGCTTTTCTCCCCTTTTTTTGTTTTTTTTTTGTTTGAAAATCGAGGTCAAAGAATGTGTATGGTAACAACTAATGCAAGACATAAAATTCAATGACCATAGGACTTATCAAGGCACTTGAGAATAATGTTCGTCCTCAAGGGAGTTATTCAAGTGAGTTATGTTAGACACATTAGATTTGTCCAATGTACTCCGAATGATACAACCTAGACTCATACAAGAATAGTAGGTCAAAATCATTGGGATTGAGACAATATCTTTAATATATGTGGACATGAAAGATTAAACAGCATACATAATACCCAAGTTACACCGTACATTAAAGGTATGAACCTGCTCATAAAGACTGGTGAGAAAGAATAGGGAATTGCTTGTGAAATATGTATCTTTCGACAGCTGATGTGAACCTGTCGACAGATATACACAGTTGAAGACTTCTGCGTTCAACAGATCATGGCTGTCGAAAGATGGGTTTCAGCTGTCGACAGATGCACATAGACATAAGATATTGAGTTCGGGGAGATCTGAAACTGTGCATGTCTGTCGACAGATGGATTTGTGCCTGTCGACAGAGGCACAAAGGGTTCAAGATCTGGGTTCTATAGAGGCAGGGCTGTCGACAAGATGGATTAGGGCTATCGACAGGAACAAGTACAAATTGGATTTAAGGCTAGGATGAGAGAAAATAAATGAACTCCATGCTAGGAAATTTAAGAATGTGAAAATTGAAGATTTTCCCTCAAGAATTCATTCATCTAACCTGAACTTGCTCCCCTATAGTGTGTGCATGCGAAGACCCAACATTCAAGCAATTCAAAGCAAGTTATCACATGTATAACAAGTATTTGCACATGAGTTCATGAGAAAGTACATACCATCACAAATATCCAGTTGCTTGCAAAAGTAAATGGGCAAGGTGTAAAGAACCCATATACCTTATTTGAATTGATCACCTTTATGTGCAACATGACTATGGATACATGGCGGAGAATGTTTTCTCACGCATAATAATAGTTTCCAAACAAGAATAACTTGTTTTTCCACTGTTTACCATTTGATACACCTCATAGTCAGTGCACACTAAGAATATACACTTCAAGATTTGGTATGGGCTTCATTGCATTTTGCACAATCCCAATTTTCTTCTCAATGTTGTGAATTTATCCTCAGCCAATGGTTTTGTGAAATGTCAGCCAATTTCTTATCAGTGGGTATGAAGCTAAGCTCCAAGGTTTTGTTGGCTACTTCATCTCTCAAGAAGTGATGTCGAATCTCAATGTGTTTATCCTAGAGTGTTGACTGGGTTCTTTGAGAGATTGATGGCACTAGTGTTGTCACATAGATAGGTGTACATCCATGTCATATTGTAATCACACAATTGACTTTTGATCCACAACACTTGAGTAGCACAGCTCCCTGCAGCAACATAATTTGCCTCTGCAGTGGAGAGTGCAACCGAGTGTTGCTTCTTAGATGCCCAGAAAACCATGCAACCACCAAGAAATTGGCAGTACCCACTAGTGCTCTTTCTGTCATTTTTACATCCAGCATAGTCAGCATCAGAATATGATATCAAATCAAAGCGACTTCCTGCTGGATACCAAGACCCAAATCATACGTACGTGAGAGATATTTGAATATTCTCTTAACTGCAACCAAATGACTTTCCTTGGACTAGATTGATATCTAGCACAGAGGCAAACACTTAACTGTATATCTGGTCTACTTGCAGTATGATAAAGGAGTGAGCCAATCATACCTCGGAATTGCTTTGCATCTACCGTTTACCTTTCTCATCATTTTCAAGTTTAATGCTTATGCTCATTGGGGTTGAGGCAGGTTTGGCTTGTTCAAATTGAAATCTTTTGAGAAGCTCTTTAACATATTTTTCTTGATTAATGAAGAATCTGTCTTCATGTTGCTTTACCTACAAACCAAGAAAGAATTGAAGCTCCCCCATTAGACTCATCTCAAATTCACTGTGCATATGTTTGGAAAACTCCTCACACAGTGATGGGTTAGTGGAACCAAATATAATGTCATCCACATAAACTTGAACGACAATTATATGATTGCGAACTTTCTTAGTAAAGAGTGTTTGGTCCACTTTACCTCTGAAGTAGTTTTTACTTACCAAGAAGTTGCTTAACCTATCATAACAAGCTCGAGGTGCCTGCTTCAAACCGTAAAGAGCTTTGTGCAACTTGTAAACATGGTTAGGCATTTCAGAATCTTCAAAACCAGGTGGTTGAGAAACATAGACTTCCTCTTTGATGTTGCCATTTAAGAAAGCAATTTTAACATCCATTTGAAAAAGTTTGAACTTATTTGAGCATGCATATGCCAACAAAATTCTAACTGCTTCAAGTCTAGCTACAGGAGCAAAGGATTCTTCAAAGTCTACACCAAATTCTTGATTGTATCCTTTTGCTACCAGTCTAGCCTTATTTCTCACCATTGTACCCTCTTCATTTAGCTTATTCCTAAATACCCATCTAGTGCCTATGACAGAAATCTCAGGGGTCTAGGAACTAAACTCCAAATATTGTTTTCTTTGAAATCGACCAAGTTCCTCATGCATAGCATCAATCCATGAGTTTTTCTTTTAGAGCCTCTTAACATTTTTAGGTTCCACTTGAGAGACAAAAGCTAAATGATCATGTTCAACTATTTGTCTAACCTGAGACCTAGTTTGAACTTTATCATTTACATTCCCTATCACATTCTCAAGTGGGTGATCTTTGGAATGCCTCACATTGGTGATTGTTGAAGGACCAGGCTGATCTTGGTCTTGTGAAAGTTGTTCTTGAGGGGGTTCACCTTGAGGTTCTTCCTCTTGAGATCTTCATTAGGCTCATCATCTCCCTTTTTGAAAAGGATTTGATGGTCATCATCATCGTACTTGCGAAAATATCCACTTTTAGTTTTTGGTGCTGCATGAGAATCTCTTTTTGCTTTTCCTTGTAGTTGTTCTTGGAGAATTGTTCCATCATTTCCATCTTGAGTCCTTGATCACTTTTGGCTTCAAACTTATCAAATCAACTTTATCATTGTTATGAATAAACACTTTTGAGCCAAAAACTCTGAAATACCCAATATTGGGTTTCTTACCTTTTAACAATTTATAGGGAGTTTTCTGCATCACAGGTCTTACCATGACTCTATTGTGAATATAGCAAGAGGTGTTCACCGCTTCTTCCTAAAAGCTCCTTGATAGTTGACTTTTGACCAGAAGAGTGAGAGCCATTTCCACCAGGGTCCTGTTCTTTCTCTCTACTACGCCATTTTGTTCTGGAGTCCTTGGAGAGGAAAACAAGTGTTCTAACCCGTGGAGCCGATGCTTTTGATTTGACGGATTTCCGAGTTTGTTTTCCCTGTGCACATGCATCACAAAAACTTTCATTCTCATTGAAAGAAATTTCAGGAAGTCCACTTACCAATTTCTGCTTCATAATCTTGTCCAAGACATTGTACCTTACATGGCCAAGCCAACGATGCCACAAAGTAAGCTCCTCTAGTTTATTTGCAACAAGACATAAATTTTCATTTTCTGGATCATCCAAATCAACTAAATAAATGTTGTTCACCCTTTTTCCAGACCGTCCTGTTTCGTTATCAACAATTTGACGTGAACTTGTTTCGAAAACAACTTTATGACCTTTATCACACAGTTGGCTTATGCTAAGCAAATTGTGATTAAGACCATCAACTAACAAAACATTGTATATTGAGTTAGAGGCATACTTACAAACCTTACCTGAGCCAATGATCTAACCTTTATTGTTACCCCCGAAGACAACTTGGCCTCTGTCTTTTTCCACCAGCAAACAAAATTTGTCTTTGTCGCCCGTCATGTGCCTCGAGCAGCCACCATCCAAGTACCATTTGTTTTGATTTTGGGCTACTAGGCATTCCTGCATATATAGATCAGACAAAAGGTTTTGGTACCCAAATTACTTTGGTCCCAATGTATCATTCATGCCAAAAGTAAATGCTTCGGAATCCAAATTTGTTTAAGTTTTAGTTTGTTTGAATTATTCCAGCAATGACTTTCATTGTGGCCAAGTTTCTTACACACATTTCATGATGGAGATTTTCTTAAAAATATTTGTTTTGTTATTTTCTTGTACATTCAATTGCCTTTTTCTTTTATGTTGTCTAAAAGGCTGTCCCTTGGCAGCATTCTTCCAATCCTGTCGACAGCTTTCCTTGAGCCTGTCGATAGACTCCTAATTCTTTTGAGCACTGGAGAGCTTTTGTTTAGGTTGTTGTTGCTTACCCTTGGCTTGATTTTTCTTGTTCTTAGAAGGGACTTGTTTGCTTGTGCTTGGGCTACAATCAACAAAAGAGGTTATCAAGGTTTCACCAATTTTCTTTTGTTTTACAGGTTGAAATCAAATCCCATGCTTTGCAACAAAGTTATTTGATCTTAAGATAGCATCAAGATTTTGTTTTCTTTTTACAAATCTTGTAAGATCTTCATATTTTCCTTTTAGATCTTTTTCAGCTTGTTCCAACTTTTTCTTAATCTCATGATGTTCATTTTGAAGAGTTTCAAGGGAAATGATTAGGCTTTGTTTTTCTTTTTCAGTCTCTTGCAATTTAACTTTTATGCAATCCATTTCTTCATTGTGAGCATCCTCATCAATTTTCATCATTTGAATTTCTTTATTTAGGACTTCAATCTGTTCATCATTGGGTGTTCTATGAACAAGAGAGTTGATCTTCTTTTTTTAGTGCTTTGTTTTCAGACATGAATTCAAAAATTATTCAAATAAGACAGTTTATGCTTCTTCCCATTCATCAACAGTATAGATTTCAAAGGAAGAATTTACCTCATTTGAGTCGTCACTTCTTGCCATTAAGCATTGAATCTCTTCATCTCCAGAGGCTTCTTGTGTGTCCTCATCTTCATCTTCATCACTCCAAGTTGCCAACATGGCCTTGGCTTTCTTGAAGGTGAACTTCTCCTTCTTCTGTTTCTTTTTGAGCTTCGGGCATTCTCCTCTCATATGCCCTTGTTTCTTGCACTCATAGCATACAATGTCATATTTTCTGTAAGACTCAAATTTATTTGAGAAATCTTTTTTCTGAAAGGATTTGGAGTTACCTGAGCCTTTCCTTTTGAACTTAAGGAATTTTTTGAACTGTCTAGTGAGCATTGCCATTTCATTGCTCTCACTATCACTAGATGTTCCATCTTCATCACTTTCCTGTTGAACACTTTTTGGAACTTGAAGAATTTTTATTTGAAGCTTTGAAAGCAATTGACTTCCTTGGGTTCTCTTCAATTTCTTTTCTTTTTACATTTATTTCATATGTCATTAGGGAACCAATTAATTCATCCAGTTTCATTTTTTAGAGATCTTTAGAATCCTCAATGACAGTGGCCTTAGTATTCCATGAAGATGGAAGAGACCGAAGTATCTTCCTAACTAAGTCACTCTCTTAGTATTCTTTCTTAAGACCTTTCAACCCGTTGATTATTAACATGAATCTAGCAAACATATCTGATATGGTTTCATCAATTTTCATTTTAAACATTTCATATTCAGATATTAACATGCTTGCTTTGGTTACCCTTATCTTCGACGTACCTTCGTAGATGAGTTCAAGCTTGTCCCACATCTCTTTTGCTGAAGTGCATGTGGAGACTCTTGAATACTCCTTGGGGTGCACAGCACACTGCATCATGTTCAGTGCGCTCCTGTTGAGAGTTCCCTTAGCAATTTGGTCCTTTGTCCACGTATCTTCATCCTCGGGCAGCACATACGCTCCTTTGTGGACGATTTTCCAAAGCTCATAATTTTGAGCTCTTAGAAAAACCTGCATACGATTTTTCCAATAAGGATAATCAGTGCCAAGAAGGGTGGCCTGGTCACAGAATGTCCCTCGGCCATATACCCCTTGTTAGATTCCATGAGATCGAGAATCTCCTAATCGTAAGATCAAACAATTAAGACAGTAAATCGGAGAAACCTCGCTCTGATACCAATTGAAAGATATGCAGAATTATATAATATGGTAATCTAGAATGGGGGTTGAATAGATTACTGTAAACTAGAACCACTATTGCCTTCTTTTCAATGGAAACACAGACTTGTTGAAATCTTAACCAGATTTAGGATTAGTTCGACTTGCAATTAGTGTGCTTGTTGTGAGCAGAACATGAACAGCCTATCTAATGTGTGTAGAATCAGCGTGCCTACCAACCATCTATCATGAAAACGTGCAAACCACAGGACACGAAGATTTAAGGTGGTTCGGATTACACAACTTGTGTATCCTATGTCCACTGTCCACACACACACGCAGAAGGACTGCTTATGAGCGAGTTCAAACCACTACAACACACACACTCATGTTATCTGATGTTAACACACGATCAGAACAACATGACCCATGTGAATCAAGCACAAGAGACGCTTGACCCACCAACACACACACCAAGTATGAAAAACAGAGACAGAGAAGAGTTCAGAGTTGTAGAATCAAATCCTAAGATGGAACTCTTCAAGATGGTCATCCAAATGTGCTTCAAACTTCGTCTTGACAGGTATCAGTTGATGGAGAAGCTTGAATCACAGACGAACTGGCTTCAACTTCATTTAGAAGATTATTCTTCTTTGTTCTGCATGGAGTGCTGAAGCAGAGCAGCAGGGTGAGACTTTTCTCTTGAGATTTTGCTAGGGTTTGATATGGTGGCTGCTTTTTATACGAAAATCTCTTCAAAACATTCCTTATATATGGGTGTTTAAGTATGGATAGTCATGGTAGAAGGAAACACCCATATAGGAAACATATGCAAATCACGGAACTGAGATCTTCTCTTCGTCTGTCGACAGCAAACTATGCATCTGTCGACAGGTGCTGACAGGTATGCAAAATCCAGAAGACTGGCATTGTGGGAAACAATTTCCTGTGTGTATCTGTCGACAGGCGATTTGGATCTGTCGATAGGTACACTTGTCCTGGAACCTGTCTGATCTCCCTGTGTGTAGCTATCGACAGGGACTTGTGGGTCTGTCGACAGGCACTTGTTGAATGTGACTTTCTTGAGTTTTTGCTCTGGTATTTGGTACATTGTCTTGCCTAGACTCATACCTACATTTAAGAGCATTGTTAGTGAGATATAAAGAACATATAAAGAACATTTAGACAATCACTTGAGACGTTCTTTCTTAATTATCCTTTGCTTGATCATGTTTCAATTATGCTCATAACATCAATTTGGATTGTGCATCATCAAAAACAAACATAACACATGTAAACCCAACATGAAATAACTTCTGGACCATCATCTTCCAAGTCGAACAATGGCAAGAAGCGTCCCTTCAACATCATCGAGGAGTCCAGCCAAGAAAGAAAACCCAAGGTCTTCGTACCCAACACACCAGCCAAAAGCAACTGCAAGCATTGTGACAAACCAGGTCACACTGCTGACGAATGCTGGAGGAAAGTCGGCGCATGCCTGCACTGCGGAAGTCATGAGCACCGCATCCCTGAGTGCCTGCTATTGAAAGAACATGAGAGGCATCCTAATGCGCCTAAGAAACAGGGAAGACTGCAAGCCCTGCATGATGAGGAACCCACTACAGACGGTGGCATGGTAGAAGGTACTCTACAAGTTTTCTCCTTATCAGCATTTATTTAATTTGATACTGGAGCAACTCATTCATTTATATCTCAACATTTTGCTGATACCCTAACTACAAAACCAATATCCATGGGTTATGAGTTCTTTGTCACAACGGCACTAGGAGAGAAGGAGAAACTAAACAAATACTTTCCATCTGTTGATGTAATGATCAGAGACCATAACCTAAAAGCTGACCTGGTGTGTATGCCCATGGAAGGCTATGATGTAATTTTGGGAGCCAACTGGTTGTCCACATATGGGGCAAATGTCGACTGTAAGAAAGGGAAGGTTACCTTTAGTGACTTTCCTAAACTGGCATTCTCTGGGATTAGACATAAGAGACGGATGTCTCTAATCTCCGCCATCAAAGCCCACAATATGATAAGGAAAGGTTGCATTGCTTTCCTTGCGGCCGTAGTAGTGGAAAAGAAGGGTTCTAAGATAGAAGACATCCACACAGTCCAGGATTACCCCGATGTGTTTCCTGATGATCTGCCAGGGATTCCCCCGAACGAGATGTCAACTTTGCCATAGAGTTGATCCCTGGAGCTACCCCGGTATCGCGTCAACCGTACCGGATGTCACCTGCTGAGCTAAAGGAGTTGAAGACGCAGCTGATGGAGCTATTAGAGAAGGGGTTCATTAGACTGAGTACTTCCCCATGGTGAGCACCTGTGCTATTTGTCAAGAAGAAAGATGGATCGATGAGGCTATGCATCGACTATTGTCAACTCAATCAGCTGACCATAAAAAATAAGTACCCACTGCGTAGGGTCGATGAACTATACGACCAGATATCCGGAGCTCAATATTTCTCCAAGATCGATCTTCGATCTGGCTATCACTAAATGAGGATCAAGGATGACGATATCTTCAAACGGCTTTCAGGAGTAGGTATGTACATTATGAATTCGTCGTTATGCCTTTTGGTCTAACCAATGCTCCCGCAACCTTTATGCAACTCATGAACATCATATATTGGCCATACCTTGACAAGTTCGTGGTCGTCTTCATCGCATTGCAAGTCTTGCGAGACAACAAACTGTACGCAAGGCTTAGCAAGTGTGAATTCTGGCTCAAAGAAGTGTCCTTCTTGGGCCATGTTATCTCAAAGGACAGCATCTCCGTTGATCCCTCTAAAGTCGAAGCTGTACTCAATTGGGAGAGACCAACCAATGTCACCGAAATCAGAAGCTTCTTAGGACTGGCTGGCTACTACAGGCGGTTCATCAAAGACTTCTCAAAGATCGCCGTTCCTCTCACGCGTATGACACGAAAGGAGAATCCCTACTCCAGTAAAGAGTGTGAGAAAAGTTTCCAAACTCTTAAAGATTGTCTTACCTCAGCACCTGTTCTCGCTCTGCCAATAGAGGGAGAAGGTTTTTCTGTCTACACCGATGCCTTAGGAATTGGGCTATGGTGTGTACTGATGCAAAAGGAGAAAGTCATTGCCTACTCTTCAAGACAACTGAAGACGCATGAAGTCAACTACCCCATGCATGATCTAGAGTTGGCTGTCGTGGTCTTTGCCTTGAAGATCTGGAGACATTACTTATATGGTGAAAAGTTCACTGTCTACTCAGACCATAAAAGCCTGAAGTACTTATTCTCCCAGAAGGAACTCAACATGAGACAGAGATGATGTCTAGAATACCTAAAAGATTTCGACTTCAACATCCAATACCATCCAGGCAAGGGTAATGCCATGGCTGATGCTCTTAGTAGGAAGCCAATGGCATCTGTTTCAAGTCAAGTCCTTGGCGAGATGCAACTACTGGAACAATTCACAAGGTTAGACTTAACTATTGAACACAGAGATGATCGAGTCTTGATTGCCAATATCAAGATTCAATTTGACTTACTGGAAGAGATTAAAACCCAACAACATAATGATCCATTCTTAGTTTGCATCAAGGAAACCTTAACTGAAAGACCGGACTTCGCTATGATAGAGGATGGAAGACTGGTGTTCCAAGGGAGGACATGCATCCCCGATAATGAAGAACTGAAGAGAAAGTTAATGGATGAAGCTCACAAGACGAAGTACACTATTCATCCTGGAGGTACTGAAATGTATCAAGACACGAAGAGAACATTTTGGTGGCCGAACATGAAGAGAGAGGTAGCCGAGCATGCTCTCACTCCCTTACTTGTCAACAAGTAAAGGCGGAACACTTGCGCCCTGTAGGTGTACTCAGACCACTAGATAATACAGAATGGAACTAAGAAAGCATTGGCATGGAATTCTACATGGGTTTACCCAAGACTCGTGGTGGACTCGATGCCATATGGGTCATAGTCGACCGACTAACCAAATCCGCCCACTTTCTGCCTATAAAGAGTAAGTGGTCAGTGGAGGTACTAGCTGCCTTATATGTCAAGGAGATTGTAAGACTACATGGCGTTCCATCATCTATTGTCTCAGATCGAGATCCGAGGTTCACATCTCACTTCTGGAAGGGGCTGCAAGGTGTGCTTAGTACTAAGGTCAATTTTAGTACCGCCTTTCATCCACAAACTGATGGGCAAATTGAAAGAACCAACCAAATAGTGGAATATATGTTGAGAGCTTGCACTATAGACTTCCAAGGATATTGGAACGAGCACCTATCCCTTATTAGTTCGCCTATAACAATAGTTACCAGGCGAGTATTAAGATGGCACCGTTCGAAGCACTCTATGGAAGAAGTTGTAGATCTTCTGCATGCTGGAATGAGGTGGGAGAACAGAAATGGCTAGGCCCAGATATGGTACAACGAACAACAAAGGACATTTAGGTTATTAGAGACCGGCTCAAGACTGCTCAGTCTAGACAAAAGAGCTATGCCGACAAAAGAAGGAGAGACTTAGAATTCCAAGTCGGTGATCATGTATTCTTAATGGTGTCACCTACTCGTGGCATCCAAAGATTTGGTATGAATGGAAAGCTCAGTCCTTTTGAAGTGCTCGAAAGGATTGGTGAGGTTGCATACCGACTGGTGTTGCCACCGGATCTGGCATGTGTACACAATGTGTTCTATGTCTCCATGCTCAAGAAATATGTATATGATCCTACACACATCATTCGCTATGAGAAGCTGGTATTGAACAAGGATGTGACATATGAATAGAAGCCAGTCAAGATATGGGAATGGAAGGTATAACAGCTCAGGAACCGTCCCATCCACGTGGTTAAAGTCTTATGGAATAACCGCGGAATGGAAGAAGCCACAAGGAACCGGAAGGAACCATCAGGTGGAACTACCTCGATCTTTTCGGTAAGACATTCTCTCCTAGATGATCATATGAATTTGGGGAGCAAATTCATTTTAAAGGGGGAGGATGTAGCAACCTGGATTTTTCGAGAAAAAAAATTAATAATAAAAAATATAAGTAATTAGAAAAATCAAATAAAAGAGAATTAAATAAACCTATTAAATGAAAAGAAGTAATGTGCTTTGTTAAATAGACCTATTAGAAATTAGTGGGCCAAAATAGAGATTTTTAAAGAAAATAATAGGAAAATACCTTAAATTCGTAACTAAATTATTACTTAAATAGAAAAGGGTATTTAATGTATTAAATAGCTAATTTGAGTTGGATTTGGATTCCTAAACCTACCCTAATAGGCTGGCCACGAATTTGGGTCCCAACCTAACCCAAATTAGAAGTTCTCATGCTTAGAAAGGGGAGAGGAAATAGGAAATCCCAAAATTTAATAGGAATTAGAGTCCTATTAGGAATTAGAAATACAAGAGACATAAGTACTCTCTTAAACTTCCATGGCCGGCCCTAGCTCATTGCCAAGGGTTTCTGGAATAGGAAGAGAGGCCAAGGAGGAGGAGAACTCGTGGGGAGAAGGAGCTCTCAAGCCATCAACCTCGATCTTCAAGTTCTAGCCCTAGAAGAGGAAATCGACCAAAGGTAGGCATTCTCACGAGCAAAACTAAATTAATTTCGTTTGTAGGTTGATCTAAACCTCAGGAATCAAAGCCCTCTTGTCTCATATTTTTCTATCGAGCAAATCTTTTGTTCTAAATTTTCAAAGTCCTGTGAACTTCATGACCCCGAACCCTCTTCTTAAATTCATATCTTCATGCATACTTGTCCTCATGTCATGAGATTTTTAGTGAAAGAACTGATGGATGTTAGGCATCATTTGCCCCTAAAAGCCCTAATTTTCATTCATCCTATCTTGTGAATTAATTCGTTGATCTCATTTGTGTACTGTCCCATGTTCTTCATGAATACATATGACCAAAGCATGTCGAAACCCTGTTTGTTTTCCAATTCCTATGTACTGTAAGTACCCATGCATGTCTAGATCAATTTGCAATTGGTTTCATGATTTTTCATCGCTTGTACAATTAGTTACGATTTTCTGAATTACCCTGTGTCAAATATGGTAAGTTTGGCCGCAATCTAATGCAATGTCATTTCCCTATTGGACTCAGGCGCAGACCCTGTGAACGCGACGGCCCGATAGGCCGCGTTCACATGGCCATTGCGACAGCACCTTCCGTCGCAAGCTAGTCGCGACATGGCCTATCGTCGCGATCTGCTGCCCTATCGGACGAGCCGTCACAACAGTGCCTTCCGTCGCGATCTGATCGCGACGGGACCTGTCGTCACGATCTATCTTCCTGAACTGATGAGGCCGTCATGACCTATACAAGAGCCTATTGCATTCTGATATTCTGCATTGGGCATGACAGGCTGCCTCTTCCCCCTTCGGCGCACTATCGTCGGCAACCGTGGCCGAATCTTCTTCCTCCTCTAGGTGCTCCTCCTCCGAGCCCGCAGTTGTTTCCTCTTCCTCCTTCCTCAGTTGGGGTCGCCCTCGAAGCATTTGCCTTTTCTCTCTCGCCATCGGAAGAAGCCCTAACACAGTCCGAAGTATTAGAACTTAGTTAAAAATGAAAGAGTGGAGGATTAGAGGGTGAAAGAAGTGTGTAGGCAAGAGTAGGAAAGAGGGAAGAAGGCGTCTGACACTTCGGCGGTTGAAAGAAGGTGAAAGGCCGCCAGAGAGGCCTCGGTTTGGCAAAAGCTGTGTTTTAAATTTGACGTCAAGGATGTGGCCGTTCAACTTTAGACGTCCACCGTCTGGCCGTTCATTTCTTGTTGACGGCACATTATGGGCCGTCTATCTCTCGACTCGAGGTACCCTGTTAGACCCCCGTACTCCGATCGGCGACCAAGTTATGGACCTTTACTTTGTCGTAGATGGCCATCTATTTGGCCGTCTACTCTCTGTCTGAGGTTAGCTGCCACAAGGTGGCCGCTGACTTGTCCCCGACATCCATCGATGTGGACGCCAACTCTTGCACACTCAGTCTCCACAGAACACTTAATTTAGCACAATTGAAGGCAATTTAACACCCCTTTGAGTCAATTCCACACAATTAAAGCCGTTGAACACAAACCTACTCATTATTTATTCATTCACACTTGTGTTACACTTTTTGGAATTGAGAAAGTACATC
Organism: Colocasia esculenta; assembly: GCA_014218235.1. Lineage (NCBI taxonomy): Eukaryota > Viridiplantae > Streptophyta > Magnoliopsida > Alismatales > Araceae > Colocasia > Colocasia esculenta. The sequence goes on along the minus strand of CM024760.1, from coordinate 65,826,771 downwards.
ATTTCGCTCTACGAGCCATAAGAAATCACAAGAAATTGGGCGAATTGTGTCAATAAATTCTTCATACTTCCAAATGTCTTCCCAATTCTCCTACATGCTTGTCCTACCTTCTTACTTACTGTGTACTTCTCCTAAGTCTTCCTTGCTTTCTTCATCAACTTCTCGTTCCTCCCTGAGATGATCATGTTGGTGTAGTGAGATGAAGATGGAATTCCTCGTGGTATTCTGAGTTACACTGGCACCGGTGTGGCTGGTACACCACCATCTGATCAGCACCAACTAGCCATAAGTCCCTGTCCTCCCAGGTGCGAACCCTAAACTCAATGGTCCTCATGAACAGTGGTCTCACTATGAAATTCTCTAGAGGAAAGTAGCTTAGGTAGTCCCGCCAGGCATCCCTACTCTTCAAGTGTGTTGTCACACACTTGATCTCATCCTCTGGCTCATACCATGCCCTGCTGCAATGAACCGAACTCCGAAGGAAGATTCTGAAGGGGGTAGGTTGTCTCTCAGCAAAATCAAACTTCAAATAAGCTTCCATCCATAGTTGGAGCAGGAACAAACTCCCGCATGTGCGTCTGCCTAAGCTCATCGTGGTGAGGGAGCTGTAAAGGTGTGCCAGCACTGCAGGGGCTAGTGATTGCCCGTGCCATAGCAGAGACAAGATCCCCACATGCTTGTATAGGAGGAAGACGCCACTAGTGGGGAACAAGAACACACCAGCCAGGCAGAGTGTCAATCCATGGGTCACCCTCTCACCGCCAATCTCTTTCGCATGCCGGATCAACCACCAGGCCAGCCGGTCCAGGAAGATCCCATGCTTGTTCGTCATCCTCAGCACCTCCTTCTTGTTCCGCATGATGTTCGCCAGGATCTCTACCCATGGGAGAAGAGGGGTCATCATGTCGTAATCCAGGCATCGTCTCAACCCCAAAAATAGCTCCACCTCCTCGAGCAGCATGCTCACCTCGAATCCCTGGAACACAAACGTGTGCATGTGTGGATGCCACCGCTCTACGAGCGCTCCCAGGGCATCAAAACCTCACCACATCTCCTTCATGTTCTTCGCCAGCACTACCATAAAGCTCAAATTCCATGCTCCGATGTAGATCCTCATGTCGATGGTGATGGCATTCATCAGGTTGACCAGCCATGAGAAGGCCCGTACCTGGCCCTGGCTTGGGAAGGCAGGCACCTCCTGCACACCTAGGGAGAACCTTGAGTGAGGTTTGGGGCATTTTCAGCATGAGGAGAAGCAAAAATAGATGGTTCTTACCTCCCCATTTGCCAGCCGGGTGCTCAGATGCCCCGGAACTTCACTTAATATCCCTGAGCTCATGCTCATGGACATTCCGGTCGATGTGGAGGCCATGTGTGCTGCTTCAGTTCGTCCCAGAGCTCTCTGGTTGGGAGTTGAGGGAGGGAAGCACGGAGGAAGGAGATAGAAGAGTCCCAATGGCCTTCCAATAGCTATTTTTTTGGTCTGATCCACTGGCATGTTAACATCATCATCATTTGACGTGAGCCTACTATTGACGGCAACGTGTGTGGATGCCGACTCTTGTAGATGGCAGGCTCTGTTGACGTCAACTGTATGTTGATGGCAATCGGTCTGGACATTAACCTCCCAGAATTTTTAAAGCTTTATTGTTCATATGACCATTATCTCTTATCTTGTGCTTCAAGTTGTCTTGCAGATGTTTAAGCACAAGCAGCGCTTCAAATTCGAAAACACTCATGCAACCTTGAGTGTTGCACAGGTATTTCTAACATAGGTTTAGTCACCAGAGGCGAATAGTTTGGGCACCGTAAACCCAGAGTTCCCTTTACCAAAACTATGACCGGTTTGCGATATCTCAGTTATTCGTATGGCCTTAGAATTTCCTCTAGTTCTAACTTGCATTTTAGATATGGAACCCACACCAACATGCATTTAGGTTTTCACTGCTAACATTCTCTTACTAACTAAAAAAAAAATGGAGATTTCCCTCAATTGCTGTATGGCGCATTCTTCAAGCTCAAGTGGCCAACTGGGTTAGCACCACCTTCTTGAATATCCAAGCTGAATATCGGGTTTTTGTTGCCCCTTCTCCACTTGTCCCACCGTGCAAATCACAAGCAATCATTCCAGTCTTCTTGAGTTCATTTGAACCTTTCACCAGTCATGAGCTTAATTCTGGACTTCTAGCTTTCTAGATATTGATTCCAGTTATAATCTTTTCATAATCCTTTGAGAGTACAAACAATCTCCTTGTCTTCACAACCCCCTGATCGGACAAACGTCCTAATTAGGTCAACGGGTCTAGACGGACTTCGGTTTTGAGATTTCCTTGATTCAACCGTCATATTACAACTCCATTGACTCAGACAACACCAGAAACTAGTCAAAGTCCTACACAGCAATGCCAGGGACCCTACCATTGGGTTGCAGTTGTAGTTACACGAGTAGATCATCTCTCTCTCTTTTTCCGCATTTGTCTCTCAGACGATTCGTCACTTGTTTCTAGCCTAACTCATTCGTGTGGCTTGCTAGATATCATATCCTCGGAGATTGCCCTTCTATCAAATCTCCACGTCCTTTGTTTACTGAGACACCAACCTTTCAGTCCGCTCTGCTCCCTTGCAAGATCAGATATCTCATAGGGGCATTTGTAGACGCAATATTTGGCTCATCCCCGCGTGGTTCATGGCCCAATAAGGCCCATTTGACTACTTGTTGACTTGTCTCGGATCCCATGTAGACGTCCACATCGACGGCCGCTGACTCCATGTTGACGGCAAGTTCCCTAGACGTCGACTCTTGTTACTGGCCACATGTGTTGACGTCTGCATGTGGTTGGCGGCAGCATCGCTTGCCGTCAACCTAGGTTTACTTGGTCTGTGCAAAAGTCCTAAATGGTCCCCTCTCATTGGTTCAAGCCTTAACACATGGATTGCCATATGTTTAAGTGTGTTTCTTCACACTTGAGCATCCTATGCTCCATAGCTCCGCCCCCACTGCCTATAAAAGGTACTCCTTGGCCTTCTAAGTAGAGGCAGAGAGGCTGGACGAGCTGATGCCTTGATGCTTTGAGAGAAGAGAGAGAAAGTTCACAAAAGCCTCCACCTTTGTTCCTTATCTTCCTCTCAACCTTTGGAACATCCAGAAGGCTTCACCACATGCTGGAGGAGCCCACTAAGGAGTCAACAATGACTACAAATGAGGATCATCTCCCTCTTCTCTTTCTCTTTTCCTTCCTTTCCTCCTAACTTTGCATGCTAGTCACTTCACACACACACACCCTAGGCACGTAGTGCACCTCCCTACACACCTAAAAGGGGTTTTCCAACCAAAAAACAGAGGGAAGAAGGGTGGTTATAACACTTGGCCACCCCTCTTCTCAAGCCTGCAACCAGCACGGGGCTCTCCTTTTGGGCTTCTTCTTTCTATTTTGGACATTTGCTACACTGCCTCCAAGTCTAATAGAGTTCTCTTCATGGCAGGAACACTTCAAGCTAGACCATGGAGCTTCTTCTCTTTGGATGGCCGAAGAAAGGAAAGTTGAAGTCCCATCATCATCCACTACGCAAGGTAGCATCACCGGCGCGATCAAGACACTTCCTTAGACACAGGTAAGGCCCTGGCGATCACATCCTGTTCATTTCTTTGCTGGTTTTCTTCTTCCTCTCTCTAGTCAACTTCGTCAAATCAGAGTCAAAGAAGTCAACCAGCATCCTTCCATGCCAACAAGGGAGCAAAGACAACGTTCGGGGAACCTCTAGAGCGACTACACCGCAACGGGGGGTGCGGAACGAAGCGTCCACAGTGATGGCTCGATCTTTTCGAATTTGTGTTTAATGGTTTTCGAGTGGTGCCCATGACCAAGAGGTGGTCATTGGGTCTTGCTTGTGGTTTTCATACTGTGTGTGGGCGTTGTGGGCTTTAGCACTCAGCCCATTTAGCCCACAGATTCACTGGTTGTGAATGCGACAGGGCATGTCATCACATTTTGAAATACGACGCGATTCACAGAACCGCCTTTGTGACGTGTGGCCACCGGGTTTCGATTGGCAACAGTTAGGGTCGTCGCGTTTAACTCTTAAACTTGATGTCTGATTACGTTGTGATTTTGAATGTGACTTAAATGCCCTGTTTCGCCCAGACACAGTAGAGGAAGCTCTGTCCAGGTGAAGGGGATAGGGTGCTAAGGGTTTTCTGATGATTCGACTTTGTTGTGGTTCGTGTGGTGCAGGATCCACGTGAGGATGGTGTCCGGAGCATGGACGTTCCGGCGACGTGGAGTTTCTGGCATTCTTCAGGCTCATTTAGTTGGTAGGGAGACTTCCTACTTGTGTTATTTTGTGTTGAAAGGGTTTGCAGGGGTGGAGGCATGTGAGGGTGGTTTGCCTTATTGAGGATAATCCATTTAATGCTTTAGTTTGTTATTTGTATAGTTTGTGTATTGGTTCTTTTGTGAAGAAGGTGGGGTTCAGTCGTGCATTTCTGTTTCCGATTGGTGAGCTATTCCGATTAATGTAAACACGACTATTAAGGTCGTCGCATTTATATTAGTATTGTTTAATGGTTATTGGTGGTCATGAATGCATCGCTTTGGTACATCTCGTTCATGAGTGTGTTAACCGACTTGCATTGTCGCGACGCATCGCATCGTCACGATTTGAACTCCGACTGTCGGGTTTGGCTTAAAGGCGACGTATCGGGCCGTCGCGATTATGTCACGACACTTGGCCTTGTCGCATTAAGCTTTGAATTACATCCGGATAGGTTGTCATGATTTGAAAAGCAACACCTATGTCTATCGCGTTATAGACTTTGTGGGGTGAGTTGTGTGCTTGGGCAGTCAGGGTCCTGTGTGGACCTAGCCTTGGTTCTTTGCTGTCTTTTAAGGCTACTTAAGATAGTTTATGTTAGTAGAGCATGTGTAGGGTTAAGAACTAGTGTATGGCTAGCTAATAGTTCAATGCATTTTCGCTTGTAATGATGGTTTGGATAGATGGATTTGGTGTCCCACCACCAATGGTGAATTCTCCACTAATTCTGTCTGCAAACTTTTTCAAGGGGCCCCAAGGTGTGGCTGGTCTAAAATTTGGAGTCCCCACGTTCCCATTAAGTGGTCAGTTTTTATCTAGAGAATGGTTCGAGATTGTATACCAACTGATGACATTATAGCCAGCTGTGGTATCCCGTTGTGTTCTAGGTGTTCTTGCTGCCGTGGCCCCCACTGTGAAACTGGTGTTCACCTATTTTTCCATGGGGAAGTGGCAAATGAAGTCTGGTCAGGCATGTTTTCTTTCCTGAACTTCTACAATGTTTCAGTTAATAATGCTGCTCATGGTATCTTTCACTATATTTCTGGTTTGCATTGTTCCATTTCTTGGGGGCGGCTGGCCAGACACATGTTTCTTTCAGCCATATGGGACATTTGGTGCAGCCGTAACAAAGCCAGATTTGATGCTCAGCCTATGGTGGCCCGTCAGATTTTACACAGAGTCATGGTGCATGTTTCTGATTCTCAAAAAACATTTCAGCTCCATATCTTTGATCTGTCCGCCTCTCACAGGAGTTTCCTCCAGCAATGGGGTATCGCCCTCCAGGTGTCTGCGCCCTTAGCTCCTAAGATTGTCAGGTGGTATCTGCCTCCTCCTGGAAGACTGAAGCTTAATGTTGATGGTGCTTACAAATCAACATCTAGTATTACTGCTGGTGGAGGAATTCTTAGGAATGAGCTGGGCGACATGATATTTGCTTTTGCTGCTAGATATCATGGTGTTCATTCCAGTCTTGAAGCTGAGGTGCTTGCTCTTCGGAATGGAATTATTTTGTGTTATGAAAAGGGCTTCTCCGAATTTCTCATTGAGAGTGACTCCCTAGTGCTGGTGCAAATCATGAAGGGTCAATTCTCCATCCTTTGGCGTCTCTCCATTGCTACCCAGGATATCTTTCATCGTTGTCAGAATCTTCATGTATCTTTCAGGCATATCTACCGTGAAGCTAACCAGGTGGCTGATAGTCTTGCTGGTCATGGTTGTACTGTTGCTTGTTCTTATTGTGTCTGGTCATCTTGGGCTGATCTTCCTCCTACTGTAAAGGGGCCCTATCGCCTTGATAAGATGGGGTTCCCTTCTATTAGGCCATGACCATCTTTTGAAATGGTTTTGCTATTAATAACATTTTCTGATGGGTGTGTGGTGGTGGAGTGATTAACTTATCCCTTCTCTGAAGGAGTGAGCACTCTCCTACTACCCTGTCGGACATTCGTTTTTTTTTTTTTAAATAGTTCAATGTTGCTATGGGGGTCATGAGATGACCAATGACAGTCAAGGTTACTATATGATAGTGTGATTCATGTATGTATTAGTGTAGATTGGCTTGAAGGTCATATGGTGACCAGTGATGAGCTAATCTTGACACTTGTATACCGTGGTTTACAAATAAAGGTTGTATAAGTATATATATCGTGCTTTGTGTGTTTTCCGAGTCTGGTGGTCTGGCGCCTATTCCGGAATACCTCTTCAGTCGGGTACCCCAGGTTCCTTGGTGAGCCAGGCACGTGTGTTGTGCTCGAGGCGTGTTTTGGTACGGTGTGTACCATAGAGTTCTGTGTCGTCTTCCTGGACACCCTCACTCTTGTCTTTGAGTTGTACGTCCGGCGAAGGGAAAGACAACAGTGAGCAGTGACTTGTGTTTGCGGGTGTGCAGTCGCTTGTAGCGCGCATGTGGTTGGGGAACAGACACCAGTAGATGTACTGGTCTCTAGCTAGTCTTGTGTTTCCAGTGCCTCACATTAGAGAGCTCGGGTCGGAGTCCCTAAAGGTGTCAAGCATGAGCCTACACCTGTGTGGTCTATAGGTGTGGTGTTGGTTGGTCTCCACTATTCTTTGGCTTGTGCTTGTGGGGCGGCAGTTGGACCTTTCATCTGTGACTGCGAGACTGAGAGGTGGTTCTTGTGCTGTGTTGTCCGGGTTGGATACTAGCATCATGAACCAGTAGTCCATTCTCGTGTGGTGGCATCGTTCCTTTCCAACTCATGTTTATCCTGCGGTTAAGGCTTGTGAGCGATGACTTACCAGTTGTAGTTCCTTATGTTGTGGCGTGCTCTGTTGGAGGCACTGCATGTTATGGGTTATGTGTGGTTGTGTTTCTATGATGGTACCTTGTTGTAGTAGGTACCTGAACCCCTCATGGATAGCTTTGTGTTGTAGTACGTGTGTACTAGTCTTGTGTTCTGTGGAGGTCTTGTGGTATGACCTTCCAAGCGTCGTGTGTTACCCTATTTAGGGTAAGCTTTCGATTATGGTTTTGGAATGTGGGGATTGGCAGGTTGATGCTAGTCCTGTTACCCTACACGGGTAGTTTTCCTTTGAGGCTTACATGTCATGCCCCGCCAATTTAGCAGCGGAATAAATCGGGAAGGCATGAACAACGCGTATGGTAACGTAAATTGCGCCTACAATCGCAAATTGCGCCTACAATGAGCAACTCAAAGAATAATACTTGAAATAAACTCTTCTTTATATTGATAAATCACCTAAACTATCACAACCACTAAATTCAGAGCCAAAAACATAGGGCTCAATAACGACATTACATTGGAAAAGAAATCTAAATCAAATATCTCACTAAACTCTTAGATACTAAGGTCATTCCATCGCTATGACTCCATTGTACTAGAGCAACTTCATTAACTGACTCCAGGTCGCTCATCACTATGGTCCATTCCTAATGGTGTGTGTAGGGTCGTCATCCATCTTACCTGAAACACATACAACAATAGCACAGGGTGAGGGATAACACTCAGTAGGACTTAATATCTCATCTAAACAAGCATGCTTAAAGTAATTAATGTCTTTAGGAGGCAGGATACGAGAACAAGTTGTCATGTATAGTCAAGAGAATGATGTAGAAAGATATCATGAAATATTATCATATTCACGAGAGTATATTATCACAAGAATTTGGCCATATCACGAGATAGTAAGTAAACTAGTTATGATAGCAAGTATGGGTCGGTATTCTTTCAACCCCGAGTTCAAGTAACAAACAATTGATTGATTGATTGTCATAGATTAAATCTTGTGTGTCATGCGTTAGGTATATGCCATCACCCAGATCATTAGACCCTCGTGAGTTATAGCCTTTCAGTTGCTCCTCCCAAGGACCAGATCGGGCCCTTATAATGTTGCCTAGCATAGTCATGTTTGTTATCTTAAACAATCAATTGATGGCCAAGTTGAGTACCAAGAACATAAGAGAGTAGTAGACGAAATAGATGAGAGTGTAGAGAGAACGTGAACAGATGAGAGTAACGAGATAGTAGATGAGATAGGTACAATATCGTAAAAACATGAGAAACAATGATAGTCATAGTTGCACGGCACACCCGAATGGGCCGGCAGTCTGGTAGAAATTACCACCGCCCACTAGCCGTGTTGTGTACACAGGCTAGATGGTCCGGTGTGATCGCAGAGTCAGAGGGAAACATGTTGGGTTGAATGCAAATTCATATCATTTCCCTCCTATTTTGATGATGACAAGAAGTGTTCTTAAAGCAATTTAATTGAAACATGTCAAAAACATCATACCTGAAATTCATGTTCAAAAAATATTTTTCAAACCACATTTATCATTTATGGTTATGACAAATCATTTAACTAATGATATATGTGTTCATTTTTCAGGTACAAACACTTTTATGCAAAAGATGAGTCGACACACCCATCAATGGTGTCGACACATCAACACATATTCAAAGGCAAAATGTGTAAAAATGTTGAGACTGTGTCGACACATGTCAAGAGTGTGTCGACACGAGTGGCAGTTTTTAAGAAATCAAGCCTACCCAGGTCGACACACTCTCAGAGCAGGTCGACACTAGATCCTATTTCCAGAACAGCCAGTTTGAAGAATTGGGTCAGCAGGTCGACACACTCTCAGAGCAGGTCGACACTAGACCCAGTTCCCAGAACAGCTAGTTTGCAGATTTGGATAGCAGGTCGACACACTCTCAGAGCAGGTCGACACGGGACCCTCTTCCCAGAATAGCCTTCTACATATTCTGGACAGTGTGTCGACACTACCACCAGGGCAGGTCGACACACTACGGAAACTTTTCATCCTAAAAGTTGATGGCTGCCACGTGTCCCTCTAGGGCGATCAGAATCTTCCTAGGAAAGCGTGCCCTTGTACCCCAAAAGGGTATCTTTGGAATCCTAAGGATATAAAGTGTCTTTTCGGTTAGCCTTCACAGTGAGAAGGACCCAACTCTCTCAGAGCCTCTAAGAAGCTCTTGGCGGCCAAGAAGAGCTCGTGTCTCCTTCCCCTGCTCTCCAAGTGCTTCCAGAAGACCAATTCCCACCAATTCAAGGTGTGGGAATTGGAATTTGATTCTTGAAGACTTCTCTGAAGCATTCCAAGGAGGCAGATCCTGTAGAAGACTTCTTGGGTGAAGAATTCGAGGAAGATCCAATTTCTCAGATTGCAGAGCATCGACTTGGACTTCAAGCTTCACAAGTTCCTTCCCAATTCAAGCTTCTACAAGGGAGTACACTGAAGAACGAAGCATTTCAATTCATTTACCTTTTCTTCTGTTCTTCTGAGATATCTTTTGAGATTATGCAAGTGCTTCTGCATAACTCTCTTTAGAGTTCTCAAACTTCGACTAGATCTGTTGCTAGAGGATCTTAGTCTTAAGTTGGTGTCTAGCAGTTTCAGTGTGAGCATTGTGCTCAGGGTGTTGTGAGCCGTCGAGCTCAGTTTGAGTTGTAAGCTCAGGGTTGGTTTGAGCAGTCTTGCTCTGTGTTTCTAGAGTAGTCTTGCTCTAGAGGTTGTGTGAGTTGTATGCTCTGAAGTGTTGGAGTTGTTAGGCTCCTTTGGGTGTGTAGCCCAGCTGTGTTAGTGAAGCCTCACGGGTTGTGAGGGGTGGATGTAGGAATCACTTGGGTGATTTCCGAACCACCTAAAAAATCCTTGTGCATTTGTCTTCTGTGGTTTGATTGATTCATCCGCTAGATGCTTGCATAGGATTCGTTTTTAATTCACTTAATCAACTTGCTTCACATCTAAGTTTTTCAACTCACTCAAATTTAATCAGATCTATAGTTTTTCACTGATAACATTGCCTCTGATTCTAAATAGTTTTCAAATTGCTTAAGCTTCCGCAAAAGTGGCTAAGATCTATTCATCCCCCCCCCTTCTAGATCTTTTCCACACATTCATTTCGATCCTTCAAAACACACTAAGGCCATGGATCGTACTGATCCCTAAGGTGTAACGGGTTTTAGGGTACAACCAGCTCGTTGACTAAGGACGTGCGCCAAAGCCAAGAAGACTTACGGAGGTCTTGACAAGGAGTCCCTGGCCTAGTCGTGAGTATTCCCAATGGAGATGTGGTCCAAGTCAAGAGAAAGTGTATAGAAACGAGTTCGTCATGCCTCGAGTGCTCGAAGGCCGAGGGAAAACGATAACGGTGTACAAAACTTGCGAATAAAACAAAGACATGTATATTTAAATAAGAAAAGTTAGTCATTTATTTCACTAAATTACTAGATACATTATTAAATAATTCAATAGGGTATAAGGGCCAATATGATCATTAAGTGTGTGCTTGTGTAAGAAATCAAGAGATCATAGTTGATTGTGCAGATGGCTTTTGCATTGATTGATTGCATGTATCATTAATCATTAATTGCTAATGCTGTCAAAGTTATTCATAACAATAGTTAATTAGGGTTGGTCAAGGTCGAAATGGTATAAACAAAGGGTTTTATTGCAAAAATTGCACGTTGAAGTCGCGACGGGATTGGCTGTCGCCTTCAAGTCGCGACGTAAGGCCCGGTCACGTTTTGCTGAACCGGCCGAATGAATGAACCGGGGGCAGGTCGCAACACGTCGATCCACCGTGTTCATAACGCGTCGGACCCCGGTGTCGCGACCCCTCTGAGATCGCAGCGTATCGTGCCGTCGCGACCTCAAGAGGTGGCCCGTGCCGTGAAAAGTGGTTTTGCCCTTTTTCCAGAGCGGATCTTATTTAATATATGATACTTGTAAATTCAATATAAAATCGTACGATGATCCAAAATCACGAAAGTAGTTTAAAAGGAAAGCAGACACATAGATCCATCAACATGTACGATTAATTTGGAAATAGACAAGGTTTAGGCATGCTTTGATCGGGTTACATTTCTGTGACCTAAACATGTGCAGTTAGGGTTAAACAAATTAATTAATGATCGATACATGATGAAAAATTTCGAAACTAGGGGCGTTTGAAAGCTAACATGATGTAGTATTTATGAGAATTTTCTCATGGTATGAAGTCAAGTATGAACGAGGTTCACAAACAAACATGAACGGTCGGGTGCATGGATCTAACACAGATTCAAAGAATTAATTCTCCTGCATGGGAGATCAAAATAGAGCGAAACTAGGGGCGTTTGAAAGCTAATACGATGTAGTATTAATGAGAATTTTCTCATGGCATGAGAATAAGTACATGCGGGGGTATAGAGCAAACATGAGAGTTCGGGTTCATGGTAACAACAGAGTTTCAAGCAATTAATTCGCCCAAATGGATGAGCAAAATACAATGAAATGAGAGGGCGTTTGATGAGGTTCATGGTCTCTACCTAGGGTAATGTTTACACGAATTTAGCTTGAGATATTGCCTACCTTTTTGCACTGTAAAAATCCTAGGGTTTGGGTTGACGAAATTTCCAAGTTCTTCTTTCTCCAAGCCTCCCTCTTCCTTGCTCTCCTCGTCCTCAGCCTCCTCCTTCGTTCTCCAGAGTTCCAGGAATGAAAATGGGGCTTGGTAGACATTAATTAGAAGTCTATTAGGTTGCTTAAGAGTCCTAATGACTTAAAACTCTACCCATCCCTTCAAACTTCGAATTTTTACATTTATCTCCCTATTCTCTTGCATTTATCCACCTAATAAGATCGGGAGAGGTCCAATTTCATGGGTAATGGGTTAGGATAGGCTTAGGACTCTTTTAAAGAAATTTACATCCTATTTTAGTATTTATCTTACCCTTATTTAATTTATTTATTAATTAACTCCGAATTTCTTATTTATCTCCCCCTTTACTATCATTATTTCACTTATTTGGCTTGGGGAGAACTTAAATTTATGAGCTAATGGATTTGGGTATGTCTAGGATTCTTTTTAAGATAAATAGGGGTCATATTGGTGTTTTAATGATCCCTTTTTAATTAAAAGATATTATAATTACGAATTTTCATATTTATTATAGGTCTTCCATTTTTATCCCTATTTCGACTTATCTAAATTCTCATTTTAGATTAAGATAGAGTCCTATTGAGTTGGGCTAGGGTTATGACTCTTTTTAAGATAATTTAGTGGTTAAAATAGTCATTATCTTACCCCCCGTTTATTTATTAATATTTTTAGGTACGAATTTAGGCTTAATTAACTCCTATACAATTTGGGCTCTCACATTTGGGCCCATCAATCCATGCTTGGACCACTTATACAACCCATACTTAATTTGGCATAATTAGTTTTTAATTACTTCGAATTATTCACCCTTTATTCTAATTTAAATCCATTATCATATTTATTCAATTGATTTCTTATTTTAATTCAATTTAATATTACTTATCCCAATATTGATAACCTTCATCCATCCTTTGGCATCTTGCTTTTGGTAAAGTAACTTATCTATAACTTAATTGTACAACCAATATACTTAATTTACTTAATGGGTTAATTATCCTTTCGTTAGTGAATTTATTTATGGGCCAAGATTGTCCATTGGTCCAACTATCATAATGGGCTATCAACCCATCTTATTTAAAGTCTACCCATATATTTATTTTAATTTTTAATTCACTTTGGCTCATATAATAATGGGTTCTTTGTTTTATTCATTATATACAATAATAAGTCGCATAAATTCTCCAACTAGGTCCAAATGACTTCTTATGCCTAAACTTCTTGACAGATCATTAGAGAATATTATTTAAAGCATGACTATTATTTTTACGTCATTTTTATATGGGTTTATACGCATGTGATAATGATGCGTACCTTTTTAACTAGTTGAATTTATTAATAGATAAATTTTAATTTATCCTATATTTAAAATTATAGAATTTTTTGGGGTACTACATTACAGCTTAGGAAAGGGTTTTCTTGTGAGATTGGTAGCCTAGGCAGTGGTCTGTCGGTGAGGCTTGTGGTCGAGGCATTTCGGCTAGTGGGCGGACTAGCGATGCTGAGCTAGTCTTCTTGTTTCCCCTTTTTCTCCAAGGATTGAATTAGATCATATGCTTATGTATAATTTTTGTCTAATTATCCTTTGCGTGAGCATCTTGTGCTTTGGCTATCGGTGTGGCTAGTGAGACCCTTTATGGTTGAGGTCTCTTCAGCTTTAGATGTTGTTTTTAGGAGGTCCCTACTGAGCCAGTGACGTGTTGAGGCTCACTCCCTTACAGCTCTTTTTAGGTGTTAGCTATTTGTGTGTCTTGCGGAGGCATTTCTGTGGCAGACTTGTACCACTAGTAGTAGAGTTAGTTGTGTTGTGTGAGCATGTGCTCCCTCGGGGTATGCCCCAGGTAGTTGTACTGTTTTCTTGTACATGTAAAATGTATTAGGACAGTTGTACATTGTTGTATACATGTATGAGCACGTGTACTTTCTTGTGTCCTATACTATTGTTGTTGTCCTTAATATTCTTACAGGACACTTGTACGCGTTATCCCTTACGAGACTTCAATCTGATCGCGGGAGGCGGACTTGGATATGGAGCCTTATTAGGCATAAATATCCAGGGCTGTTACAAGCATGGTTTTTGTTGTACTTGCCCTACCTGTTCACCCGATGCTTGGAAGGATTGTCTCGTTTAGAGGTTGTCTTCGTTGCCTGGGAACCCCATCTTTGGGAGCCTGCTGAGGTAGTGCTCTGGGCTACGAGCATGCTCGAGTTGGCAGCTGAGTTGGTGGACTCTAGAGCGGAGGGGAAAATGAGTTTTGGACAGTGGTGCCGAGTCGGTTTGTAGTGCTCTCTTGTGTGGGGCAGGATGCCGAGGTCGTTGAGGCAGTTTCTTCTTGGCGTGGCCCAGACAGTCCTTTGTCTTATTGCCTCTCTCTGCTTTGGTTCTGGAGCCACATGGTGGTGCTAGGCATAGGGCCACAACTTGGCCAGCTGCAGTGGTGCGTGTGTTCTTGTGGTGTTCTGTGGCGGCTCTGTCTCGCTCCGGTAGAGATGTTAGAGGCAGGAGCTAGGCTGGTGAGTAGAGAGGGTGTGGACGGTGTGTCCTCTTCCTAGTTGCTCGTGGCAGTGGCTTGGTTGTTGTTGGGATGACATTTCCTCACGACGTTTCTTAGCACAACTCGTTGCCTTAGCCTGCACAGTGGTTGTAGCCTGGCCGTGTCTAGCTTCCGTGGGCGTTGTTGGTTTGGCCTTGATGGTCAGTGCTTCTGGTGGTTTCCGCTTCGGTGTCCTCTCGGTTCCATAGTCCCGTTCCTTGGTGCTAGAATATTGTGGCACTATTGGGTGTGGTTTCCTAACCTCATGGTGTGTCCGGGGTCCGGGGTGGATCTGCTTGTGGGCCCGTGACCTTGTGGAGGTCTGAGGTGGCCATGCTTGTGGTGAGACATCCTTCTCACTTGGTTGCTTTGTGGTCTCCGTGAGACCCCTGTCTCGGTGGGTGTGTTGAGGCTTATTTCCATCCATTGGTTTCTACGGGTGTCGTGTGTGTGTCACAACCATGGTTGGTGGTCGTGGCATTGCATTGTTCTATTCCACTGCTAAGTACCCTGCTGTAGGTGTTCTTCGCTTTATAGCTTTCTAGTGTAGTTTCCTATTTTTGGATTTCCTGCTGCTCTAGTCGGTGAGGCACTGGTAATCACTATTGGGCCTTGTTCACGAAGCTTACCCCCCTACTTTCTTCAGCTAGGATCTTGTCGTCACGGGAGCTCGGTGTCCGACAGGATGCGAAGGTGGCCGTGGCGCCATATGCTATCAGCAGCAGTGAGAGCGAGTGTTGTGAGCTCTTGTACCTGAGTAAGTTTTTTTTTTATGATAAATACCTGAAAGGGAAAGCAGGAGAGCGCTCACCCCTTCAGAGAAGGGATGAGTTGTTCACTCCACCGCCATTCACCTAACAGAAAATTTTATTATAACTAAAAAATAAAGATACAAATATAGAGTACTCATGGCCAAATAGAAGGAAGCCCCATCTTTCAAGACGATAGGGTCCCTTAACAAGAGGAGGGAGATCAGGCCAAGTGTACCAAAGACAACGATTAGTAGAGAGTGTACAACCAAAAGCAGCTAGACAGTCGGCCACTTGATTAGCCTCCCAAAATACATGAGAAATAGATGTGAAATACTCTTGGAGACGATGAAGGATATCCTGTAGAATGAATAGGAGACGCCAAGGACATGAACACCAAGGTTTAGTAGTGCTTACCGGTGCTTTTGATTTGAAGGATTTTCGGGTTTGTTTTCCCTGTGCACATGCATCACAAAAGCTTTCATTCTTATTGAAGGGAATTTCAGAAGTCCACTTACCAATTTGAGCTTCATAATCTTGTGCAAAACATTGTAACTTACATGACCAAGCCTACGATGCCACAATGTAAGCTCATCCTGTTTGTTTGCTACAAGACACAAGTTATCATTTTCTGGATCATCTAAGTCAACCATGTAAATGTTGTTTATTCTTTTTCCATAAAATTTCAGACTTCCTGATTCTTTATCAATGATTTGACATGAATTAGACTCAAAGACAACTTTATGACCCTTATCACATAATTGACTTTTGCTAAGCAAATTGTGATGAAGGCCATCTACCAACAATACAATGTCTATAGATTTAGAAGCATACTTACCATTCTTACCTGAGCTGATGATCTGGCCTTTGTTGTTACCTCCAAAATGACTTGACCTCCGCCTTTTTCACCACCATGAAAAATTTTTCTTTGTCGCCCGTCATGTGCCTCGAGCAACCTCTGTCTAGGTACCATTTGTTTTGATTATTGGCTGCTAGGCATTCCTGCACAGTGGATCAGACAAGAGGTTTTGGTACCCAAATTACTTTGGGTCCCAATGTATCATTCATGTCTAACAATAAATGCTTCGGAATCCAAACTTGTTTGAGTTTCTGTTTGTTTGGACTATTCCAGCATTGTTTTTCATTATGCCCGACCTTTTTACAAAAATTGCATGATGAAGGTTTTTCTACAACAATGGGCTTTTTGTTTTGAGGAACATGCATGGGAATTTTACCTTTATATTGCATAGTCAGTTTTCCTTTGGAAGCTGATTTCCCGTCCTGTCGACAACCCTCTTTAGGGTTGTTGATAGGTTTTG
Organism: Colocasia esculenta; assembly: GCA_014218235.1. Taxonomy (NCBI): domain Eukaryota; kingdom Viridiplantae; phylum Streptophyta; class Magnoliopsida; order Alismatales; family Araceae; genus Colocasia; species Colocasia esculenta. The sequence goes on along the minus strand of CM024760.1, from coordinate 65,810,434 downwards.
CAGTTTTTTTAGCAACAGATCTGGTTTTCTTGGGTTCCTGTTTCTTGCCTTTGGCTTGACTTTTATTGTTCATTGATGGGATTTGTTTGCTTGTGCTTGGGTTGGAATCAACAAAATATGTCATCAGATTTTTACCAATTACTTTTGGTTTAACAGGTTGATATCCAATCCCATGTTTTGCAACAAACACATTAGATCCCAAGATTGCATCAAGATTTTGTTTACCCTTGACAAACCTAGTTAGATCTTCAGATTTTCCCTTAAGTTGCTCTTCAGCCTTTTCAATTTTTTTCATACTTAAACTCATCTTGAAGAGTTTTAAGGGAATTGCTTAGATCATCTTTTTCTTTTTAAACTTTTTGCCATTTTAGTTTCATGCCAACCATTTCCTCACTATGTGCTTGTTCATCAACTTTCATCATTTCAATTTCTTTATTCAAGGATGCAATTTGTTCATTATGGTTGGTGTCATGAATAAGGGAATTGATTTTCTTTCTCAGTGTTTTATTTTCAGACTTAAACTCACAGAATTTTTGAATAAAACAGTATAAGCTTCTTCCCATTCATCAACAGAATAAGTTTCAAAGGAAGAATTTACCTCATTGGAGTCGTCGCTTCTAGCCATTAGACACTGAACTTCATCATCTCCAGAGGTAGCTTGACTGTTCTCATCTTCATCTTCATCACTCCAAGTTGCCAACATTGCCTTGGCTTTCTTGAAGGTGAATTTCTCCTTTTTCAGTTTCTTCTTGAGCTCGGGGCACTCTCCTCTCATGTGCCCTTGTTTCATGCACTCATAGCACACAACATCAGACTTTTTGTTAGAATCAGATTTGTTCAAAAAGTCTTTCTATTGAAAAGGTTTGGAGTTACCTGATCCTCTCCTTTTGAATTTCAAAAATTTTTTGAATTGTCTAGTGAGCATGGCCATTTCATCACTTTCACTGTCACTAGAGGTTTCAGGCTCATCACTTTCTTGTTGAGCATCCTTTTTGGAACCTAAAGAGTTTTTTTTAGAAGCTTTCAAAGCAATTGATTTTCTTGGGTTCTCTTCAGTTTCCTCTCTTTTGACATTAATTTCATATGTCATTATAGAGCCAATAAGTTCATCCAATTTCATTGTTGAGAGATCTTTTGAATCCTCAATGATAGTGGCTTTGGTGTTCCATGAGGATGGAAGAGACCGAAGTATCTTCCTCACCAAATCACTTTCTGAGTATTCCTTTTTAAGACCTTTCAACCCATTTATTATTAGCATGAACCTAGCAAACATGTCTGAGATGGTTTCATTGTTGTTCATCTTAAACATCTCATACTCAGAGACCAGCATGCTTACCTTTGATTCCTTTACCTGAGACATACCTTCGTATATCAATTGAGCTTGTCCCACATTTCTTTTGCTGAGGTGCACATGGAGACTCTCGAATATTCCTTGGGATGGACGGTGCATTGCATCATGTTCAGGGCACTCCAGTTGAGTGTTCCTTTTGCAATTTGATCCTTCGTCCAGGTATCTTCATCCTCGGGAAGAGTGTATGCTCCTTTGTGGACGATCTTCCATAGCTCAAAGTTCTATGCTCTCAGGAATACCTGCATGCGGTTTTTCCAATGAGGGTAGTCAGTTCCGTCAAAGAAGGGTGGCCTGGTCACAGAGTGTCCTTCGGCCATATACCCCTTGTAAGATTCCATGAGATCAACGTTCTCCTGATCGTAAGATCAAACAAGTATAACAGTAAATCGGAGAAACTTTGCTCTTATACCAATTGTAAGGTTGCGGAATTCCCTATATGGTAATCTAGAAGGGGGGGGGGGGGGTTGAATAGATTACTGTCAATTAAAAAGTTCTTACCACCTTCTTTTCACGAAGACACAAACTGTGAAAACTGTAACAGAGTTTAAGCTAAACTTTGATGTGTGTAACTTGACAATAGATAGAGAAACAATCTATCAGACGTGTGTAGAGACACCGTGCCTACCAAACATCTAACGTAGAAACGTTCAAACCATAGGACACAGATTTTTACGTGGTTCAGAGTACACAACTTGTGTATCCTACGTCCACGGTCCACACACACACGCAGAAATGACTGCTTATGAGCTATTTCAATGACTACAACTCACAAACACAAGTTGTCTGATGTGAAACCATGATCAGAACAACACAAGCCACGTGAATCAAGCACAAGGACTACTTGAGACACAACCATACACACACGGATATGTAAAAACTAAAACAGGGAAGAGTTCTGAGTTGAAACACAAATCCTGATTAAGAACTCTTCTGATGAACGTCTGGATGGACTTCAAGCTTCGTCTTGAGGGACACAACTTGATGGAGTGGCTTGAATCCACGACGATCAGACTTCAATATTGCTGGATCAACAGTTGGTTCATTCTCTGAACAGCAGGGTGAAGTAGAGCAGCAGCAACACCTCTTGTTCTTGGACTTTCTCTAGGGTTTTTGGTGGAGGCTGCTTCTGTATGAGATTACCTTCAAAAGATAGCTTATATAGTGGTGTCCATATATAGAGAGATGTGGTAGTTGGAACCACCATGTTTGGCAACTTAAAAACTTTCTGTATCTAAAGGTTTTCTTCGTCTGTTGGCAGCACTGGGTGCTCCTGTCGACAGGTGCTGACAGGCATAGGACTGGGAGTTCGGGAGACAGTTTCATGTCTGTGGCTATCGACAGGCGACACTGGTGCTGTCGACAGGCACTCCTGTCCTGAGGTATGGCTTTATGGCTTGTTTGTAGCTGTCGACAGGGGCCTTTCTGGCTGTCGACAGGTACCTATTTTTCATGCTTTTCTTGATCTTTTGAACCTTGTTTTGGTACATGTCTTGCATAGTATCTCACCTATATAAAAAGACTTAGTTAGAGAGATATAATGGCATATATATGATCAATTAACATGTTTGTTTCATTTGCATTCCAAGAGTCATTATCATCAAGTTTCATTACTTAACATTCATCAATTTTATCCATGAAATGTTCATGCTCATCATCAAAAATAAAGATGTGATTTGTTGGCTTAGCACTCTCATTAAGCATTCAACATATGAGAACTCAACAAAGTCTTATTTAAAATATGGCAATTTATTTACATAAATTATCAGATACATTATGAAATATTTTCATGCCAAATTAAACCATATTGGAGGATTCAAGTGTGTGCATGTGTTAAGAGAAATTATAGATAGAGAAAGATCAAGTGCATGTATTTTAATCACACATAAATGTTTAATTTATGACAAGTGAAATTTTGTGTGTGTATGACTGTTAGTAAAGTGTACAAGCACTGTAGAGAGTCAGAGCATCGAAAATTGGGGGTTTCATGCAAATCTGAGATCACGACGCACCCCAGTAAGGGTCACAATGGGGTCAACTGAGATCGCGATGGGGTCTTGTACAGAACGCGACGGCCATGTCCGTTTGGCAGGCAGATCGTGACGGGGTCGCTTGAGGGTCACGACGGGCTCATCTGATCGGGCAGTAGATCGCGACGATAAGCCCTGTCGTGATCAGATCATGACGGAAGGCACTGTCACGATGGCCCTCTGAGCACGACCTATCGGGCCATCTGTAATACCCCAGAAATTTTATTAATTAAAAAATATATATTATAGATAAATGAAAATTTTGCCCATTAATAAAAATCAAACTAGTTAAAAGATACACATCATTATTGCATGAGTAGAAACTCATATAAAATTCTATGAAAATAATAGTTATACCTTAAAATTATTATCTAATGACCCATTAAGAAATTTGGGCATAGAAAAATAATTCGGACCATGATTTAGAATTTATGTGACTTATTATTGTAAATAAGGAATAAATTGGAAAATCCATTATTTCATGAGTCAAGTGGATTAACAATTGAAATAAAAATTATGGGTAGACTCCAAACAATATGTGGGGATAGTCCATAAAAGGAATTGGATCAATGGACAACTTATGACCCATGAACAAATTCAAGTATGAAAATAGTAAATAAATAATTTACGTATTATCGAAATGATAGAACTTACGTACCACTATCGTACGTGAGAAAACAAATTAGAAAATTCTGTAAAAATTATAAATCAACCTCAAACATTATTCTTAAGAGTTTCATGAAGAGATTCGAGCAACGAAAAATCCGATTGGCCAAGTGTACGTTACACGTGACCAAGTTAACCGAATTAGGGAACTAAGTCAGAAAATTGTTAACACGGAAAAATAACCCAACCATAAATTAAATAAATAGGTTGGAGAGACTTATAACATTATGTATTAGTGACCCATTAATGAAAATGGGCCAATGTATCACTTTTAGCCAAATAATAAAATTGGAACATAAAAATACTCAGAAATTCGTACCTGTAAATATGCAATAATTGTGAAGGGCACATTAGGGTTTAAATTAGGGTAATTAGTCATGCAAGGTAAGTTAAAACCTTACCCAACTCTAAGAGGTGGTTTCCTAAACCTTTGCTACCTCCTTTGGGTGAGAGAATCTCATATTTTGGAAACTAGAATGCAGAAATTCGCAGCCCTCTTTCCTAGTCCCATTAGGACATGAAGTAGCACCCTAAAACTATAAGAACTCTTCACAAAACGTTTGGGGAAGGTTGGACATCAAGTTGGGGTCGTGTGCAGCAACTTTGGGGCGCTGGAGGAGAGGAGAAGGCTGGGGAAAAACGTGGTCTTCTTCCACCTCGCCCTGTAGCGAACCAGGAACCTGCAGAGAGTTCTTTGCATTCAAAGGTAGGCATTCTTGGGTCAAGATTAAAGAAAAATAATACCATCTTGTAGAGCTTCGAGTCTAGCTTCATTTGCTTCTGATTTTACTAATTTTCATGGAGTATCCTTTGTGTATTAGTCGTTCTCCCTAAGTCGCGCACAGTTAGGGCTTTTCCCGTTCTTCTTATTATGCACACGATTTGAGACCGAATTAGACTAAATCATAAACATAAAAGTTCTTCTACTTGTAGTCACGATCAACTTTCATGTTGAAAGTTTTGTCTAAAAGTTTCTAGTTAGAGAGTTATGAACCCCGTAAGAGAGTCATGCAATACTGTGTTTTCGGGTTTGCAGATAGCCTTAAGTTCTTCCTGTTTTGCACAAGCTTAAAGGCCGAAGTAGGTCAAGCCTCCAACATAAAAGTTCTTTATCTAGTTGTCATGGTCATCTTTTATGTTAAGTGTTTCATTTAAATATCATTAGTTAGAGAGTTATAAACTTCGTAATAGAGTCATGCAGGATACTGCGTTTTCAGGTTGCATTTAACTTTAAGTTCTTCATGTTTTTCACAAGGTTCAAGACCGAATTAGGTTAAAACCCCAACATCAAAGTTCTTCCAATAGTTGTCCTGGTCATTGTTTATGTTAAACGTTTTGTCCAAATATCAGTAGATCTCATGTTACAAGCCTAACATGTAAGTCGCAACGAAGTCATGCATGTTTAGGGCTTTTTTACATTCTTCCTGTATTGCATGCAATTAGAGACGGATTCAGACCCAGCCCACAACACAAAAGTTATTCCAATAGATGTCCTTGACATTTTCTATGTTGAGAGTTTTGTCTAAAGGTCAGCATATAGAGAGATATAGGCGTTTCATGAATATTGCCCCTAAGTCAAAACATGGTAAGTCTGAACCAAGAGCATGTCAGATCCCGGTCGGACTCAGGCGCAGACCCTGTGAACGCGACGGCCCGATATGTCGCGTTCTGAGGTCGGGTCGCGACAGTACCTTTGTCGCGTTCTGGTCGCGACAGTACCCCTGTCGCGTTCTGCCTGCCTGATCTGACGACCCCGTCGCGATCCTTGCAAGACCACGTCGCGATCTCAGTTTTGGGCCTGAAAATCAGTCTTTTGCAAGTCTTGTTGTACCACCATAATTCCCATATCATGTTGACGATCTTAACTACATAAAACAAAGTTGTAAGTATTGGTTGTATTTTAATCTAATAAAAGTCAATCACTTGATCTTTCATATCCTTGATTTCATGACACATACACACACGTTGAACCATCCAAACATGGCTTAAATTGTATGAATATGACACATAACATATCTGGTAATTATTGCAATTAATTACCTTACTTTAACAAGTACTCGTTTACGATTCGTGCGATGTTTTAGAACACCGATCTCGACGCTCCACTGTTCTAGAATTCCTCTAGAACGTCGAGCACTTGTTTCTATATTTACACACTTTCTTGACTTGGACGAACTCTCCATCGGATACTCCTTCCGCCGGACTAGTGAATCCTTGTGCAAGGCCTCCGTAAGTCTCCTCTGATCATGGATTCCCACATGGTCGACGAGCCGGTTGTACCCTAACACCTATGATACACTCTAGGGATCAGTAAGATCCAAACGGCCTTAGATTGTTCTCTCGCTCTTATCTTGAATCACGCCGGACCTCTGGACCTGTGCATAACGAGGCCAGCGGAAAGATCGTGAGTTCCACCTGACTGCCAATACCTTACGCGCGTGTTGTGCAACTGTTACTATCACTCGTTACTCGACGTTTCATGTGCAATGACCATAAGATCTCATCTATGCTATACTCACTCGTCTACTCATATTCACGTTCACTCTACTATCCCGTCTCTCTCGTCTATTCATCTAGCACTCTCTTGTTACCCTTTGAGCTGTGTGGCTCCTATCGTTTGTGCTATTTCGTGACTGTCTAGCGCTATAATATGGGTCTTGTGACTCTACTGTATCAAATGCATACTGTGCAGGGCACGGAGAGTGTCCGAGGGGCTCCAATCTAGTCCTGGGGGCAGAGAGCCACCCGAAAATACCTGCAGGGGCTATTGACGGTGTTCTGCATTGCACCGGTTCTGACTATACTATCTTGGCTAGACATTTGACTGTTATACATTAGTCTGAGGAGTTCAGACGTACTGTGATATTACTGTGCTATCACAAACTGTTATACATTAGTCTGAGGAGTTCAGACGTAATGTACTATCGTGAAACGACTACTGTCCCAAAGTGACTATTGTCGTACTCTACCAGTGCACCGTTGTGCAACCATACACGCTATCTTGTTACACGCTATCTCGTTACACGCTATCTTGTCATACCTCTACTTGCTCTACTTGATACTCGCTATCTTGAGTTACTGTGTGCTATCGCGACTTGATCACATTCAAAGTGCAATTTACCTTTACATGACCATCTACTATCATCTCTTCTTGCTATACATATCGCTTGCTATTCTGACAATATCGTTACTTGCTATTGTTGTTATCGTTTTCTATCGTGACTTGACTTTAGTCATCGTGCTATACTTGATTCATCTGCTATTTGAACCATGTTACTTGTGCTATTACTTTCTCGACTTTACCTGACTCTCTCTATCATTAGTTACTCTGCCATTTAATACATTAATTACTTAAAGCATGCTTGACTCATGAGATTTAAGTCCTACTGGGCGTTATCGCTCACCCTTCGTTATTTGTTATTGTGTCTCAGGTAAGTCGGACAATGACGTTATACGTACCAATGGGACAAGACCAGAGTGATGAGTGACCCGGAGTCAAATAACGAAGTTACCCTAGCACAATTGGAGTCTAGTAGTTGTTGCTTTAGATTTCTTTTCAATGTAATGATGTCATTGAGCCTATGTGTGGCTCCGAATTAGTGGTTGTAATAGTCTTAGTGATTTTATAATGAAATAAGAGTTTATTTCCAATTCTTGTTTACTAGATGCTCTGATGTTTGCGAAAGTATGCGCAATTGTCGTTACCATACTCGTTGTTCGCGTCTCCCTCCGATTTATTCCGCTGCTAAATTGGAGGGGCGTGACACCATCACATTCACAGGTCTGCGTCCGAGTTCGATAGGGAAAGAACAATGTATTGGATTGCGGGCCAGACTTACCCTATTTAACACAGGGTGATTTAGAAAATCATAACTAATTATACAAGCGATGAAAAATCATGAAACTAGTTGCAAATTGATCTAGACATGCATGGGTACTTACAGTAAATAGGGATTGGCAAACAAACAGGGTTTCGACATGCTTTGGTCATAAGTATTCATGAAGAACATGGAACAGTACACAGATGTGATCAACAAATTAATTCGCAAGACAGGATGAATGAAAATTAGGGCTTTTAGGGGCAAAAGAAGCCTAACATGGATCAGTATCCCTAATCAAAATTTTGTATCATGTGGTTTAGTATACATGGAGATCTAGAATTTAGAAGGGGGCTCGGGGTCATGGTGTTTACAGAACTTCAAAAATTAAGAACAAAAAATTTGCTTGATGGACAAATATGAGACAAGAGGGCTTTGATTCTTGAGGTTTATTGATTCTTGAGGTTTAGATCAACCTATAGATAAAATTGATTTAGTTTTGCTAGTGAGAATACCTACCTTTAGTCGTTTTCCTCTTCTAGGGCTAGAACTTGAAGAACTCGGGTTGAAGCTTTGATGAAGCCTCCTTCGCACGAATTCTCCCCCTCCTTGGCCTCTCCTCCTGGTGCAGAAACTCTTGGCAACAAGCTAGGGCCGGCCATGGGGGTTTAGGAGAGTATTTATGTGTCTTATGTTTTCTAATTCCTAATAGAACTCTTAACTCCGATTTAATTCTGAGATTTCCTATTTAATTCCACCTTCCAAGCTTGCCATGTCCAATTTGGGTTAGGTTGGGATCCAAATTCATGGCCAACCTATTAGGGTAGGTTTAGGAATCCAAATCCAACACAAACTACTATTTAATATTTTCATACCCTTTTCTATTAGGTAATATTTAAGTTACGAATTTAGCATATTTTCCTATTATTCCTCTTTTTAAAATCCTTATTTTGGCCCAATAAACTTTATATAGACCATTTAACAAGCCCATTATTTATTGGAATTTATCTTATGGGATTTTCTTTTTTAATTAGGGAATAATAGAGTTATGGATTTTATTATATTTTTCCTACTTGATTTTATTCATGAACTAGGAGAGGTCCATTGGTCTAATTTCGAAAATGGGTCATCAATACCCGATGTTGGAGGTCTCTCTGACATGTTCATTTAATTTACAAGCCCGTTATATTTCGGTGTTAATAGTTTTCCGACTTAGTTTCCAAATTTAGATAATTAGTCACGTTGTGAAGTACGCTTGGCCAATCGCATTTTTCGTTGCACGAATTTTTTCGTGGACCACTTAGGGATAATATTGGGGTTGATTTATAATTTTTACGAAATTTTTAGATGTGTTCATGGACATACAATAATAGTATGTAGGTTTCTATTATTCAATTTTTTTAGAAATTTATTATTTAAAATTTTTAAATACTAAAATTTTCAGGTTGCGACATCCTCCCCCACATAAAAAGAATTTGGTCACCAAATTCATATGATATGATACTGTTACCAATTTACTCTGAATATTTCATTCCATCATCTCCCCCACTTAGGGCTTTACCATCGTGAAAATAATAGGAAATTAACTAAAGGGTTTAGTGATGATACCTTGTCCTTTTCATTGGCATGATTTATATCCACAAGGGCTTGTAATCGTCCTTGGCATGGAGTTTGGTTCTTCTTTATTGGACAATCGATGACTCGATGTTGTTGACTTCCACATTGCAAGCATTTACCCAATTTCGTCCAACAGTTATCAACCTGATGCCTTGGCTTTTCACAAAATTCACAAACTTCCTTCCGCTCCACTTCCCCTTTCATTCTCTTGTTGTTTACTGTATCTCCTCCTTTATTACCATTGGAACAAGTAGCACGTTCCCTTCTCAACACCTTCTTCTTATTCTTCAATTTACCATTGTTTGGTCGCTTCCCCTTTGTCATAGAATTGAGATTTTCCACATTAGTAGCTGATTCTTCTAAGAGTGGACAGTCTTACAGCTGATGTCTCGAGTTGCCACAACGTAGGCATGCACCAATTTTCTCCAACACTCCTTGGCCACATGACCCGGCTTGTGACAATGAAGGCAGACGATCTCATTGTTACGATTCACTTGTTGGTTGGCCTTCTTGCCATGGTTATATCTTCTCATCCCATTCTAATTGGTCTCCTTTTTAATCTCCTTAGTCGCTTCCAAAGCTCTTTCTAGTAGTTGAGCGGCTTGTTGACATGCTAGAACTAGCCTCTGGGTTGATCCCATGTCGACGCCATTAAGAGTCCCTAAAAGAATAAGGTTGGCATTAGGATGCTAAAGTAATATTAAGTTCATACATATGTATAGATTGCTAGGTTGAGTGTGTTTGGAATTTCCTAAAGTTGTGTTTAATGATGACCAATAAACATCACTCATACCTTTATTTTGATGATGCATATTGAACATGTTATACATTTTATTCATATCACAACAATGCTTAAACAACATGTTTTGATGTTAATATCTCACATTTAATGATAATATCTTTTATTATGGTTTACACTTTATATTTTCAGGTTCACACAAATTTGTCACAGTGGGTTGAAAAGTCTGTTTGTGTGTTGACACAGTCTGCTGTGGAGTCGACACAGTCCACTTGTGTCGACACTAGTTCACTGTCTCAGAAGCCTGTTCTGAAGCGGTAGCCAGTGGTGTCGACACAGTCTGCCTGTGTGTCGACACACTTTGACTAAAACTAAAAAACCGAGGATTTTTCTGGACATGTGGTGTTCAGGGATCAAAGGGAATGGACCTAGTTCCGTCATGCACCCCAAGGCACCATATGGTCATATGGGGCTATGTATATTCATGATCCTTGTACTCTAAAGTATCCCACACAAGAAAGCTTAGAGCATTCTAGAAGAAGGCAAGAAGAGCAGGAAAAAGGGATCTGCATCCAGAGGAGCAGAGTAGCGCCGCCAAGGAAGAAGAAGGAGAAGAAAGAGAATGAGCTCGTGATTGCAGGCAGTGCTGGTCCAGAAGGAGATCCAGCGCCGAGTCTGTACTTGGTTAGAGTGTTAAATTCACTGGAGAATCTGTGTATGTGTACTATATAGATCCCAATTCTATTTGTCTCTACCATTTCTATTGTACTGAGATAGATCGTGCTAGAGGATCTATACTCTAAGGTGCTTGTTCTAGCAGAACTTGGATCTATTGTGATCCAGAGGTTGAGTACTTTGTACTCTGGTTGGAGCCGTAGTGCTCTGGGTTGGAGCATTGTGCTCTGGTGCTTGAGCCGTAGTGCTTAAGGCTTGTGAATTTGCTGAATTCATAAGTGGTTGTGGAGTAGGTGTCTTGCCTATTTCCTGAGTTTCTTTGAGTCATTGCACTCAAAGAGGTTGGAGTCGGTGTGCTCAGATTGCATGCACTTGTGCTAGTGGTTCCTCCGTTGTGAGGAGGTGGACGTAGGAGACACAAGTTGTGTTCTTCGAACCACCTTAAAAATCTTCAGTGCACTGTGGTTTGATGTGTGGTTTGGTTGTTTCTATTCACTATACTCACCACACCACACTTGAATCTGATTGAATTGGTGTTTCACTTATTTTAATTCCGCTGCTATTCACACACATTCTTAGTTCAACTGATTAAGTCACCTATCCGATCCCATCAATTGGTATCAGAGCAGGTCAGAGTCAATTCTATACTCTGAGGTGCTTTGGTGAATTTTGTATTCAGATTTTGATTCACTCAATTACTGCTCAAATGCTGTGTTTGGTTTGATTATCTTTATCATGGATTCTAAAGGCTTCATTGCTGAAGGTCATTCAATTAATAGGCCTCCATTTTTGATGGTACTGACTATCCTTACTGGAAGAATAGGATGATGGTTTTCTTAGAGCACAGAACTATGAGGTATGGAGAATTGTTGAAAAAGGACCAATCGAAGTCACTGGAGATGAAGATGAATGGACTAGGGAGCAGATCAGAAGGGTCACCCTGAACTATAGCGCCATGAACATGCTGCAATGTGCCAACCATCTGAAGGAGTATTCCAGAATCTCTATGTGTAAGTCTGCCAAGGAGATGTAGTATAAATTAGAATTGCTATATGAAGGCACATCTCAAGTTAGAGAAACTAAAGCAAACATGTTAGTTTGTGATTATGAATTGTTTATCATGAAATGAGATGAAACTATATCTTAGATGTTTGCTAGGTTCATGGTTATCATCAATGGTCTTCGATCTTTGAGTAAAGAATACTCAAATGAAGAATTGGTAAGAAAAATCTTACGTTCCTTATCTTCTGTGTGGCACACTAAGGCCACAGTCATTGAGGATTCAAAGGATTTATCCAAAATAACATTGGATGAACTCATTGGATCATTAATGACTTATGAGCTAAATCATAAAAGATCTGAAGAACACATGCTGAAATCAAAACCATTGCTCTTAAAGCTTCATCAAGTAGTAAGGAAAATCTAAAGAAATTTATGAATCTGAAAATCCTGAATCTAACAATGATAATCTTGCTTTGATTACTAGACAATTCAGAGCATTTCTAAAATCAAACAAGAAGAATTTTGGCAATAAGCAAATGTCATGTATAGTAAAAAGAAAACACTTCTCCCATGTTGATCATAAGAAAAATGATGAAGTTCATGTGTGTTACAGGTGCAATAAATCTGGACATATGAAGACTGATTGTCCAGAAGCTAAAAAGGACAAGTACAAAACCCACAAGAAGGAGTTTCACAAAAAAGAAGAACAAGGCCATGTTGCTACATGTCAGATGATGAAAGTTCAGACTGCAATGAAGAATCCTCAACTTCAGATGAAAGTGAAGTTTGCTTCATGGCTGGAAGCAGTGAAGAACAGGTAGATATGTCTTTCGACCTATTTACTATTGAAGATTGGCAAGAAGCATATGGTAATTTAGTTGAAAATTTTTCTGATGTTAGAAAAGAAAATAATATTTGAAAAGAAAAATTGAAAGCATTCTTCATGATACTTCATCATCTGTAAAGATTTTTGAATGGAAGCTCAAATTTCAGACCAAATCAAAGAAAATGATGAACTGTTGATTTTATGATGATATGAAATTGAAAATTCAAAAATTGAACAAAGAACTTATCAATTCTATTAAGAAAATTGAAGAAAAAGAAAAGAAAAATCAAGAAAACTTGAATCAAATTGAAAAGCTAAACCTTTGCCTTAAAGAGAAAGAAGACATCATCAAGAACTTCACTCAAGGCAAAGATAATTTGAATGCTCTACTTGGAGCTAAGATGAATTCAAACAAATTTGGTTTAGGTTTTAACCAAAATTAAAGAAAACTGAATCATCTTCAAAGCAAACAAAATCATTAAAAATTCCTTTAATAAAATTTGTCAAGGCAGGTTCATATGAAAATAGAGGAAAAATACAAAAACATAAAGAACATGTGAGGTCGACATACACTATGCACAGGTCGACCTATCCCAGTCAGAGGTCGACCTATGCTTCTTATAAAATCACAAAAACTACAAACCAATCAATAATCATCTTTCTCATGGAAATTGGAAAGTTTTCTCATCTTACAATTCAAGATGGAATAAGTCTTGGAACCAAAGGTACAATGGTAACCAATAGTTCAATTCTTATTTCTATCATTCACCTTTTCCTGCTTATCAACAGCAATACATGCCAAGTTCTTCACAATTGAACAAACCAACTAAGAGGTATAATGTTCAAAAATTGAAAAACAGAAAGTTGAATCTTCTGTTCCAAAGAACACCGTGAAGAAACATAGACAAATTTGGGTCAGAAAGGATCTGTTTTCTCTTTTCACTCAGGATGTTGGTACCAATCACATGTGGGAACCAAAAACTTTTTTTGTCTAATTTGTTATGTGTAGGAAAGATGTGCATCCAATTCCAACAACATCTGGATTCTTGACAGTGGATGCTCACGGCACATGACTGGAGACAGAAATAATTTTCATGCTTGATTGAAAAGGAAGGTGGATTAGTCACCTTTGGAGGTAAGAATAAAGGAAAAATAATTGGCAAAGGAAAAATTGGTAAGTCTGCATTACCTTAAGTGATGATGTTTGTTTAGTTGAGGGTTTGAATTACAACTTCTTAGCATTAGTCAATTTTGTGACAATGGTCACAAGATTCTTTTTGAACATGATTCATGCAAAATAATGACTCCTCTTCTGAGAAAATTAAATTGATTGGAAAAGAGAAAAATAATGTCTACATGATTGATGTGGTGATAATTCCTCTTCAAATGTTGTTAGATTGCAAATAAAAATGACACTGCTTGGTTGTGGCATAAAAGATTGGGTCATGCAAGTTTCTCAATCATTAGCAAATCATAAGAATGAATCATGTAAAAGGTCTTCATGAATCTTCCCAGTCATTGACAATCTAGTTTGTGGGATTTTGCTCATGGAAATAAACAGAAGATCTTTAAAGTGTTCAATGAAGTACTTACATCTAAAACACTTGAGTTGCTTCATATGGATTTTTGGTCCAACCAGAACTCAAAGTCTCAGTGGTAATAGATATGGTTTTGTAATCATTGATGACTTTACTAGATATACTTGGGTATTATTCTATTCCATAAAAGAGCATGTTTTTAGAATTCAGGAGATTTTACAATTCGGTCTTAGTGGTTTGTCTTTCAAATTGAATTCTATTTTGACAGATCATGGGGGTGAATTTGAAAATAAATCATTTCTGATCTCTGTATGAACTGAACATTTTCCATAAGTTTCCCCAAAACTCCGGAACAAAATGGAGTTGTAGAAAGGGAAAAATAGAACTCTTGTGGAATGGTAGAACTATGCTATTGAAAGTAAACTGTCTAAATCTTTTGGGCAGAAGCTATAAATACCTGCATGCCGTTTATATTCACAGAAGCATGTTTTTGACTTTTTTTTTTACTATTTTGCTTTGATTTTGTTTTCTGTGTGCTTACTATTTGCAACTGACGGTCCTCAGTCACTGGGGGTCACTCTTCTCACCTTTCTAGCCTCCCCTCACATTATAGGATAACCCTTCCTTGGTTTACAACCTTTTACTCGGGGATTCCCTCTCGGGTAAATCGGGTTGGCTCCAAGGAAAACTCTGTAAGTCCATAAATTCCGTGGATTCCCTCACGGTACAGGGCAGGAGGACCTTTACCCTCCATGTCTAGCTCACCTACTCACCGAGATTCAAGTGAGATTTGAGAGAACGGCCTTTACAAGTCAAATTAACACATAACTTGACATTTAAAAATCTTGGGGACGTTGTTTGATAACATTGTTGGTAGAAATCCATACTTCTGCTAAAAAATTAAAGTTAGTCAACTTTAACCATTTTACAATCAGTAGGATGTGTGCTAATGGACATGGTTGGACCCTATCAACATGGCTAATAAACCGACATTTGAGTATGATGATAATGTCAATGAGATTGTCGGTATGATAAACACTGATGTTCAGCCGAGGAATCAGTCCAATCATCCTCACAGGCTGACAATGAGGAAGTCAGCTTGAGGGTCAACCCCACTCACGCCCAAAATGCTCAAGAAGACCCCGAGTTTTCTAAACTCATGTCTCGCTATTCGCCCGATGAAATTATTTCTATGCTTTCCAAGCATACCATCCGGGCAGCGGCGTCTCCTTCCACTCCATCCCTATCCCCTTTCAACGCCTCTACGTCTAGGCCCACTCCTAGGCGGTCACCTCACCCTGGGTTCCCGTCTCTACCTTCATTCCTTCCCCTATCCCCGCTCCGTTCCCTACTCCTATTCTCACTCCTCCTTCCGCCCATTCACCATCTGTTCAAATCACACCCCCACCCAATCCGAATCCATTCCCCGTTCCGAGGTGGAAGGTCTTGTTAGGAAGCTCCTGGCTGAGTCCCTATCTTTGTCAAAACCTCACTCACTCCAAAACTACTGCAAGCTTCCCAACACTTATTTTCCCCCCAATTTCAAGGCCCCAAAGTACCGCAAGTATGATGGGACCTTTGATCCCCAATTCCACCTCATTGGCTTCACCATGGATTTCCATCGGTGGTTTTATGATCGGGTCCTCTTAGTTCACCTCTTCCAACAATCGTTAAAAGGGGAAGCTTTGAGGTGGTTCACCTCTCTACCCGCATCGGATCTCGTTAATTTTGACATTGTCTCCGAGCGATTCATCTCACATTTTTCATACATGGCCACTCAAGTCCCGATACACTCCCCGACCGACATACCCATCCCGGAGTCCCAAGCCATAAACCTGTTAGTCACCAACACCACCCCTGTGCTCCGCTCTATCTTAATGCTAAGTGAGTTTCCTTCCTTCTCACATCTTTATAATAGAGCCAGGGTGATTGAAAATCAAATCAAAGACTCCTCTCTCCCACATTTCTTTGAGGGGAAGCCAAAGGCACGTAAGGCTCCTGCGGCACCTACCACCAAAGGGGTGACCGTCAATGAGTCTGTCAGTGCTTGCAGTCAACCACTGAGGCCTCCCAACAAGCCCTCTAATCCTGCTTCCAATCCTCACCAATTCCCGTCACATCCCTCCAAACCTTATTCTGCTGTACCTCCCCCTTCTTCTCGCTACACTCGGCCTAGTCCTAAGAGGTCTCACTACCCTCCTCTTCCAGAGACCCTCGAGGACGTTTTCTTTGCCCTCATGTCTTGTGAGGCTATCCGGCTTCCCCCGCAAAGGTAAAACACCAATCCAAGGCTGGGTACTTCAAAGTATTGTCCTTATTACCGCACCCATGGTCACGACATCAACAATTGTTTCCCATTTTGTGACTGGGTGTATGACGTGAACGATCAAGGGAGGATTAACTGGGAGGATGTCAAGGTAGCCATAGCAAAGTCTAGGTATGCCAAGAAAGAGCTAGGCATTTTCCAAAATTCCCTCCCCAATTACCAAAACAACAATCCCTCCTCCACTAAGCCCCAGGAAAATGTCCATACCATGATACACTCAGGACCCTGGGTTGTGAGGAGAGAGCAACAGTGGGGGGTAGAGGGCTTCGAGGAATGGTATCCATGTCCTACCATAGAGTCTCAGGAGCCCTCCACGTCAGTAGATGCCATTCTAGAGGAGAGACCCTTAGTGCTCATCCGACCTCCCCAAGATGCCTACCCCACTATCCTCACCTCCTCTACCGGTGAGTCGTCTACCAGACCCCTCCAACTCATTCTCCCTAAGTCCCAGGAGGCCGTTCACGTCACACTCCGAAATCGAATTGTTCCCCACCGTTGCGGCCATCCCAAGATGAGGAGGACAGTGGACCTCCACCTCCTGCCGGCACCGAATACGATATTCTGCAACATCTGGATAAGACACTCGCAAGAGTGTCCATTTTCGAATTGATTCGGAGGTCGCCGTCTCATCAGTCCACCCTCCTCCAGAAGATCATGGTTAATGATGACCTCCCTCCCAGTGGGGTCACCAATGCTATCCTCTCCCTCACCCAAGGACCTTCAATCTCCTTCTCGGACAAAGATCTTGCCCCCCCCCCCCCCCCCCGATTGTCGTTCACTTCCTCTCTGTCTTACCGTCAGCCTTAACGGGGTTTCAGTGGACTCCACCCTCATTGACATCGGGGCATCTATCAATGTCTGTCCGATGAAGACCCTCAAGCAATTAGGTTTGAGAGAGGAGAATCTGGAGAAGAACTGCTCCACCATCGCCGCCTATGACAACTCCAAAAGGGTTGCCAAAGGCAAGATTGCTCTTAAGCTGAGAATCGGACCAGTCACCATGTCCACCGAGTTCTTAGTTCTTGACGTCGACCCGGCCTACAAGGCCACCCTCGGTCGTCCTTGGCTAGAGCAGACTCTAGGGGTCCCTTCCACCACCCAACAATGCTTCAAATTTCCTTTCAATGGGCGGGTTATCAAAATCAAGAGCATTCCTACCTTGGAAACCCTCAATGCAATCACCTCAGAGCAGATGCCACACCTCTTCATTCCAGACAAGGGGAAGAAACCAGTCATGTCTCTCTTTGACTTCCCCTCGTCCTGTGATCTGGGCCAATCCCCCCAATCTGATGAAAAGCTTGAGCAGATCCCATACCCTCAGGGGAAAGGTTGGGAGGTAATGGAAAATATCGGTTATGTTCATGGCCGCGGACTAGGCAGCGATAAGCAAGGACAAATCCATAGTGTTCAGGCAATTAGGAGGTTGTTAGCCAAAGCTGGTCTAGGTTTCCACCCAGACCCAGTTCATCCAAATCCATTCATACCCTATCAACCTCTTTCCTGGACTCTGAAAGAGCACTTTGTCCAAGGACCCACCCAGCTGGGAACCAGGGAGCCGTTAATAGAAGAACTGTCTTGCTCCGAAAGCGATGAAGAAGAAGAAGAAGAGGTGACAGAAATGGAGGGAGTCTGTGATGACTTTGGCCTCCTCTCACTCTTTGGGTCCGATCCCCTCTCTTCACCATCTCCATCTCCGCCCTCATCTCCCCTTACTTCCGTGTGCCCTCCACACGATTCAGATCTTCCATCCACTTCTTCCTCCCTACTTCTCCTCCAATCCTTTCTCCATCTCCCACTTGGCCAGTCGAGGCTGCCCTTAGCCAGCAACTCATGGTTTTGGGCCTTGACTCCCAAAAAAAATGCCAATTATCAAAATTGGAAATCCGAGATCTCCATCGAGCACCCTTCCTCTTTGGAATCTCTTCCGCTCGGCCAAGGGCCGACGCTTTCGTCTAGATCCTCACCCCTCTCGGGGTGCTTCCCCTGTACATACTTTTGTACATAGTCCTGTGCATAGCAGTCTACATCCTAGTTTAGATTCAAGCTTAGAGTCAGGTTTAGGGTCCAGTCGAGAGTCAGGATTAGGAGAGTCTCGTCCCCCTCAGCCATGCATTCACAAAGAGAAGGGTAGGCAAGTCCCTGCCCGATATGTCATGGCATTGGCTGAGAGGTGTGCCAAGTTAAGTCAAGTTCCTGAGTTTCTTGAGGAGCCTGCCCTCGTTGAAGCGGATTTCAAGGAAGGTGATTCTGTAGATGACGGTTTAGGAGTTTACTTGCTAGATTTCAATGAGAAAGATGGGCTAGGAGATCTTGGGTCGGAAGAAGAGGACCCGGTGAGCTCCTATGTGGATGGCACAAAGAGGTTCGACGAGCCCACCACGGCTGCAGATGAACCTACCAAAGAAGTCAATCTTGGCACTGAAGAATCCCGAAGACAGTGTTAATTAGTGCCAACTTGAGTGAAGAAGAAGAGCAAGCCCTTGTAGCTATCCTCAATGAATTCTCCGACGGCTTTGCCTGGTCCTACGAGGACATGCCGGGACTCAACACCTCTTTGGTCGAACACCGGTTGGTTCTAAAAGCCGACGCAACGGCCGTCAAACAAAAGCTAAGGAAGCTACATCCCAAGCTTGCACTCAAGATCAAAGAGGAGATTGACAAGCTGCATAGAGCCAAATTCATTAGGGTTGTGCTATATCCACATTGGGTAGCTAACATCGTCCCTGTGATGAAGAAGGATGGTAAGGTTAGAATCTGTATAGATTTCCAAGACCTTAATCGTGCTTGCCCAAAGGACGATTTTCCTCTCCCATACATAGATGTCCTAGTGGACAACATTGCCGGTTTTGAGATGTTATCTTTCATGGATGGTTTCTCGGGGTACAACCAGATCCGTCTGGCGGAGGAAGACCAGGAGAAAACCTCTTTCACAACGCCCTGGGGGACTTACTGTTATGTCGCCATGCCCTTCGGATTGAAGAATGCGGGAGCAACCTATCAAAGGGCAATGATGGCAATTTTTCATGACATGATGCATGTGCATATGGAGGTCTATGTGGACGATATCTTGGTTAAATCAAAGACCCGACATGGCCATGCTGAAGTCCTCCGGGCGGTTCTCTAACGGTCTAGAGAACATAAGCTAAAGATGAACCCTAAGAAATGTGTTTTCGGAGTTTCTTCGGGTAAGTTGCTAGGGTTCATTGTTAGCAAGCGGGGAATTGAGATAGATCCCAACCAGGCCAAAGCAATAATCGATATGCCTCCTCCTAGGAATATCAGAGAAGTCAGAGGGATGATCGGCAGACTTCAGTTCATTAGGAGGTTCATCTCCCAGCACTTAGTCTGTTGTAAGGCCTTCTATGAGATGCTAAAAGGGGAGGCAAAGTTTGATTGGAACGATAAGTGTCAAAAGGCCTTTGATGAATTGAAGAGTTATTTGTTCAATCCCCCTGTTCTCGCTCCTCCAGTCCCTGGTCGGCATTTACTGCTCTATGTGTCCACCACAGAAGACTCAACTGGAGCAGTCTTGGCCCAATACGACGACGAGAAGAAGGAGAGAGCGGTGTACTACATGTCCAAGTTGTTCAATGAAGCTGAAAAGAAGTACACCGCCATGGAAAGAACATGTGTGGCCGTCGTCTGGGTTGCCCAGAAGTTGAAGCATTATTTCCTAGCTCATGAGGTGAAACTTCTGGCGCGTATGGACCCAGTTCGTTCTTGCTTGAGAAGCCCGTCCTGACTGAGCGGTTGATGAGGTGGCAAAGCTTCCTTAACCAATTTGATATCACCTATGTCAACCAAAAGTCAATCAAGGGGCATGCCATAGATGAGCATTTGGCCCACCACCCCTTACCTTCTTACTCTCCTGTTGATGAAAGCTTTCCCGATGAAGAGTTAGGAGCCATTATTGATGGTGAACCTTCGTGGGTGCTTTTTTTCTATGGGGCTCTCAATTCTTAAGGGAGTGGGATACGGGTAGTTCTCCTCTCGCCGGAACGGGTAGTCATTCCGGACGCCTACCAGCTAACCTTCCGAGCCACGAACAATGTGGCAGAGTATGAGGCGCTCTTAGTTAGGCTGAAAATGGCATTGTTGCTCAGAGTCAAAGAGTTAAGGATAATTGGAGATTCGCAATTGATACTCCAACAATCACTTAGCAAGTACCAGACCCAGGATCCCAAGTTGAAACCATACCAAGAGTTGGTAGGAAAGGTGATCTGGCAGTTTAGGAAGCTCACCCTCGTCCACACTCCTAGGGCCCAGAACATTCTAGCAGATTCCCTCGCTTCTCTAGCTTCATCCATCCCTATCCCTCTAAGGAAGTCCTCTAAAACCGTTTCCGTTCAAAGGTTAAGAGTTCCTTCTCTTTCTAACCCTTGGTTTGCTCAACTTCAATCTCCCTCTCATCGAATCCATGCACTCTCAAAGGAGCCTGAAATCGATCTCGATGATGGCCATCCTTGGTACTTTGACATTGAGAATTACCTCAAAGATGGATCCTTTCCCGATTATGCCACCTCTGCTGATAGACGGGCTATTCGCCCTGTCTCCAAGCGGTACAAGATCATAGGTGGCGTTCTCTACAAAAATTCTCTCAGCGGGGTCTATCTTCATTGCCTAGATGAAATCGAATCCCAAAGCATTGTTGAAGCTGCTCACTCTAGCGAATGTGGTGGCCACGTCAATGGTAGAGCAATCACCCAAAAGTTGCTAAGACACTATTACTGGCCTACCATGGAAGAGGATTGCTCTCACTTTGTCCGCCACTGTGCTAAATGTCAATGCACGGTGACAAGATCCATGTCCTTCTTCCTCTCTTCATCCCCTTATCGCTCCATGGCCTTTCGCCATGTGGGCATTCGACGTGGTTGGTCCACTCGCAGACAGAACTGGAGAAATCCGTAAGAAGTCTTTCATTCTGACCGCCACAGAGTACTTCACAAAATGGGCTGAAGCAGAAGCATTCATAGAGGTCAAAGCTTCAACGGTCGTCAAATTCATCAAGCGCAACATTCTTGCAAGGTTCGGCGTGCCTCGGGATATCGTCACCGACAACGGACCACAGTTCACCTCGCAGGAGCTCCGCGACATGTGTGGTAAATATGGCATTAATTTGCATCATTCATCCCCATATTATCCACAAGGTAACGGACAAGCGGAAGCTACTAATAAGACTCTCATTAAAATCATAAAGAAAACATGCAAATCTCACAACAATGCTGACTGGCCAGATCGCTTGGTTGAAGCTCTTTG
The DNA here is from genome assembly GCA_014218235.1 of Colocasia esculenta. NCBI lineage: Eukaryota > Viridiplantae > Streptophyta > Magnoliopsida > Alismatales > Araceae > Colocasia > Colocasia esculenta. The sequence continues at coordinate 65,788,593 of CM024760.1, read as the reverse complement.
GGCTTATCGCACCTCGGTCCGAACTCCCACGGGGCAAACTCCCTATGCCTTGACTTATGGATCAGATGCGATACTCCCATACGAGATCTTCCTCCCTTCACTTAGAGTTCAATTGGATTCCGAACTTGACCCCGGTCAACGTCGGGAGGCTTTACTAGCACAACTTGAACTCTTGGATGAAAGGCGGATGATAGAGGCTGACCACGCTCAAGTCTATCGTCAGAGAATTGCACGTTTTTATGCCAAGAGAGTTCTTGAGAGAAAATTTAAAGTAGTTGAATTGGTCTTAAAGCGCAAAATCATAAAGGCACCAGGTCCCATAAGCAAATTGCAAGAAAATTGGGAGGGTCCGTTCGTTGTCAAAGAAGCATACTCAGGGAACGCTTATAGGTTAGTGAATGCTGAGGGAGTTGAGCTAACGCACCCTTGGAATGCAGTCTACCTAAAGAAATTTTACTCTTAGTCAATCAGTCAGTCATTCATCATGTGTCAACGTTGTGGGCTAAAAACTCTACTTCACCATTGGGTTATTAATGAGGTCGGACTTTCACACACCACACGATGTTGGAGTACTACCCCTAACTGGAAAATCACAAGTACACTCGGGCGGTCTCATCTGGTCAATGTGTTTCCCCTATTCTTCTCACACTCGGTCGTGTCTGGAAACGGAACAAACTACGAGTAGGGGACCACCCACTCTCATCTAAAGGACAAGGTCACCATAAAATAGGGGCAACTAATAAAAGCAAGGGGTAAAATGTCAAATCAAGCCTCAAAGGGGGAAAAGAAAAGCCAAAAGGTCATAAAGGGTAGCAAAAAGTACGTACCCGGAAAAAGGCTGACCAACTCAAGGAGGTAGCAAAAAGTACGTGCCTCCACCCCAGAAATCAGAAATAAAATAAAATGAAAAATCCCCCTGAAAACAATGGTTGACTAAGTCTGTTTAATATGAGATGTCGGTTCGGAAACAAAAAATAGTTTGAACCAAGGCCCTACATGACTTCCTATACATTTCTTCCCATTTCTCCCTCTAGGGGCAATTTGATTGTATAAGATCCTCCGTAGTGGAAAATATCAAGAAGGCTAGGGGTAATTTCCAACATCAAAGAATTCATGCACGCCCCTCCTTATTCATGACCTCTGTGGTCAAGTAGATCAAGTAGACTCTATGCCATGACAAGTGATGAATATGTGCCTTAGAGTCAGTCAAAAAACAAATGCAAAAAGAACAAAAAAGAATCTCTCGATGTATATATTTTCACCATGTACATATTTTACTCATATTTTACAAAAAGCCAAAAAAAAAAATTCATTCAAAAAAATTCAAAAAAAAAATCCAAAAAAGTTAGTAGTAACATGTATATATACTAACATTCTCCTTATTTTCTTATCCTAATAAAAAACAACAAAAAAATCAAGAAAACAACAAAAAAAGCATTTGCATATTTCCCTTTCGTCATTTCATTTGTGTTTATATCTTTAATTAGATATTAGCCCCTTGACCATATCTCAAGAAAGGTACATCATCAAGGCAAGGGGCTAAAACAGATCTACACTAACCTTTTTCCTTTAAGTGTTGTGGATGCAGGAACCAAAGCACAAAGAACAAGCCATTCAAGTGCACAGAATGATGAAAATCCACAAATCCACTAAAAGGGTAAAATTTGTACATATCATGACAGGGGCATACCCCTAGAAGTACAACCGGAGCCCCGCTCCTCACTCCTCTCTCCGCCCCCCCTCACTAGGCCTCTGCCTACGTGAGCTCCTCACCTCCTCCTCCTCCCTCTCCCGACGCCGGTCTGGGAGAGGAGGCCTCGACGTCGTCGACGCCTCGGGCCGCTGCAACCCTCCTCGTACCACAGAGGGATCCTCCAGGGACACAATGTCGTCGAGGGAGGCGAACGCCGATCCAGTCCTCGCGGGCGTCTCCTGCTGAGCCTGCCGCTGCTGCTCCCGGCGCTTCATTAGCACCCGGTCCTTCAGTGTCTTGTAATCCACGGTGATCCACGCCCGAGCTGCCTCAGCCACTCTCTCTCTCTCCCTGGCCTCGAGCAGGCGACCACTCATGGTAGCCCGGTCATCCCTAAGCTCCTCCATGGCAGCCGCCATGGTCCGCCACTGCACATCAAATACAAGGGGTGTTATTTATGTACACATGCCAGGAAGGAGGAAATTCGGTGCCTTACCTCCGCCTCCATCTCCAACTGAAGAGTCTCCATCTGCGCCTAGAGAGTCACCACTCCGCTCCCCTCCCGCTGCACATAAAGAGCAAGTCATGTCAAGATCAAGTCAAGTCAAAATCATAATTGAAAAGCATAATCATCCTACTGTCTTACCTCTGCCTCGAGCTCCTGCACTCGCGCCTGCGCCCGATCCAGGGCCTCCTGTAGGCGAACTGCTAGGTCTCCTCTCGCCGGCTGGGCAGACGAGCTCGCCCCCGCATCACGACTCGTGCGCACCCTCGCTAGCTCCTCCTTCTGCATTCACAGAACTTTGGTTAGTAATTCAATTCAATCTATAATCAAAGTTACGTTACTTACCAATGTCCTGACCTCAGTGTGGAGCCTCGTCAGCTCCACCTCCTACTCGACCAATCGCCCCTCCAAAAGGCGTACGACATGTGACTCCGGCATCTGCCATTCACACTTCAAGGTTTGAATCAAATAAGGCAATCCAAACAACCAAGGCTTAAGGTTAGAAGTTTCACTTACCACTCGCCGGTCTAGTCGGAGTCGTCTGGCGTAGCGTCTCCTATAGTCCTCCAGGTAAGTTGAGCTGTCTTGGAGGTCTGTCTGCTGTGCCACCTGCTCATCGCCCCCGTGCCAGTAGGCAATGGTGCTGCCATGATCCGCTCCCCAGTCGCGGTCCTCAGCAAAGAACCGCCGGCGTGAGTGCCCCTCTCTCCTGAGGGAAGGCACCTCGATGGCCGGATGGTGCCAACCCAAGGTCTGCACCACGAGCTCCAAGTACAGCACCTCGCACGTCCCGAGGCACAACAAGAGGAGGTGGCGGTCGAAGAGCGGTCGACCTGCTGCCACCGCCGGGTGGGAAGCATCCACCTCCCCCCGGTAGGGAGTCCACACCTGCAACAGAGAACACTGGTCAGTCACACTATTCAAAAGCAGCAATTGGGAGAGTAGAATGCAAGAGTTAGTGGAAAAATCATACCTGCTAGTGGGGGTAGTGGTCTAGTGCAAGACGCACGTCCTCCGCACGTCGATCCGCTACTCTCGGGTCGGGAGTCACCTCCCACCTCGCCATGAGGGGCACCAAGGCCTGGCTCCCCTCTCTTAGTGACCCGCGCCCCATGGGGAAGCAGGTGTACCCCCAAATCTGCAATGCAACCAAAAGAATGTCAGTCAGGCAATTTATTTAATTTGAAATTCAATGATGAGCATTAAGAGTAAAGTTGCGTACCTGAAGAAAGGGGTGAAGCCCCCGGTGCTCTAAGAATGCCGCGAACTGCTGGGGAGGAGTGAGAAGAGGTGTCCCAGCATTGCGGCACCCCATGCTTACTACCCTGCCTGCTCCAAGTCCCGCAGCAACAAGATGAACTTGCAGTTCATCTGTGAGGACTGCGTCGCGAAGAGAAGTCGCCCAAAGAGGTAGGCGACGAAGATCCGGATGCAACGCTCCTCGCTCTGGTCTCCCAGGTCCAGTGCCCCCCGCACTCTGCTGTAGAACTCCTCCAGTGTCTCAAGGGGTCCTCTCCTCCCGCCTCTCAACCCCACTGCCTAGGAAAGTGATCCGAGCAAGATGCTCCGGATCGGCCTCCTCCTACCTGCCACGAACTCTGGCCCTAGCAACTCTACGTTGTCATCGTAGTAGTCCCTCCTCTCCAACCCTACTACCGATTCTCCCTGAACCGCTAACCTTGTCAGATACGCCACATCCTCCAATGTGGGTATCATGTGACCCCAAGGCATGATGAATGCCTTGCAGTCCTCCTCCCATATCTCCCTCAACGCCTCTAAATAAGGGACACCTAAATGAAAGGGGCGTACCGTCAACAGTTGCCCGAACCCCATCCGGGCAATCCACGTCTGCTGGGCCTCTGGCAATGCCCGGAACCACGCCCAGCATAAGTCCCAGGTGACCCTGCTCCTCATCCTTCCCTTACCCTGCAGGAAACACAGTAAATTGGCGTCAGCAGCGATTGCCGTTTAAAAATCATTGACGTCAATAGTATGGACGTTTAACCAGAGTCAACGTCCAGAGTCTGGCCGTCTAGTTCTAATGTCGGCGTCCAACACTTGCCGTCAGGTTCACACAGACGGCATCTAGGTGGACGTTAACTGGAACTTGATGTCCATCGATTTGGACATCAAGTTCCTGTCAAAACTGACAACACCTTCCCTGTTTCCCCTCCTATCCCCACCTTATACAAATATCCACACAAAGATAAAGGTTGAAAGGCTTACCCGTTGGCGTCGCGGATGCTCCTCTGCTGCTTCGGTCCCCGTCTCCTCCCCCTCTTCATCATCTCCGGCGGTTTCTTCCTCTTCCGGCACGCCGTCGCCGCCGGCCAACGTAGCCGCTTCCTCCTCCGCCGCAAACCCTTCTTCCTCCGCCATGCTACCCTATCCACTCGCCGCCGAGTCCGCCTCTTTCTCCGGTTGGCAGCGCCCTCTAAGCATTTGGCGTTTCACCCTCGTCATCGTCCGAATCCGTTGAGAAGTGATGGAAGAAGTTGGAAGAGAATCAAGATAGAGGAGTGAACGAAGAAGTAGAAAGGTGGAAGAAGAGGCAAGGGTCGTCGCTCCGGCAGTTTGAGCAGTTGAAGAGGCGCCGGCGAGGCGTCGGTTACCAAAAGCCATCTTTTGAAGTTGACGTCAATAGGTTGACGTTGGGCATTAAATTTGACGTCTAGCGTTCGGCCGCTGAATCAGTAGACGTCCCCTATGTGGACGTCGAGTGCTGGCCCCGAAGCGACAGTGTCAGACCTTGGGACTCGGTCGACGTCCGTATTGGGGACGTTAAGTTTGAAGTCTGCGGCGGTCAATGTGGATGTCTACCTTTAGTCAGAGGGTGGATGGCAGGCCGTGTTGACGTTGACTTGGATCCAACATTCATCGATGTGGACGTCTATACTGCGCAATCAGTGCTCACAGAACCCTCATCATAGAACAATTTGGGCCCCATTTGGCGTTTCTTTGCTTCATTTCAGTTCCAACTCATTCCAATGTTCAATTCCACCCATTTCAAGCCATTCCAAACTATTCAAAACAGATCAAACACAAAGGAAATCCACCTTTTATTCACTCTAAAGTTTGTGTCACACTTATTGAAAATCAAAAACACATCACTTCGCCCTACGGGCCATGAAGAAATCACAAGAAATGGGGAAAATGGTGTCAGTAAAATCTTCATACTGCCATATGTCTTCCGGGGTTTCCTGCACTGCCAGTCCCACCTTCTTGCTCACTGTGTACTTCTTCCAAGTCTTCATAGCCTTCTTCATCAACTTCTCATTTCATCCAGTGACTATCATATCAGTGCAACTGGATGAAGTTGGAATTCCCCGTGGAATCCCAAGCTGACAATGGCACCGATGTGGTTGGTAGACCACCATCTGACCTGCTCCAATCAGCCACAAATCTCTGTCTACCCTGGTCCGAACCCAGAACTCAATAGTCCTCATGAAGAGTGGCCTCACGATGAAGTCATCCATTACCAGAAACGCCAAATGATCTCTCCAAGCATCTCTGCCTTTCAAGTGCGCTGTCACGCACTTGATCTCATTCTCTGGCTCATACCACGCCCTGCTGCAGTACACCGAGATCCGAAAGAAGACTCTAGAAGGAGTAGGTTGTACATCAGCAAAATACTTCAAGTGAGCCTCCATCCATACCTGAAGCAGGAACAAGCTTTCGCATGTGCGTCCGCCTAGGCTCATCTTGGTCAGCGAACTGTACTGGTGTGCCAGCACCGCAGGGGCAAGTGACTGTCCGCGCCACAACAAAGATAGGATCCCCACATGCTCGTAAAGGATGAAGTTGCCGCTCGTGGGGAATAGGAAGACTCCAGCTAGGCAGAGTGTCAATCCCTGGGTCGCCCTCTCTCCGCCAACTCCCTCGCATGCTGGATCAACCACCAGGCCAGTCGGTCTAGGAAGATCCCGTGCTTATTTGTCATCCGCAGCACCTCCTTCTTGTCCTGCACAATGTCTACTAAAATCTCTTCCCACGGGAGGAGAGGAGTCGCTGCATCGTATTCCAAGCACGGCCTCCATCCCATAAAAAGCTCCACCTCCTCCAATAGCACGCTTGCTTCGAAGCCCTGGAACACAAAAGTATGTGTATGCGGGTGCCATCTCTTCATCAACGCCCCCAGGGCGTCAAATCCCCACCACATGTCCTTCATGTTCTTCGCCAACACCACCATAAAGTTCAGGTTCCACATCTCGATGAAGCTTCTCATATCCAGGGTTATGGCGTTCATCAAATTCACGAGCCAGGAAAAGGCCCATACCTGGCCTTGGCTCGAGAAGGCGGGCACCTCCTGCGCAAAGAAGTGTTGTAAGGGGAAGTTTGGGGCATTTTCAGAAAAGATAAAAGAAAAAATGAGCATTGCTTACCTCCCCGTTGGCTAGTCGAGTGCTCAGGTGTCCCGGAACCTCGCTCAGGATTCCCGGGTTCATGCTGGTGGACTTGCCGGTCGATGAGGGGGCCATTTCGTTGTGTTTCCTCATCTCAAAGCTCTCTGGTTCGCAGTAGGAGCAGGGAGAGACGAAGGTTGAAGATGATAGAGTCCTCATGGACTCCCATCACCTATTTTTTCGGTCTGATCTGTTGGCCAATTGACGTCCATATATGTGGACGTCAGTAGATGGTTAGCGGCAACCTTTGTTGACGTTAACAAATTTGCTGGCGGCCATCGATGTGGACGTTTAGTGTCCGGAAATTTGTAAAGTCATATTCCTTATATGGCCATTATCCTTTATCTTGTGCTTCAAGTTGTTTTGCAGATGTTTTAAGCACAGGCTGCGTTTCAGATTCATAACACTCATGTCACCTTGAGTGTTACAGGTATGTCTAACATAGGACCCCACCAGAGGCGAATAACTTGGCGACCGTGAACACTGAGTTCCCCTTCAACAAAAACTATGAAGGGTTTGCGATCTCTCAGTTATTCGTATGGCCTTTAGAATTTTCCTCTGGTGCTAACTTGCATTTTTAGATAGGCAACCCACACCAGCATGCATCTTCACTGCTAACTTTCTCTTACTAACACCCAAAAAAAAATGGTCATTTTCCTCGATCATCTGATTGCTCCATGGTTCCCTCAGCTTAGGTAGCCTACCAGGTCCACCCCTCATGACTATCCAAGTTGATATCAGGGTCTTTGTTGCCCCCCTTCCCCACTTGTCTCACCGTGCATATCACAAATAATCATTCCAGCCTTGTTGAGGTCATTTGAACCTTCGCCAGTCGCGAGCTTAATTCGGACTTTAAGCTTTCCAAACATGTGATTCCAGTTAGAATCTTTTGATAATCTTTTGAGAGATCAACCAACTCCTTGTATCCATGACCTCCTAAATTCGGGACTGACATCCTGATTAGGCCAGCGAGCCCACGAGCTCCGATTATGAGACCCTCTTGATTCAACCGTCATATTACAACTCCTTTGACTCAGACACGCCGGAAACTAGTCAAAGTCCGACACGGCCATGCCAGGGACCCTACCATTGGGTTGCAGTTGTAGTTACACTGGTAGATCACTCTTCCTCTTACCTACATTTGTCTCTCAGATGATACGTCATCTGTTTCTAGCCTAACTATTTCGTTTGGCTCGCTAGAATTCCTATCCTCGGAAATGGTCCTTCATCAAATCTCTGCATCTTTTGTTTACCTAGACACCAACCTTTCAGTCCGCTCTGCTCCCTTGCAAGACCGGATGTCTCGGAGGGGCATTTGTAAACGCGAGATTTGGCCCATCTCCCGCAAGGCTCTTTTAGCCCATTAAGCCTCGATTGACCATTTGTTGACTTGCCTCGGATACCATGTAGACGGCAGCATCGATGGCCGCTGACTACTTGTTGTCATCAAGAAGTCTTGACGTTGACCCATCTAGACGTCCACATCCCTGGACGTCTGCATGAGGTTGGCAGCAATAGCGCTTGACGTTAACCTGGTTTACCTGGTCTGCGCAACAACCCCGAGAATATAGCCCACTTGCGCCTTTCTCTCACCCATGCACCGCATGGGGCCGTTCCCAATGGGCATATGGGCCACCTTGGCACCCCCTTGACCCAGTAAAAATCCTACATGGCCTCTCCCCATTGGTTGGAGCTTTTATACAAGGATTGCCAAGTGTGCTAGTGTGTTTCTTCACACTTGAGCATCTAAGGCTGCTGAGCTCGAGTTCACTGCCTATATAACACTCCCTTAGGCCCTCTACAAAAGGGGGAGAGGCTGGACGTCCACATGCTGCCCTTTTGAGAGAAGAGAGAGAAAATTGCACCCAACCTTCCACCACTCATCCTCTTCATTCTCTCCACACTTGGGACATCCAGGAGGGCTGCTTTGAAGCTGGAGGAGCCCTTGCAAGGAGCTACAACATCAACAACGAGGATCTACACCTCCCTCCCTCTCTCATTCTTAACTCTTCTCTTAGTTACATGCAACACACACACACCTTTCCACTCACTCTAGGCATGTAGGTCACCTTCCTACACACCTAGAAAGGGGTTTCCCAACCATAAATAGAGGGAAGAAGGGTGGTCATAACATTTGGCCACCCCTCTTCTCAAGTCTGCAACCAGTACGGGACTCTCCTTTTGGGCTTTTCATACTTTGTTTTGAGCATTTACCACACTTCTTAGAGTCTAATAGAGTCTTTTTCTATAGCAGGAATGATCTGTAGAAGACCGCGGAGCTCTTCTCCTTTGGCCGACTGAAGGAGGAGAAGTTGAAGCCCCGTCTCCATCTGCTGTGTGAGGCCACTGAAACGACGTGATCACAACAACTCCTTGGGCACAGGTAAGGCCCTGGCGATCACAACATCTCCCTTACTTCACTGGTTTTCTTGGTTCTCTCCTCAGTCAACTCAGTCAACTGGAGAGTCAACGAGGTCAACCAGCAACCCCCTCATCGCCAACGAGGGAGCGGTGACGTTCGTGAAGCACCACCAGGGAGGGCCACGCAGTCATCCCCGAAAGTCAGAGGCGAAACGAAGCGTCCACACTCGTGAGAATGCCTACCTTTAGTCGTTTTCCTCTTCTAGGGCTAGAACTTGAAGAACTCGGGTTGAAGCTTTGATGAAGCCTCCTTCCCATGAATTCTCCCCCTCCTTGGCCTCTCCTCCTAGTCCAGCAACTCTTGGCAATGAGCTAGGTCCAGCCATGGGGGTTTAGGAGAGTATTTGTGTCTCTTATGTTTTCTAATTCCTAATAGAACTCTAACTCCTATTTAATTCTGAGATTTCCTATTTAATTCCACCTTCCAAGCTTGCCATGTCCAATTTGGGTTAGGTTGGGATCCAAATTCGTGGCCAACCTATTAGGGTAGGTTTAGGAATCCAAATCCAACACAAACTACTTATTTTAATATTTTTATACCCCTTTTCTATTTAGGTAATATTTAAGTTACGAATTTAGGATATTTTCCTATTATTCCTCTTTTAAAAATCCCTATTTTGGCCCAATAAACTTTATATGGTCCATTTAACAAGCCCATTATTTATTGGAATTTATCTTATGGGATTTCCATTTTTAATTAGGGAATAATAGAGTTATGGATTTTATTATATTTTTCCTACTTGATTTTATTCATGGACTATGAGAGGTCTATTGGTCCAATTTCGATAATGGGTCATCAATACCCAATGTTGGAGGTCTCTCTGACATGTTCATTTAATTTACAAGCCCGTTATATTTTTGTGTTAATAGTTTTCCGACTTAGTTTCTAAATTTAGATAATTAATCACGTTGTGACGTACGCTTGGCCAATCAAATTTTTCGTTGCACGAATTTCTTCGTAGAACACTTGGGGATAATATTGGGGGTTGATTTATAATTTTTACGGAATTTTTAGATGTGTTCTTGCTCATACGATAATAGTATGTATGTTTCTATTATTCTGTTTTTATAGAAATTTATTATTTCAATTTTTAAATACTAAATTTTTCGTGTTGCTACAGGTTCCGTAGGAATGAAGAACACACGCGGGAACCAGAAAGAAGACAACAAAAACGTTAGAGATGTTTCAAAAAGGGTGATTTGGAATGGGAGAGGAAAGGTCTAAATAAAGAGAGGAATATGTAATGGGTCATGGATGAGGAGATGAACGACTATGATTAAATAAATGAGCGGTTACAATTAATTTCCCTTAAATAAAATTTTAAATAAAAACCCTTTTTTAAGAGACTTCGATTTTATAAGAGTCGCAGTAGACACCTCCGACTCAAGAGAGTCATAGTATCGGACTCTGACTTTAGGAGAGTCGCAGTATCGAACTCCGACTTTAGTAGAGTCGCAGTTCCGAAGCTCCGACTTCATAAGAGTCGCAGTCTCAGAACTTCAAAAAAATTGTGATGAAATGAGCATACAGTGGTGCAAATAGTACAATTCTAATCAGGATTGCACATATATATTTCTCTTCTTATTGAAGTAATTCTATCTTCATGGAGATGTTTAGTAAATATATCAGCTAATTGATTATCTGTAGAGACAAATTCAAGTAAAATATCTCCATTACTTACATGGTCCCTGATGAAATGATGTCTGACTTCAATGTGCTTAGTTCTTGAATGTTGAAATGGATTCTTGGTCATCATGAAGTATATGACCATAGTCTTCCAGTTGATGTTTGATCCACAGTAGTTGAGTGCAACAACTTCTAGTTGTAATGTACTCTGCTTCTATTGTGGACAAGGCTATTGAATTTTGCTTTCTAGATGACCAGGAGATTAAGCATCCCGCAAGAATTTGACAAGTACCACTAGTGCTTTTTCTATCTATTTTGCATCCAGCATAGTCAGCATCACTATATCCAAGCAATTTAAATTCAGAACATCTGGGATACCATAAACATAATTTACTTGTATTTATAAGATATCTAAAGATTCTTTTAACAGTATTAACATGAGATTCTTTAGAATCAGCTTGAAATCTAGGACACAAATATACACTGAACATTATATCTAGTCTACTAGCAGTAAGGTAGAGTAATGATGCAATCATGCCTTTATAGATCTTTTAATCTGCTTTCTTAACAAGTGGATCACCATCTAACTTAATACCTGAGCTCATGGGTATTCCTAAGGACTTACACTTGTTAAAGCCATATTTAGATAGCAAATCTGAAATGTATTTGGTTTGACAAATGTGAGTACCTTCCTTGGTCTGCTTGATTTGCAACCCAAGAAAATAATTAAGCTCACCCATCATGCTCATCTCAAACTCACATTGCATAAGGTTTTCAAAGAGTTTGCAAAGTGATTCATTAGTAGAACCATAAATAATGTCATCAACATATATGAGTACAATTAAGATTCCTTCTGAAACTTTCTTAATAAATAGGGTGCTATCTACTTTACCTCTTACAAAATCATGTGATATAAGATAAGCACCTGGTATTGCATACCATGCTCTTAGAGCTTGTTTCAAGCCATATAGTGCTTTCTTTGAACGGAAAATATGATTTGGATACTTAGTATCTTCAAAACCAGGTGGTTGCTCAACATAGACTTCTTTTTTTATGAAACAATTTAGAAAAGCACTTTTGATATCCATTTGAAATAGATTTATATTAAGAGAGTATGCATATGCTAATAAAATTCTAATTGCCTCTAATTTAGCAACTGGAGCATAAGTTTCATCAAAATCAATGTCTTCCTCTTGAGAGTATCCTTGTGCTACCAGTCTGGCCTGATTCCTGGTGATTACTTATGATTCATATATTTTTTTTCTGAAGACCCATCTGATCCCAATAACTGGATGGTCAGAAGGTCTAGGGATTGTTGCCCAGATAGCAAGCCCAAAGGGGGGTGAATGGATTGCTACAAGTCCTTTACAAAGAGAATTCCTTTAAATAAAATGCTTGACAGAAAATACTAAGTTCGATAGTTAGAGTTAGTGATAATGAAGACACAAAAATAATCACACAAACAACATGAGATTTTTATCCTGGTTTGGACCTCCTATCCGAAGGAGTCCTACGTCCAGTCCCCAAGTAACAACTTGGGTTTCCACTAAATAAGGGTGCAGCCCCCCTTATGGACACTTACACATCCAGAAATAGTTGGCCTTCTCTTCTCTACCAAAAGAGGAATTACACCACCTGATTCAACATGTCTTCTCTTCACACTCGAAGAAGGAATGCCCACAAATATTTTGTTGAAAGAGGAGAGTCCCAAGACCAAGCTTATAGACAATGTTTGATCTGGGGTGAAGTCTGAGAGACACCAGATAATCTTGAATGAACTCTCTCTCTCAGACCTACGCAAGCTCTCGAAGGGAATGGAATGAAATCTCTGAGAGCTAAGAGCTTTTGAAGGTTGGAGAGAGCAAGTTGGCTCTTCAAGCGACTGAGATGTGCAACTTCTCTAAAGGTTCAAAAAAGTTTTTTTGATAGGAGTCGTTGTAGACACGTGAATTCGACTCCACCGCGGGCAAATTCCACGTTGCACCATAATGCCACAAATGGCCCTCATTTTGCCTTGCAAGAGTGTTTTCTCAATATTTCTGGATCTCACCCATCCTTCCTCGGTGCCTCCCCTCCATTTCCAAGGCTGGCCGGAGGTCATAGGCTTTCACTTCCAGGCCGCGACGGGTCTTTAGGGTGTGTTCTTGAAGTCGCGACGGGTTTGGGGGTCGCATTAGAAACGTGTCTGACATGTTCGACGTGATTCCATAGTTGCATCGAACATGTGGGGCGCGACAAGCCAAATGGACCTTATCGCGGCGGCCTTCCGTGACGTGACAAGGAGTTTACCTATTTTTTATGGAAAATGCCCAATGCCATAAATGTGTCCGCTGTGAGCGCCACGGTCCCAATGTCGGTTTTGGGCAGGTTTTTATAAATAAAATTCATAAATACTTTATCACGTCCTGTTGCCCCGACGCATTTCAAATCAAGACGCGTCGGCCTGAGCCGCCGCGATTAGGCCCTAGGCCCCAAAGTCGTCGCACTCGAGCGCCCATACCTTCAAGTCCCGAGAAATGTTTGAATCGCGTCTACCTGAGGCACCGCGATTAGGTCCTAGGCCTGACACGCCAGATCTCAGGAGTCGATGCATTTATGGTCCACGTGCCCAAAACGAAGTCGCAGCGGGGTTGGCCGACGCGTTTTAGGAACACGGCGGTCATCCCTGACACGATTCTGAAGGCGGTTGTAGGCCATGATCATCCCCCCTTTATGTCAAACAAAGGCCTTCTGAATCGCGGCATGCCGCTCAGACGCGATTCACTCTTATTGTCGCGGCCGCTGTAGCCGACACGTTTCAAAGTTTTATCCTCTATAAATAGACCCCTGAGGGTCATTTGTAGAGGGGGTTCCAAGAAGCAGTGAAGCCCTGCTGAATTCCTCCCATGACTCCCTCACGGCGGAGCCCCGCCAGACCGGTGTACCCACGTCGTCCACGTGAATCGGAGCAAGGCAGAAGCGTTCCTCTTCCTCCTCTCCATCCGTCAAACCGGAAATGCCGCCGTCAAGGAGGGAACGAAAAATCATATCCACAGATTGGCGATCACGGTGGGACTTCTTTCTGTGCTTTCCATTTGATTACCCTCTGCTTTCGTGCCCCATGTGGCACTCTCCTTGGCGCGCTCGCGTGCCCCCCTCCTCCTTTTAGCTTTTGTTATATATACATTGTTGCATGTGTGTTTCTTGTTAACTTTTATGTTGTTTTTGTACACATATCATCTTTCTACTCCTTTTTTTTTGGACCTCGGGTTACCTTTGGAATCGCGTCCAATACAAACGACGTGATCTAATTTTGAGAACGCGGTCGGTTGACTGGACGTGTCTGTCATGCCCCGACGCGGAATATCGGAACGCGAGGCAGTTGCAAGAAAAGGGTATAGAGAGAGTACTAGACATCAAACCATTACATAATGAATAATACTAAAGCGAATTCATTTCATTAATATCTTTCCAATGTCTAGTTACAACCACTAATATCAGAGCCAATCTATGGGGCCTGATTACTTTGGAATAAAGCAGAAGACTAAACTTCAAAATTAACTACTACAACGTTAAACATAGCAATAGGACACTAGGGTACTCATGACATCACTCCAGGTCATTCCCGTCCTCTTAAGTGTATGGTTCATCCTCGGTCTCACCTGAGAACATAACGACAAATAACGCAGGGTGAGCGAACATCACCCAGTAGGACTTAAATCTCAGGCTCAAGCAGGCTTTAAGTAATTAATGCATTTAAAGGCAGAGTAACTAATGATAGAACGCGAGAGAGAGTCAAGTAAAAATATATAGCAGGACAGTGCGTGAATGAAATAGCAAGACTTTCCAAATATAGACTTTCCAAAAATAGCACAAGTGTCGGGAATAGCACAATAATAGCAAGATAGCACAATGTCAAGTATAGAAAGATGGCCATGGTACAAATAGCACAACGAGTATAGCATAGCACAACGAGTATAACATAGCACTTTGTTGTCAATGGACAACGAGAGAACATAGCACTTTTTATTGTCATTTAGATAGTCAAGATAGATAGCACTTGAGTGTAATGCCAAACACTCTGATCATTTAACTCCCATGGGCACTACCACTTTCAGGCACACATCCTAGGACCAGATCGAGCCCTTTATATATTGCCAGACATTAGTTATATTGTTTATCTTTAGACAATCAGTCAACGACCATTATAGAGTACCAAGAAGTAGATGAGAGCACTAGATGAATAGACGAGATAGTAGAGTGAACGTGAATAGATGAGCGAGTAGAGAATAGATGAGAGTTAGTGGACCTTGCACATGAAACGTCGAGTAACGAGCGATAGTAACCGTTGCACAACATGCGCATATGGTGTTGGCAGTCAGGCGGAACTCACGACCTTACCACTGGCCATGTTAAGCACAGGTCCAGAGGTCCGGCGTGATTCAAGACGAGAGTGAATTTCTAATAGTCGTTTGGACCATATTGATCCCTAATGGGTGTAACAAGTGTTAGGGTACAACCGGCTCGTCGACCATGTGGGAATCCATGGACAGAGGAGACTTACGGAGGCCTTGAACAAAGACTTACTAGTCCGGCAGAAGCAGTATCTGACAGAGAGTTCATCCAAGTCAAGAGAGTGTGTGTATATAGAAACAAGTGCTCGACGTTCTAAAGGAATTCTAGAACGGTGGAGTGTCAATATCGGTATTCCCAAAACATCGCGAAAACGATAGACAAGTATATTTAAAATAGGGTAATTTAATTACATAAATTACCAGATGTATTATGAAATAATTCATGCCAATTTATGACACAATTGGATGGTTCAAAGTGTGTGTAAGTGTCATGAAATTGTAGATAGAAAAGATCATGTGCATGTGTTTTAATCATACACAAATGTTCAATTTATAACAGACGTTATTGTCTGTGTGTATGACTGTTAAACAAGAGTACAAACACTGTAGATAATCAAGCATTGCTGAGGTAGGGGGTTTCTTGCAAAAAACCCAGATCGCGACGTACCCTAATGAGGGTCGCGACGGGGTCAACTGAGATCGCGACGGGTGCTTGTACGAGTCATGACAGGCTTAGTCAGGTCGGCAGCAGATCGCAACGACAGGCCCTGTCGCGATCAGATCATGACAGAGGGCACTGTCGCGATAGGCCTTGTGAATGCGGCCTATCGGGCTGCCGCGTTCACAGGGTCTGCGCCCGAGTCCGACATGGTAAGGACTTTACATTGGATTGCAGACCAGAACTTACCCTATTTGACACAGGGTGGTTCAAAAAATCACAACTAATTGTATAGTCAACGAAAAATCATGAAACCATTGCAAAATGACCTAGACATGCATGGGTACTTACAATAAATAGGAATTGGAAAAAAATCAGGGTTTGGACATGTTTTAAACACGGGTATTCATGATGAACTTGAAACAGTACATAGTTGAGATCAACGATTAAATTCGCAAGATAGGATGAATCAAATTTAGGGCTTTTAGGGGCAAAAAGATGCCTAACATGCATCAGTTCCTACAATAAAAATCTCGTGGCATGGGGTTGAGTATACAAGGAGATCAAGAATTAAGAAGAGGGTTCGGGTTCATGTCAGTTGCAGAACATGAAAAATCAAGAACGACATATATGTTCGATGGAAAATTATGAAACCAAAGGGCTTTTGTTCCTGATAGATGAGACATCCTACAGAAAATGTTTCATGGTTTTTGCTTGTGAGAATGTCTACCTTTGATCGTTTTCCTCTTCTAGGGTTAAGACTTGAAGAACTCGGGGAAGAACTTGAGGGATCCTTCCTCTCCACGAATTCTCCTCCTCTTGACCTCTCCTCCTGGTCCAAGAACCTCTTGGCACGAGCTAGGGCCGGCCATGAGGGTTTAAGAGAAGTATTTAAGCTTCTCCCTATTCCCTTTCCTAGTTTAAGTCTAATTCCTATTAAATTCTGAATTTCCTTTTTTCCTCTCCTCTTTTTAAGCAAGAGATCTCCTATTTGGGTTGGGAGAGAGAGGATTTCATGGCCAACCCATTAGGGTAGGTTTAGGAATCCCAATCCAACTCAACTTCTATTTTTAATGCATTAAATACCTCTTTTCTATTTTAGTAATATTTTAGTTACGAAATTTGGGTATTTCTTTGTTATTCCCCTTTTTAAAATCTCTATTTTTGCCCACTAATTTCTAATAGGTCCATTTAATAAAGCCCATTACTTATTTTCATTTGATGGGTTTTATTTAATTCTCTTTTCTTTGATTTTCTAATTGAATTTATTATTTTTTATTATATTTAAAAAAAAATCCAGGTTGCTACATCCTCCCCCTCTTAAAAAGAATTTGGTCCCCAAATTCATCTAATCACAAGGGAGGAAATGTCTCACCGAAAAGATCGGGGTAGTTGCGTCTGATGATTCCTTCTGGTTCCCATGTGGCTTCTTCCACTCCGCGGTTATTCCGTACGACCTTCACCATGTGAATGGGACAATTCTTGAGCAGTTGTACCTTCCGTTCCAGTATCTTGATTGGCTTCTCTTCGTATGTCACATCCTTGTTCAACACCAACTTCTTGTGGCGAATGAGGTGCGTGGGGTCGTACACATATTTCTTAAGTATGGAAACAAGAAACACATTGTGTACACATGACAGATCCGTTGGCAACGCCAGCTGGTATGCAACCTCACCAACCCTTTCGAGTACTTCAAAAGGACAGATGAATCTAGGCCTGAGCTTTCCCTTTACACTGAATCTTTGAATGCCATGGGTAGGTGACACTTTTAGAAATACATGATCACCCACTTGAAATTCCAGATCTCGCCTTCTTTTGTCGGCGTAGCTCTTCTGTTTAGATTGGGCAATTTTGAGCCAGTCTCTGATTACCTGAATGTCCTTTGTTGTTTGTTGCACCATGTTTGGGCCTAACCATTGTTGTTCTCCAACCTCATTCCAGCAGGCAGGAGATCTACAGTTCCTTCCGTAGAGTGCTTCGAATGGTGCCATCTTAATGCTTGCCTGATAACTGTTGTTATAGGCAAACTCGATTAGTGGTAGGTGCTCATTCCAGTAACCTCGAAAATATATAGTGCAAGCTCTCAACATGTCTTCCACTATTTGGTTGGTTCTTTCAGTTTGCCCATCGGTTTGTCGATGGAATGCGGTACTAAAGTTGAGTTTAGTACCCAGTGCACCTTGCAGTCCTTTGAGATGTGAATCTCGGGTCTCGATCCGAAACAATAGATGATGGAATGCCATGTAGTCTTACAATCTCCTTGACATATAAGGCAGCTAGTACCTCCACAGACCACTTACTCTTTATAGGCAGAAAGTGGACGGATTTGGTTAGTCGGTCCACAATGACCCATATGGCGTCGAGTCCACCACGAGTCTTGGGTAAACCCATGATGAAGTCCATGCCAATGCTTTCCCATTTCCACTCCAGAATATCTAGCGGTCTGAGTACACCAGCAGGGCACAGGTGTTCCGCTTTTACATGTTGGCAAGTAAGGCAGTGAGCGGCATGTTCAGCTACTTCTCTTTTCATGTTCGGCCACCAAAATGTTCTTTTCATATCTTGATACATTTTGGTACCTCCTGGATGAATAGTATACCTTGTCTTGTGAGCTTCATCCATTAGTCTTCTCTTTAGTTCTTCATTGTCGGGAACACATGTCCTTCCTTGAAAGACAAGCCTTCCGTCTTTAGTCATTGCAAAGTCTGGTCTTTCAGTTAGAGTTTCTTTGACGCGACTAAGAATGGATCATCGTCTTGTTGAGCTTGGATCTCCTCTAGCAGATCAGATTGAATCTTGATATTGGCAACCAAGACTCGATCATCTCTATGTTCGATACTTAAGTCTAACCTTGCGAATTGTTCTAGTAGTTGCATCTAGCCAAGGACTAGACTTGAGACAAATGCCATTGGCTTCCTACTAAGAGCATCAGCCACGGCATTTCCCTTGCCTAGGTGGTATTGGATGTGGAAGTCGAAATCTTTCAAGTATTCCAGCCATCTCCTTTGTCTCATGTTGAGTTCCTTTTGATAGAATAAATACTTCAAACTTTTATGGTCTGAGTAGACAGTGAATTGCTCGCCATATAGATAGTGTCTCCAAAACTTCAAGGCGAAGACCACGGCAGCTAGCTCGAGATCATGTATAGGGTAGTTGACTTCATGTGTCTTCAGTTGTCTTGAAGAATAGGCCATGATCTTCTCCTTTTGCATGAGTACACATCCTAGCCCGATTCCTGAGGCATCGATGTAGACAGAGAAACCTTCTCCCTCTATTGGCAGAGCGAGAACAGGTGCTGAGGTAAGACAGTCCTTGAGGGTTTGGAAACTTTTCTCACACTCTTTACTCCAGGAGTATGGATTCTCCTTTCGTGTCAGACATGTGAGAGGAACAGCGATCCTTGAGAAGTCGTTGATGAGCCGCCTGTAGTAGCCAGCCAGTCCTAGGAAGCTTCTTATCTCGGTGACATTAGTTGGTCTCTCCCAGTTGAGTACAGCTTCGACTTTGGAGGGATCAATAGAGATGTTGTCCTTTGAGATGACATGGCCCAAGAAGGATACTTCTTCGAGCCAGAATTCACACTTGCTAAGCTTTGCGTACAGCTTGTTGTCTCGCAAAACGTGTAGTGTTGTCTTTAGGTGTTCTTCATGCTCTTCCTTGGTCTTGGAGTATATGAGGATGTCGTCGATAAAGACGACCACGAACTTGTCGAGGTATGGCCGACATATACTGTTCATGAGTTGCATAAAGGCTGCAGGAGCATTGGTTAGACCAAAAGGCATAACGACGAATTCATAATGTCCATACCTACTCCTGAAAGCCGTTTTGAAAATATCGTCATCCTTGATCCTCATTTGGTGATAGCCAGATCGAAGATCGATCTTGGAGAAATATTGCGTTCCAGAAATTTGGTCGAATAGTTCATCGACCCTAAGCAATGGGTATTTGTTCTTGATGGTAAGCTGATTGAGTTGTCGATAGTCGATGCACAGCCTCATCGATCCATCTTTCTTCTTTACGAATAGCACAGGTGCTCCCCATGGGGAAGTACTTGGTCTGATGAACACCTTTTCTAGTAGCTCCATCAGTTGCACCTTCAATTCCTTCAGCTCGACAGGTGACATTCGGTATGGTTGACGCGATACCGGTGCGGCTCCAGGAATCAACTCAATAGCGAAGTTGACATCTCGTTCAGGGGGAATCCCTGGCAGGTCTTCAGGGAATACATTTGGGTAGTCCTGTACTATATGTATGTCTTCTATCCTGGAACCCTTCTTTTCCACTACTACGGCTGCTAGGAAAGTAATACAGCCTTTCCTCATCATGTTGTGGGCTTTTATGGCGGAGACTAGAGACATCCGTCTCTTATGTCTAATCCTGAAAAATGCCAGTTTAGGAAAGTCACTAAAGGTAACCTTCCCTTTCTTACAGTCGACACTTGCCCCATATGTGGACAACCAGTCGGCTCCCAAAATTACATCATAGCCTTCCATGGACATACACACCAGGTCGGCTTTTAAGTTATGGTCTCCGATCATTACATCGGCAGAGGGAAAGTATTTGTTCAATTTCTCCTTTTCCCCTAGTGGCGTTGTGACAGAGAACTCACAACCCATGGATATAGGTTTAGCATTCACAGTATCAGCAATGTTTTGAGATATAAATGAATGAGTGGCTCCAGTATCAAATAAAACGAATGCTGATAATGAGAAAACTTGAAGGGTACCTTCTACCACGCCACCCTCCATAGCAGGTTCCTCATCATGTAGGGCTTGCAGTCGGCCCTGTTTCTTAGGCACATTAGGGCGCCTTTCATTCTCTTTCAGTAGCGAGCACTCAGGGATACGGTGCTCGCGACTTCCGCAGCGCAGACATGCGCAGGCTTTCTTCCAGCATTCATCAGCCATGTGACCAGGCTTGTCACAGTGTTTGCAGTGGCTCTTTGTTGGAGTGTTGGGTACAAAAACCTTGGGTTTCCTTTCTTGGCTAGATCCCTCCATGATATTGAAAGGACGCTTCTTGCTGTTGGTAGGCTTAGCAGATGACTGACCCGAGGTCACTTCCTTCTTGACGAACTTCCTTTGATACGGTCGGTGAAGTCCGTAGCATCTTCTAGCAGCTGAGCCCTCTACACCATCTCGGCGTAGGTCGGGATGTCGAAAGGTGCGAGTTGAGTGATGTAGTGGGGCTTAAGGCCGTTTAGAAAGTGCTTAGCCTTCATCCTTTCAGTGTTTACCAGATGTACAACATAGCATGCCAGTCTAGAGAACTGGGCTTCATATTCGGCCACAGTCAAGCTCCGCTGTTTAAGAGCAGCGAATTCCGTAGCCTTCCTTTCTTGAACACGCTCGGCGAAGTATTTGGAGTTGAATGCTTCTTTAAACTCGTTCCAGGTGAATGGCCCATTCTCTCTAGTAGCTTCCACTGACTCCCACCAGGCGCGGGCGTCCTTCTCATGTTGGAACATGGCAAGTAGCAGCTTGTCCCCCGCTGCACATTGCATGACACAGAAAATTCTTTCCCTCTCTTGGAGCCAGTGCTCAGCTTCATTCGGATCCGTGGATCCGCTGAACCTAGGTGGGTTCAGACTTCTGAAGTTGCGATGTAGGTCGCCTGCACTACGATTGCCCCCTCCTTGAGTGGTTTGCACAATGGCGCGTGTCAGTTCTTGGATGGTTTGTTGCATGCCCCTCATTTGAGCACGTTCGGCAATCATTTTGATTGCTTAGTTCCTACAAAAATAACTTACTGTTATGATACTGATGTGAAATTTAATTTGTGCGTGTGTGAGTTTATTTTTGCTAGTTACCCTTGGCTCTAACCACAACTCACATAGGTAGGATAATTGACTCTAGTCGAGACAGGTTAACCTAGATCATTCTGTACTAAGAATAACTTAGGCTCTGATACCACAAACTCACGGCCCGACGCAGAATATCAGAACGCGAGGCAGTTGCAAGAAAAGGGTATAGAGCGAGTACTAGACATCAAACCATTACACAATGAATAATACTAAAGTGAATTCATTTCATTAATAACTTTCCAATGCCTAGTTACAACAACTAATATCAGAGCCAATCTATGGGGCCCGATTACATTGGAATAAAGCAAAAGACTAAACTTGAAACCTAATTACTACAACGCTAAACATAGCAATAGGACACTAGGGTACTCATGACATCACTCCAGGTCGTTCTCGTCCTCTTGAGTGTATGGTTCATCCTCGGTCTCACCTGAGAATACAACGACAAATAACGCAGGGTGAGCGAACATCGCCCAGTAGGACTTAAATCTCAGGCTCAAGCAGGCTTTATGTAATTAATGCATTTAAAGGCAGAGTAACTGATGATAAAACGGGAGAGAGAGTCAAGTAAAAATATATAGCAGGACAGTACGTGAATGAAATAGCAAGACTATCCAAATATAGACTTTCTAAAAATAGCACAAGTGTCGGGAATACCACAATAATTGCAAGATAGCACAATGTCAAGTATAGCAAGATGGCCATGGTACAAATAGCACAACGAGTATAGCATAGCACAATGAGTATAACATAGTACTTTGTTGTCAATGGTCAACGAGAGAACATAGCACTTTTGATTGTCATTTAGATAGTCAAGATAGATAGCACTTGAGTGTAATGCCAAACACTCTGATCATTTAACTCCCATGGGCACTTGCACTTTCGGGCACACATCCCAGGACCAGATCGGCCCTTTATATATTGCCGGGCATTAGTTATATTGTTTATATTTAGACAATCAGTCAATGGCTAATATAGAGTACCAAGAAATAGACGAGAGCACTAGATGAATAGACGAGATAGTAGAGTGAACGTGAATAGATGAGCGAGTATAGTATAGATGAGAGTTAGTGGACCTTGCACATGAAACGTCGAGTAACGAGCGATAGTAACCGTTGCACAACACGCGCACATGGTGTTGGCAGTCAGGCAGAACTCACGACCTTACCACTGGCCATGTTAAGCACAGGTCCAGAGGTTCGGCGTGATTCAAGACGAGAGTGAATTTCTAAAAGCCGTTTGGACCATATTGATCCCTAATGGGTGTAACAGGTGTTAGGGTACAACCGGCTCGTCGACCATATGGGAATCCATGGATAGAGGAGACTTACGGAGGCCTTGAACAAAGACTTACTAGTCCGGCAGAAGGAGTATCTGATGGAGAGTTCGTCCAAGTCAAGTGAGAGTGTGTATATAGAAACAAGTGCTCGACATTCTAGAGGAATTCTAGCACAGTGGAGTGTCGATATCGGTATTCCCAAAACATCGCGAGAAATGATAGACAAGTATATTTAAAATAGGGTAATTTAATTACATAAATTACCAAATTTATTATGTAATAATTCATGCCAATTTATGACACAATTGGATGGTTCAAAGTGTGTGTAAGTGTCATGAAATTGTAGATAGAAAAGATTATGTGCATGTATTTTAATCATACATTAATGTTCAATTTATAACAGGCGTTATTGTCTGTGTGTATGACTGTTAAACAAGAGTACAAACATTGTAGATAATCAAGCATTACTGAGGCAGGGGGTTTCTTGCAAAAAACCCAGATCGCGACGTACCCTAATGAGGGTCGCGACGGGGTCAACTGAGATCACGACGAGTGCTTGTACGGGTCGCGACAGGCTTAGTCTGGTCGGCAGCAGATCACGAGGACAGGCCCTGTCGCAATCAGATCGTGATAGAGCGCACTGTTGTGACAGACCTTGTGAACGCGGCCTATCGAGTTGTCGCGTTCACAGGGTCTGCGCCCGAGTCCGACAGGGAAAGGACTTTACATTGGATTGCGGGCCAGAATTTACCCTATTTGACACAGGGTGGTTCAAAAAATCACAACTAATTGTATAGTCAACGAAAAATCATGAAACTAGTTGCAAAATGACCTAGACATGCATGGGTACTAATAATAAATAGGGATTGGAAAACAATTAGGGTGTGAACATGTTTTAAACAGGGGTATTCATGATGAACATGAAATAGTACATAGTTGAGATCAACGATTAAATTCACAAGATAGGATGAATCAAATTTAGGGCTTTTAGGGGCAAAAGATGCCTAACATGCATTAGTTCCTACAGTAAAAATCTCGTGGCATGGGGTTGAGTATATAAGGAGATCAAGAATTAAGAAGAGGGTTCAGGGTCATGTCAGTTGTAGAACATGAAATATCAAGAACGACAGATATGCTCGATGGAAAATTATGAAACCGAAGGGCTTTTGTTCCTGATAGACGAGACATCCTACAGAAAACATTTCATGGTTTTTGCTTGTGAGATTGCCTACCTTTGATCGTTATCCTCTTCTAGGGTTAAGACTTGAAGAACTCGGGGAAGAACTTGAGGGATCCTTCCTCTCCACGAATTCTCCTCCTCTTGACCTCTCCTCCTGGTCCAGGAACCTCTTGGCACGAGCTAGGCCCGGCCATGAGGGTTTAAGAGAAGTATTTAAGCTTCTCCCTATTTCCTTTCCTAGTTTAAGTCTAATTCCTATTAAATTCTGAATTTTCTATTTTCCTCTCCCCTTTTTAAGCAAGAGATCTCCTATTTGGGTTGGGAGAGAGAGGATTTCGTGGCCAACCCATTAGGGTAGGTTTAGGAATCCTAATCCAACTGAACTTCTATTTTTAATTCATTAAATACCTCTTTTCTATTTTAGTTACGAATTTTAGGTATTTCTCTATTATTCTCCTTTTTAAAATCTCTATTTTTGCCCACTAATTTCTAATGGGTCCATTTAATAAAGCCCATTACTTATTTTCATTTGATGGGTTTTATTTAATTCTCTTTTCGTTGATTTTCTAATTGCTTTTATTACTTTTTTTATTATGTTTTTTTTTTTTTGAAAAATCCAGGTAGCTACAGTGTCACTGTCTCGTGTCGCGCTGGCTAACGCCGACACGTCACTGTTTTTGTGTCACGTCGACTGAGGCCGACGCGTTACTGTTTCTTGTCGCGACGGCCTGAGCCGACACATTCTTTTTATGTCTTAATTTCTTATTTCCCGTACATCTATCCCGCTACTTCTTGCCTGTTTTTGTTGTTTTCGGGTTGCCATTGCAATCGCGTCCAATACAACGGACACGATTCAGCGATCGCTAACGCAACGCGCAGGTCAGTCGCGTTCTGCTTTTTGTCACGGCGGCTTAAGCCGATGCGTTTCTATTGTCATGGCGGCAAAGGCCGACGCGTTCTTGTCAGCAGTCCATCCATAGGGACCAGGCATGGCCCTGACAGCCTTCTGAGGCTCTCAGTTCCGCGTCCAGATGACTGGACGTGATCTTGAAGTCACGGCGCCTGTACTCTCCGCAATTCATCCTGCTGACAGAACGCGCCCTTTTCCCATTTTTCTTTAAACTACTTCATACAGGGCATATTGCATCGGTCAGGGGACCTCCTTCCCACATATCCTAGGCTCCACACACCCTTCCAGTGAAGGCAAGCTCTCCATTGGGCATTCCGTCCCTTTGGACTAGCGAACCTTCTCCCGGAACCTGTGGATTCCCTCACGTACGGACCAACCCTTGGGAAGGCCCACTAATTCATGCCCACCCCCATGTACTCCTTCATTTTCCCAGCAGCAACCTACTCCACTCCAACATGCTCTTCTCCATAAATTGAACAATCTGGAGAAACAAATCAATAAGCTTTCAGATCCCATAGTGACCCCGCTGCCGCCATGCCGGCTCTCTCATAAATTTATATACATCCATCGGAGATGACAACGTACCGATTGTACAATGGCACGGGTAACCCCTACCTTCATGTCAAGGAATTCCTTTATGAGTCTTCTCCTTGACAGCAAGACCCCGTTACCTTGACATATTTATTTAGAAAAATCTCTTGACGGCCCTGTACTCGAATGGTTCTACTCCTTAGAACCAAGCGAGGCAGGAGACTTCCACCCCTTACATAAAAATTTCTTCAGAGGTACAAAGACCGCGTTAGCCCTTATCTCTCTATCACAGACCTAACATCTGAGAAGATGGGGGCCGACGAGGCCTTTGTACAATTTACTGACCGTTGGAGGTCAATGGCCACCCACCTGCAAAATGTGCTCTCAGAGTCGGAGCAAGTCAAAATAATCATTTCCAACTCCACTCCGAGGTTCAGGCACATCCTGGCCATGAATATGATCGAAACAATGGAGGAGCTCTAAGAGCAAGGATGTTACATCCAAACACATCTGATGGACTCCCTGATCATAGACCTCTTTCATCAAATTAATCTGAGAAAGAACGGATCAGTGGACGCCATCCACCATCCACCTCCATACCCTACAACATCCACATCATATACACCTCCACAAACTCCCATTTACCACAACATGCCTCCACCCAGGCGTCCACTAATTCATTCTTTTCGGACCCAACAACCTCCAATTGGGCCCTACGATGCCCCCGTTCAAGAAGAAGCTCTTGTGCCCTACGTTGCACCTGCTCCGGCACCCATGCCAACTCCCATGCCCCCATCACAACAACCACAACAACCCCCACCGCCACCTTAGCCTGTTGCTCATGCCGAAGTTGCCAACGCCCAACCCATTTGCGAAACCACCTGGTGTTACGATGATGAACCTTCCGAGGTCATGTTTGTACGCCATTTACCTACACCTCCTACATTGCCATCCCTTACCATTAAGCCTTCCATAATTAAGCCTCCACCCACCATTACACCTCCCATTTCGCCAACACCATTGGCAACCAAACCTGAGCAAATCTTCCCCTTCATACCCATCGTGCCTGCACAGGCCATACAACCCCCCATTACACCCACCATATCCCCCCCCATCCAACGGAGCAGGTGCAAACATTTGAGGAGCTGCAAGCGTCAACAGAAGGAAGTCCCAGAGCCGGGCATACTTTCTAAAATCCAGGATTACATTCCTCGCATGTCAGTCATTGTCAAAATACCAGGCACATTCGCTGAGCGAGAGTCCTCCCCTCCAATCATGGCCGTCAAGAGGCCTTCTAAATCCATGCCAATCATCCCCATTGCTAGCAAGCTTCACTTCAAAATACTCATAGGGAATCTCACCCTCTTAGCTCTCATGACCCCTCACACCATTGTTGTGAACCTTCACACTCCAGTAAAGGGGTCAACTATCTAGATTGTGCTCATGCTTTCCAAGGCCAAATCCTTAGCACAATCAATTATTCAAGGGGTCGTGCCCCTTCACATAACAAACGTCATACAATCTTTGGGCACGATCCCCACATTGTTTCTTCCAACTCTACCGGCGGAACTCCCCAACCTTCCAATGAATTATATTCCTAGGGAGTTGCCATTGTCGCTTGAAACTCCGACGGAAGTCAACAATCCAATCATTGAGAGCCGTTCAATCCCTGTGAGAAGAGCAAGGCCATCTACCCGCTGGGTAAAATTTATGAGAAAGTACCTGAGGGTCAAAACGTCGATTCCCAAGCGGGAGCCTAAACGCCAGGCAAGGCAAAAGACCAAGGGGCCTCCATCTTTTTCATTTCCTTTTCAATCTTCTTTCATGCTTCTCAGCATCTTCCCGTGGGTTCTCCACATTCCCTCCCCACGGGAGGCATTTTATTTTCATCTTTTTTACGATTCATTTTCCTGCACCGGGCATCGCTTCCCATTTTGTACTCCTTACTCTCCTTCCAATGCCCCACGCGGCGCAACTCCTTTCCGTGCCGCACGTGGCACATCTCCTTTCAGTGCCCCATGTGGCACATCTCCATTTCATGCCCCAAGCGGCACATCTCCCCCCAGTGCCCCATGTGGCACATCTCCACCTTGTGCCCCACACGGCACGTCTCCCTTCCGTGCCCCATGCGGCACCTCTCCATCTTGTGCGCCACGCGGCACCTCTCCATCTTGTGCCCCACGCTGCTCACCCTCTTCTTTGGCCCCTCATAGCCCACTTCTTCCTTTCGCTCATCCGGCCCATCCGGATTCTTTTCCTCTCATAGGGCATCGCGCCCTCCTTCTTCTTCAAATCCCTCCGGCCCTACCGGAGTCTCCAAAGTCTTTCCGCAATTCTCTCCTCTCCATTTTCAATCAGGTCATCCAACCTTTCTCTCACTATTTTAGGGGTTTTATCCGCCACTTGTCTTTTTAATTTCCAAATAAAATTGTACATTCTTCGTAGACCCCGGAGTCTCACCCCGATGCAGGGCATTCATTCTCTCTTTCCCCCCTTTTAGGATTTTAGCCCCCATGCACCCTTTTAATTTCCAAATAAAAATTATAAATTCTTCAAAACCTCTGAGTCTCGCCTAGCGCAAGGCAATCGTCCTCCTTTACCCTCCTAAAAACTTACTATATTTTATCAATGTCATAAAATCCATAAAAAAGATGAATATTTCAATATTGCCATACCGTCGTAGCATTTCTGTTATGAGAATTCCGCGCGAGGAATCCAAAATTCCCTTTCGGGTCATTAAGGTTTGCCCTTAGCATGGGCACCTTCACACACATTTCACGGCACCCTATGTCGATTGTTCCCAGAAGACACCGTCACTGTCACAGCCATGCCTGAAAGGCCCAAGACGTCTATTTCTCCTCTTACTCGACCAAAATATGGATAATAGAGGTAGTCTGGGCAAGGCAACCAACCCAAAGCACTCCGTCATTAGAGAATGTCCCAAAAAATGGGCAAATCAAATGACCAAGAAAAACCAAAGTCAAATGCATGTCAAGAGCGACAAAGTCCCCGCAGAGATCCAAACGGACCTGGACGTATGCGTGCAAAAATCAAAACTAATCAATTATAATAGGGCATGTCAAAGAGCGGCAAAGTCCCCGCGGAGATCCAAATGGACCTGGTCGTACGCATGTCCCTAACAAACAAATGGTCATCAAATTAATTCCAAAAGCACCAGTGCTTAAATGAGACTGAATCTTCTGACGGCTATGCCAAAGAAGGAAGTCTAACCCAACTCCTCAATACTCATGTCAAGCTTATCTCCATATTTTTTTCCCTTCTCCCTGCCAGACTTAGTCGCCCTTTTAGGCCTTGCTTTGATAGTGGTACTGTTAACCAAGTGCAATTAGCCCGTGGGTGCCACGTTAAAATGCACGCCCTACTCTGGGCATTCTTTAATGAAACAGGAGGTAACAAAGACCCCTCGCCAGTCAACTTTTATAACCCTAATGTCGCCATGGCTTGGCAATATTTTTAAAAATTCCAAAAAAATCAAATACTTCCAAAATCCAAAAAAATCAAATACTTTTAAAAATCAACAAAAATCAAATATTTCCAAAATCACAAAAAAACCAAATATTTTCAAAATCAACAAAAATCCAAATACTTTCAAAAACCATAAAAATTCAAATACATTCCAAAAATCCAACAAAAAATCAAATATCTCCAAAAATCCACAAAAAATCAAATAGTTTCAAAATCCAAAAAAAATCATGATGGCATTGCAAAAGGCAAGCACATTGCATCATGTCTGCGTCAGATCGATGCAATTCTCCCGCTTCATGGGTTCCTCCCATCTTGAACTCCCAACTCCTTCGCCAAAAGGACACTTATCCTCATGATTTAACAAAACAAAACTGTTTGAGCTGCATCTATTGTTGACTACTTTATGCATGTTCCATGCTATAAATATTGTTTTTCCATGATATCTGTGTTTTCTTGGCTAATGAGTTTTGACCGCAGGATTCGAGTTACCTCATCTGGTGCTACATCAAGCTGCAGCTGCTGCCCCCACCATCAAGTTGTCTATAATTATACCTTTAGAGCATACCAAGGACCTTGTGGCTCTGAGGAATCTGAGATTTGAGTTCCCCTTTAACAAAAATATTGATTATCCCAGAGGATCCTTAGCCGCACGGATATGCCGTTACCTTGGCACGTGAGGACGACGGACCCATGCATACCCCCCGGTCCTAACTCAACGCCATCGTAACAATAAAATCCTTGGTTATTTCCTACTCCTTTAACCTATTTTTCTTTTTATACCAGCATACATGCATATTGAAATCACAGTGGAAAACCACTCTTCCAATGCAATTTGAGAGCCATTCTCGCTCCAAATCCAAGCAATTGGGAATATTCCATTCCGGGTCAAGTACCCAACTCCCTTTGTTGTTGCCTCCGGGCTGATTTCCTTAAGAACATTTTGTTTGGATTTATCCCCCTTCATTTATCTTTACTCCAGTAGATCCACCTGCGACCATGGCAGACGCCCCCAATGGTGCAACCTAACGGATCGTGTCCTTAGGTACTTCCCCTACGTTGGAAGTTGATCTCTCCTTTGTGCCCCACGTGGCACTTTCCTTCGTGTACCACGTACACACCTCCTGTTGTGCCCCTCGAGCGCACACTTTACTTTCTTCCAATCCAAACATTTGTTTCTTTAGGTCTTCTTCTCTGGTGGTGACTTCATGAGGTGTTGGTGAAAGACTCTCATTAGGTGGCAGTCACCCATTGCTCATGCTTGTCAATTGTTTGACCTTGGCGTCAACTTTTCAGTCTGCTCCCGCTTTACTCCACTTCACTACACTTTATTTCTTTTCATTACACTCCATTCACTCCATTACATTCCACTTCGTGTCCCTTCACTTCGCTCCCCTGCCAAGGCATGGCAGCTGTAGACACGTGAATTCGACTCCACCGCGGGCAAATTTCACATTGCGCCATAATGCCACAAATGGCCCTCATTTTGCCTTGCAAGAGTGTTTTCCCAATATTTCTGGATCTCACCCATCCTTCCTCGGTGCTTCCCATCCACTTCCAAGGCTGGCCGGAGGTCGTAGGCTTTCACTTCCAGGTCGCGACGGGTCTTCGGAGCACGTTCTTGAAGTCGCGACAGGTTTGGTGGTCGCATTAGAAATGCGTCTGGCATGTTCGATGCGATTCCATAGTTGCGCCGGACATGTGGGGTGCGACAAGCCAAATGGACCTTATCGCGGCGGCCTTCTGCGACGCGACAAGGAATTTACCTATTTTATTTATGGAAAATGCCCAATGCCATAAACGCGTCCACTGTGAGCGTCGTGGTTCCAATGTCGGTTTTGGGCAGGTTTTTATAAATGAAATTCATAAATATTTTATCGCATCTTGCCACCCCGACCTGTTTCAAATCAAGACGCATCGGTCTGAGCCACCACGATTACGACCTAGGCCCCAAAGTCGTCACACTCGAGTGCCCGTACCTTCGAGTCCCGAGAAATTCCTGAATCGTGTCTGCCTGAGCTGCCGTGATTAGCTCCTAGGCCTGACACGCCAAACCTCGGGAATCGATGCATTTATGGCTCACGTGCCCCAAACAAAGTTGCGGCGGGGTT
Organism: Colocasia esculenta; assembly: GCA_014218235.1. Classification (NCBI taxonomy): domain Eukaryota; kingdom Viridiplantae; phylum Streptophyta; class Magnoliopsida; order Alismatales; family Araceae; genus Colocasia; species Colocasia esculenta. The sequence continues at coordinate 65,757,655 of CM024760.1, read as the reverse complement.
GGCCGACGCGTTTCAAGAATGCGGCGGTCATCCCTGACGCGATTCTGAAGGCAGTTGTAGGCTATGATCGTCGCCCCTTTATGTCAAATCAAGGCCTTCTGAGTTGCGGTGTGCCGCTCGGACGCGATTCACTCTTATTATAGCAGCCGCTGTAGCCGACGAGTTTTAAAGTTTTATCCTCTATAAATAGACCCCCGAAGGTCATTTGTAGAGGGGGTTCCAAGAAGCGGCGAAGCCCTGCCAAATTCCTCCCATGACTCCCTCACGGTGGAGCCCCGCCAGACCGGTGTACCCCCATCGTACACGTGAACTAGAGCAAGGCGGGAGCGTTCCTCTTCCTCCTCTCCATCCATGCAACCGGAAATGCCGCCGCGCTATCCACAATTTGGGGAAGCACCCCCTCCCCTTTCTCCCTTTTATTTACATTTCAACTCCTCCGGGCCCCACGTGGCCCCCATACTCCTTTTTCATACACACACACATGCATGCATACACACACACACATACCTATTTTAAGGGGTTTAAAAGCCACCACACGGTGAGTCCTTCTCCTATTCTTTATTCATGTTATTTCATTTTTTTTAGGATTATATAGTACACACGTGGCTAATCCCCTTCTTTTCTCTTTGTCTTTCTTATCAGGGTAATCAAACGAGCAAAACGCCCTCTACCACGGCCGGCTGTGCTCATAGAGGAAGAAAGGACCCACATCCCCCGTGCAATCTCCCCATGCTCCAACAGGTATTCTCCAAAATCACTTCTTCCACCTACTCCCCTCGTCATGCATCCCTCCATTCGGCACCCTCGCGTGCCTAGCGATCACGATCTTTTTATTTTTTTGTATCTCTCCACTCCATAATCCATCACCATCGCACACTCTTTGTGGACCGTTCTTCGCACCTCCCCCAAAAAGGAGGGAACAGAAAACTGTATCCACAGTCGCCAGTCTTCTATTTATCTTCTTTGGAATAATCTGACCGTTGAAGTGTTCGTTGAAATGTCCGTTGTCTTACAGTCTTCATGCACGTTAGAGAGACTAGTCCGAAGCATGGAGTAGGTGAGCCTGCAGCTGTTAATGCTTGGACTGACACTTACACCTTCAAGGAAAGATTGTCTAAATCTTCTATCCTTTTTGTCAGGTTGACAACTCCACCATTGACGAGCGTTTATACAAGAGTCCTGGATACAATAAATGCTGACACCTAGACAATTTTTCTTTGTCTAAATTGTCAGTCAACATTAGTGGTCATGTAGTATGAATATATACCAAAAAGGAAAGGTTATTCTGGCATCACACAAAGCAAGACTTTATGTGACAAGTGAAGTAAGCAAGGATATATCATCTGGAAATATTGTACTACCATAATAAATGATTAAGAACTTAGGATACAATATGATGCGCGGGAAGGTTTTTGAAATCCACAGAGTCTTAAGCATATGCATTTTTAAATATTATAAGGAATGATTCGTAAATAAGAAGATAAAGCAAGACTGTTCAAGAGCTTTATAAATTTACTTGAAAGTGAAGAACATTCTATATAGAAATGATATTGATATCAAATCGATGATATAATCATGTGAGAATGTAATCCATGTTGAAACCAAGTCGATGTGAACATAATCCATGTATTAATATAATGAAATTGATGTTCTGTACAAAGTCATTACTTAACAAAAATCGATGAGCAGATGAAATCGTTGTTTAAATGGAATCATTGTTTTAATGAAATCGATAAGGAAATCATTATTTTAGTGAAATCGATCATGAAATCGTTGTTTTCATGAAGAAATTGTTGTTTAAGTGGGCAAATCGTTGTTGCGGTCAAATCGTTCTTTAAGTTAAAGCAAATTGTTGTTGTGATCAAATCGTTCTTTATGTGAAAGCAAATTGTTGTTGCGATCAAATCGTTCTCTAAGTGAAAGCAAATCGTTGTTGCGATCAAATCGTTGTTTAAGTGAAAGCAAATCGTTGTTTCGATTAAATCATTCTTTAAGTGAAGGCAAATCGTTGTTTTGATCAAATCGTTCTTTAAGTTAAAGCAAATCGTTGTTCCACTTATGAAATCGTTGTGAGACGGAAATCGTTGTTTTACTTATGAAATCGTTGTGAGACCGAAATCGTTGTTTAAGTGACTTACAGAATCATTATGGCGATCGAATCGTTGTTTCTATAAAGGAAATCGTTGTGTACTTAGACAAAACATATGCATTTGAACTTGCAGCATTGTGTGAGGATAACTTACAGATTTGCTTGATTTATTTTCTGTGGATATTTTTTAGAAACATTTGTTTAGAAAGTATTTTATAGGGTTTTGTCAATCACTTAAAGTTACATATATAATTCATGATAAATTTTATATGGAGATGGACTGATCATCAGGGACAAGAGTCCAAACCTGGCTGCGTTGGAACTGGTTAAGTTCCTCTTGCATGGCTAGGATCCAACATTCATCTGCCAGTGCATCATGGATTGTCCTAGGCTCAATCTGATAAACAATGCAGAAAAATCACAGGGAATGTTCTTACCCTATCTTGAGAATCACCAATAATATTTTCTGTTAAATGATCTTTGTGATACCTCAATTCTGTTGGTAGTCCTTCTTGTGGTTCCTCTTGTTGTTGAAGCTCTTCCAGTTGTGCATCTTCTTTCTCTTCTTGTTTTTCTTCAAGAGATGTCTATTCTAGATCCTTGCACAAATCTTCAACAACTTCTTCTTCTTCTATTCTCTTAATAGAAGGGTTAGTTTCATCAAATAAAATGTGAACTGGTCATTCTACAGTTAGAGTTCTTCTGTTAAACACTTTATATCCTCTAGGATTTGAAATGTATCCTAGTAGAAAACTTTCATCACTTTTAGCATCTAATTTTTCTAAATTATCCTTACCATTATTCAAAATAAAACACTTACAACCAAACGGTCGAAGGTGACTGATGTTTTGCTTCTTCTCCTTGTATAGCTCATAAGGTGTCTTCTTCGAAATTGATATGATCATACACATGCTGATCATGTAGCAGGCTGTGTTGACTGCTTCTGCCCAGAAATATCTTAGTAGATTGTATTCTGTAAGCATAGTTCTAGCCATATCCAGCAGTGTTCTGTTCTTTCTTTCTGCTACCTCATTCTGTTGAGTTGTTCTTGGTGTAGAGAAATTGTGTTCTATGCCATTTTCTTCACAGAATCTGACAAATTCTTCGTTCTTGAACTCTCCACCTTGATCAGATCTAATACTGATTATCTGAAATTTCTGGTTCTTCTATACTAGTTTACTGAATTTCAGAAAGGATAAAAATATTTCTGATTTGGCTTCCAAAAATGATACCCAAGTGTACCTTGAATAATCCTCTACATTTACATAGCCATAAATCCTTCCTCCAAAACTTACTGTTCTTATAGGCCCAAACAAATCCATGTGAATGAGTTCCAAAGGTTTGGAAGTTGTTACCACTATTTTGGACTGAAATGATGTTTAGTTTACTTTCCTTTTGCACATGCTGTACAGATTCAAAATTTCTTCAGTTTAAGCTTTGGAAGACCCTCAACTAGATCATGCTTGATTAATTTCTTAATCAGTGATGTGTTTGCATGTCCTAGTCTTCTATGCCATAAATCAGTCTCTTCATTTTTTGTAGTTGCAAGATATAGATTAACTTCTTTCAAATCTACTAATTGTAAAGTGTACAGATTTTTGACTCTTTGTGCTTCAAAACCTATTTTTCCATCATTTTGGATAACGCACTTATGATTCTGAAATTTTACTAAATGTCCTCTGTCACATAACTAACTGATGCTAATGAGGTTATGCTTTAGTCCTTCTACATACATCACATCTTCTATTAAATTCTTTTCTTATGTTCCTACGGTTCCACATCCTAACACTTTGCCTTTTCCATTATCTCCATAGGTGACTTGACCAATCTCATCTCTAAAACTTGTAAACAACCTTCTGTCACCTATCATATGCCTTGAGCACCCACTATCCAAATACCATTTGTGTGACGACCCTGAATATTTATGCCCAATAAGGCTCCATATCCAAGTCCGCCTCCCGCGATTGGACCGAAGTCTCGCAAAGGATATCTCACACAAGTGTCTAGTAGGAATATAAAAGACAATCATGAGAATATAAGACACAAGAAAATACATGTTCTCATATTCATTCACAACACATTACAGTGTCCCAATACATTATTAGATGTCCAAGAGAAAAGTACAACTACCTAGGGCATACCCCGAGGGAGCAAAGCTCACACAACACTAACTACGACTCAACTGCTGGTGGTACAAGTCTGCCACAACGCCTCTGCGAGCCAACACACGGCTAACACTTGAAAAGATCTGTAAGAGAGTGATCCTCAACAAGTCACTGGCTCAGTAGGGACCTCCAAAAAACAACACCTAAAAAGAAAGAGACCTCAACCACAAAGGGTCTCATTGGCAACACCGATGGCCAAACCACAACATAGTCGCATTAGACATAATTGAACTGCAATTAAATAAAACTCACTATCTAGCACAATCTGTAGAAACTACAGAAACTTGGAGGCTAGTACAGAAATAATACACCACAACAACAACAGCAATGCCTAGGCCACAAGCCTCAAAGGCAAACCACTACCTATGCTACAAGCCTCATAGGCAACCTACCCATGTAGAGTAATAGGATTGGCATCAGCAAGCCAATCCACGACACATTAAACCACACTTTGAAGCTTACCCAAAGAAGGGTAAAACACAGCGAGTGGAAAGTCACACCACATGACCTCCACAAAACACAAGTTCACCTCAAAACCAGAAGAGGCTGGTACATGACGTACCACAACACAAAGCTATCCACAAAGGGTAAGGGTACCTACCACCACGAGGTACCACAACGGTAAAACATCAACCACCGAGTCACTACACACGAGCCACAACCAGTGGCAAAGCACGAGTCAAAAGGAACAACACCACCACACGGAAACGAACTACTGGTTCATGACTCCAGTATCCAACCTAGGCACACAACACGAGAACCACCTCTCAATCTCGTAGCCACGGACACTCCAGTCTAGCTACCGCTCCACAAACACACAGAGTAAGCCAACTAATAGTGGAGACCAACCAACACCACACCTGCAAACCACACAGCTACAGGCCTATGCCTAGCACCTTTAGGGACTCTGGTCTAAGCTCCCTAAAGTGAGGCACTGGAAAATAGGACTAGCTAGGGCCTAGTAGTTCTACTGGTGTCCTTACCCCCAACCACGAGCACGCTACAAGTGACCGCACACCCACAAATATGAGTCGCTGCCCTCTGTCGTCTTTCCCTCAGCCGGACGTACAACTCAAACACAGGAGTTATGGTGTCCAAGAAGACGACACAGACCTCAATGGTACACACAGTAACGGGACACGCCCCGAGCACAACGTGCCTGGCTCATACAGAACCTAGGGTACCCGACTGGAGAGGCATTCCGGAATAGGCACCAGACCACCAAACTTGGCAAACACATAAACCACACCAGTCATTTAACATTATCATAAAACTTATATCACGGTACATATACAAAAATTAGCTCGTCGCTGGTCACCATGTCACCTCCAAGCACCCATACACTTAAACAAATGTGAACCACATAAACACCTAATAACCTTGCCAGTCATTGGTCATCTCATGACCTCCATAGCAACACACTAAACCATAATGCACATTAACCACATAATTAACTTAACTCACTAACCATTCATAATCTAAATCACTAAGCCTATAACATGCTTTACTAATTATGGAGACAACTTAAACATCTTAACAACATCTTGGAAAACTAGGGCTAGGTCAACACAAGACCATCACAAACACACCTCGGAAGCCAAATCGCAATGAATATAGATGTCGCCTTTAAGAACGCAACGACCTACCCCGACGTGATTCAAAGCCTAACGCGACAAGGCCCAGTGTCGCGACCATATCGCGAAGACCCGATATGTCGCCTTCAGGCAAAACGGTCAACACTGATAGTCAAAGAGCAATTCACGACACAACAATGCATCGCGACAAAGACCACATTAAACCGTACACAAAATCGCGACGGACCACGCCGACGCATTCAATAAGAACGCGGTGGGTCAAGTGGTCGCGTCCAGACCAGTCAGTCCAACCCAATCGGAACACATAAATGCGATGACCCAAGGCGTCGCATTCTAAACCAAAAGGTGATGGTTCCGTTCGTCGCCTTCTCAGGTAGGCGGCTGAACCATCCTTTCTTCTCCAGAGACCCATTCCACACACCATACCATTCATACATAAGCTTACAAAACGGAAGCTAAACTACCCCATGTCATTCTATCATGCTTTAGAAGTTGTAAGCCAATTAAATAACACCAAATAAAAGAGGAAGTCTCCATACCAACTCGGAGAGCCCGCAAAATGCGAAGAACACCACACCACTAGCGCACCCATGCTCTAGACAACCTCCTCAAGTGGAAACTACGCCGTACGAACCACCTGGAAGTCAAAATCGCCAAAATGCCGCACAACAATCTCCCCCTCACGCCGGACAGAGCTCCACTGCTCTGTCTGGCCAAAACAGAGCAAATAAACACTTAGTGAAAATCACGATGGAGGCAGATGTCACGTTTAAAACACCTTAAACGCGACAGACCTGACTGTCGCCAATCGCGCCGCACACCGGAAATGCCGTTGGTGAATCGCGATGTAGGAAGCCGTCGCGTTCAAAATGTGACGACACATCCCGTCGCCTTCATCACCAGAAAACTTGTGGGCTAAATGGGCTGAGAGCTAAAGCCCACAACGGCCACACAAGGCACAAAGGCCACGAACAAGGCTCTATGACCCCACATTGGTCATGAGCACCACACTCACAACCCGTTAAACTAGATTCGAAAGATCACGCCATTACAAAATGATGCTCTCAGGTGACCCTGCAAAAAAAATTGAAGTTGTAACTTTTGGTATCCAAATTTTCTTGGATCCTTGATTTTAGTCTTAGGAATCCAACGCAAGTGTCTAGTTGTGCATGTGTTGATAGTGTGTCTTAGTTGGTTACAATGACTATAGCGTAGATCAAAGGCATCTTTTACATGTGTAGTATTTTTAGATTCCAGTTTTTGTTTGTAAACATAATTGTAACGTCGCGTGCCTTTCGGATCCATGTGGATCTTGTGAATTGTGGTTGTGGCGGCCGTTGTGAGGCCAGTGTGAGTCGGTTGTGTGGAATGTATGGTGTGGATGCGTGGCTTGAGCAGGTGAAGAGCAGGGTTGGTCCTGAAAAGAAACGGGACCTGCTGCTGTTCAGTTGAAGTTGGCGGCCAGGGGTGGTCGTTAACTATTGGCGTCTAGCTTAGTGGATGTTTACTACATGAACTTGGCGGCAGTAGATGTGGACGTAGAGGGTGGCGGTTGCTGTTGGCGGCATGGGGGTTGACGCCAACCTGAGAATGGTGCAGGTTATAGGCTCACCCGAGGGCAGTTCTCTCAACTCTCACTCATTCCCTCTTGCCCCAGCTTGGTGCCCCCGAGTCTTTGAAGCTTCCAACAGGTACCAAGGAGTAGTTGGATGATCGTAGAACGCGTGGCGTCGCTGAATTACGCGAGGAAACGTCGCGGCGTGGTGCAATTCCCGTGGGAACTCGTGGAGGGCTCGGCGTGAACCGGGTGATTGCGGGAGATTCTAACGCGTTCTGAGGTAGGGGACAAACCCGTTTAGCTCCGTAGGAACATTAAAACACATCATAACTACTTGAACTAGCATGATAATGCATGTTTGGATAAAGTTGCACTATATGGGGATAATGGGTGGTTTGAGTAGTTTAATGTATGAAGCATGTTCTAGTGGGTTATATTGGGTTCCTGCATGTTAAAAGAGTAGTTTTTATATGATTTTCTGTAGTTAAAATGGCTGGATAGCCCGCAGAGTCAGATTAGGGTTTCTGCAGGGTTTATGGCCGAAGAACTTGGCGTCAAGATCGCTTGTCGCCAAGATCCTCAGCCAGGAGGTTAACGGCCAGGACTCTTGCCGTTGACTCCCTGTAAGCGGCAGTCGATGTGGCCGCCTACCTCTATATGAGCAGAAATGACTAAGTACAGTATTTATCGTTATTGCATGTGTGTTGACACATGAGGTGCACTGAGTGCACATGGTTCTCATGTTTAGCATACAAAGTATACAGTTAGCTATCTACTTTAGTGACTGCGTGTTGTTTACGCGAGTCAGTTGGGTTCACGTGGAGTGGACCATGGTTACTTGTGGTTTACGTGAGGTTTCACGTGGTTTGTGTGTGACGTGCACGTGGTTCTGTGTACGTGGCGAGTAGTACGACGCCTACCGTGGTTACCTCTCCAGTTGGGTGCCCCAGGTTCTTTGTGAGCCAGGCTGTTAGCTCGGGGCTTTGTCCCGGTACTTGTGCTGTACCGTCGAGGTCTGTGTCGTCTGACCTGGACACCCTCACTCTTGTGTTAGAGTTGTACGTCCGGCTGAGGGAAAGACGACAGTGGGACAGTGACACTTGTGTTTGTTTTTAGTCACTTGTAGCGCGCTCGTAGTTGGGGGTACGGACACCAGTAGACGTACTGGACCCCAGCTAGTCCTTTTCCAGTGCCTCACTCTAGTGAGCCCAGGCCAGGGTCTCTGGAGGTGCCAGGCATGGGCCTGTGACCGTGTGGTCTGCAGGTGGTGGTGTTTAGTTGGTCTCCACAGTTGCTTGACCTTTTTACGTGGAGCGGCAGCTGGACCTTTCGTCCGTGGCTGCGAGACTGAGAGGTAGACCTGTGTTAGTTGTCCGAGTCAGTTTCTGGTGTCGCGAACCAGTTCACGTGGCTCGTGTTGGCGTCTCTACTTTAGCTTGTACACCTGTACTGGTTTGCCGTTTAATTATTACTGTTGTTTCTCGTAGTCGGCAGACGGTGAGTACTTTTACAGCTTTACTTACCTGCTTAGCTGTTCTATAAATTGTTGGTGCTGTTTACTATTCGTACTCGTGGTGTTTGTTTCGCTCGGTTTTGGGGGAGTTCCCTACTGAGCCATTGACTAGAGAGGCTCACCCCCTACCCCCCCTCAGGTGAGAGCGAGGAGGACGTCTCTCGTCCGACGTCCAGTTCCGGGCCGTGCCGTAGCGGTGCAGGGTCAGTACCTCCAGCGGAGTAGTTCCAGCTGTGTTGTTTTCCAGCAGTGTAGCTTTGTAGTTGTTTACTTCTTTTGTTGTACCTCGGGGTATGCCCTAGGCTTTGTACATCTTTACAGTTTTTAATAGAATATGGCTATGTAAATTGTGAAAATTCTATATGAAATGTGGTGTGTTCCTTTATGTTTACACGGACTGTGGTTTGGTATCCCTTGCGAGGCTTCGGCCCGTTCGCGGGAGGCGGACTCGGATCAAGTACGTTATCGGTTTAACGGGCTTGGCCGAGGCGATCCATCACAGTTGGTATCAGAGCAAGGTCCGTGTTAATATAAGGGAATTAAAAGGATACATAGCCTTATTTCGGTCATTATACACTACTGGTAGGGACCCTGGTTTTTGATCATTTGTGGTTTTGATTTTTGTCTGGTGTTTTGTGTATGTAGAAATTTCTGAAATAGCTGATAGGAGAGATTGGGGTGGTGGAGGAGATGATCCGGAGGAAAGCACCCAGCGTATGATAGAAAGAATTTGGGAGAGCCTCACGGATATTCGGGCGAGAATGGATCAGCAGGCGCCAGTACCACCGGTTGCAGTGCCACCTGGGGATGGAGAAACTGTACCTGTTGCTCCAATTCCGCCGAGAGTGGAGGTGCCTTTTGTAGCACCTGTGCCACTACCACCACCAGTGTTGCTAGCAGAAGAACCAGTGATGCAGGTGGAAAATTTTCTGAGATTGCAGCCGCCTACTTATTCAGGAGGGCCGAATCCAGATACAGCCGAGCACTGGGTTCATGAAATAGAAAGAGTCTTTGCGACTATGAGGTGTCCAGCAGCGGATAGAGTGGTGTTAGCTGCTTACCAGTTGAGAGGTTTTGCCTTGGAATGGTGGCGATTGAAAATGCAAACCACTTTTGCAGGCAGGACGGAAGAAGCTATCACTTGGCCGGAGTTTCTTGATGTATTTAACGATACATTCTTTCCGATCCAAGTGCAGCAAGTAAAAAGAGAGCAATTCCGAACTCTTAGCAAGGTAACTCTTCAGTCTTAGAGTACCAGATGAGATTTATGGCACTTAGCCGTTATGCGCCATATGTGGTTTCAGATAATAACATGATGGTTGAGTACTTTATCAGAGGATTGAGAGTGGAATTGCAGGATGCGATAGTACCTCTTATGTGCAAGACAGTGGAAGAGGCAGCGCAGAGGGCAGCTACTTTGGAGAGGTCTATCCGTACTCGTCAGGCAAGTGAATCAGGTTCAGGTAGTTTCCGGCTACCGCAGCAGACAGTAGGTGCAAGCAAGGGTAAGGCACCAGCGGGACCTTCTACATCAAGCTTTGGTAAATGGGGCCAGAAATTAAAGCAAGCACTTAAAGGAAAAGGAAGAGGATGGGGAGGTCGTCCGCAGTTCCAGCAAGGCCGTGGTAGGCCTGAGGTGGAGGAGTCGCAGCAGAGCACTGCCAGGCAACCTATTGTTCCTCCAGGGTATAGATGTTATAATTGTAATCAGCCGGGACATTTGATCCGCAATTGTCCCTATGCAAGAGAATATGGGTATGGCAGAGGTGTGCAGCAGCAGCAGCAGCCTCAGCAGTTCCAGCAGCCACAGGCAGGTCGTGGCAGAGGAGCACCGCAGCAGCGAGGGAGAGGCCGGGTTATGGCTATCACCCGAGCCCAGGCAGAGGCGTCAAATATGATAGAAGGTACTTTACCTCTTTATGAATATTCGGCAAGAGTCTTATTTGATTCGGGTGCCTCTCATTCTTTTATTTCCGAAGAATTTCTAGATTGCATAGCTCATCCTTTAGAAGAGAAGTCTTGTGAGTTAGTGGTGGAGGTTCCTTCAGGTGAGTTCTTACTCACTTTGAGCTATATAGATGAAGCTCCTGTTATGATTGAAGGGAATCAGATGCCGGGTCGGTTGTATGCCCTGCAGTTGTCAGATTATGATATCATTCTGGGTATGGATTGGCTTGAGATGTATGGAGCAATGTTAGATTGCAGAAAGAAAAGGATCAGATTTTGCCATCCTAATGGTGCAGTGTTTGAATATCAAGGTATGCCTTTTTATACCTCTAAGTTTCTAATTTCTGCAATTAAAGCTAGAAAGTTGATAAATGATGGGTGTGTGGCTTATTTAGCCTCGGTAAGTTTGGTACAGGCCAGTCAGCCAATAGAAGCAGTTCCCGTGGTTAGGGAATTTGCTGATGTTTTTCCGGAAGATTTGCCTGGTGTAGCTCCACACAGAGAGGTGGACTTTTCTATTGAGTTGCTGCCAGGTACCATGCCGATTTCCAAAGCCCCATATCGGATGGCACCAGCAGAACTTAAAGAATTGAAAAAGCAATTAGAAGAGTTGTTGCAGAAAGGTTTTATTAGACCGAGTCATTCCCCGTGGGGAGCGCCGGTTTTATTTGTGAAAAAGAAAGATGGAAGTTTTCGGATGTGCATTGATTATAGAAAATTGAATGATGTGACCATCAAGAATAAGTACCCGTTGCCGAGGATAGATGATTTATTTGATCAGTTGCAATCAGCAAAAGTGTTTTCTAAGATAGATTTGAGGTCGGGTACCATCATTAAGAATTAAAGAGGAGGATATAGATAAGACAGCGTTCAGAACCAGATATGGTCACTATGAGTTTGTGGTAATGCCTTTTGGGTTGACTAATGCTCCTGCAGGTTTATGGATCTGATGAATAGAATTTTTCATCCATATTTAGATCAATTCATTGTGGTCTTTATTGATGATATTCTAATTTATTCAGCATCTGAAGAGGAGCATGCAGCTCATTTGAGGTTTACTTTGCAGTTGTTAAGGGATAACCAACTGTTTGCTAAATTTAGTAAGTGTGAATTCTGGTTAAAGGAAATTCAATTTTTGGGTCATGTTATCTCAGCTAAAGGAGTAGCAGTAGACCCGAGTAAAGTGGAAGCTGTGTCTAGGTGGGGAGTGCCTAAGACAATAACCGAGATTAGAAGTTTTCTGGGGTTGGCAGGTTATTATAGGCGCTTTATTCAGATTTTTCTAAGATTGCAGCACCTATGACTAGACTGACCAGGAAAGGAGTGCCTTTTGTGTGGTCCAGTGAATGTCAAGAAGTTTCATGGAATTGAAGAAAAGACTCACATCAGCACCTATATTGACATTACCGTCAGGGAGTGGTAGACTTGTGTTGTATACTGATGCTTCAAGGAGAGGACTTGGTGCAGTGCTTATGCAGCATGGTAAAGTGATAGCCTATGCATCCAGGCAATTGAAGCCAGCAGAAGAAAATTACCCCACTCATGATTTGGAATTAGCTGCAGTTGTATTTGCTTTAAAAATATAGAGACATTATCTGTATGGTGAGAGATTTGAGATTTTTACAGATCATAAAAGCTTGAAATATATTTTCTCGCAGAAAGATTTGAATATTCGCCAGCGCAGATGGGTTGAATATTTGAAAGATTATGATTTCAGTTTGGCTTACCATCCGGGTAAGGCCAATGTTGTAGCAGATGCCTTGAGTAGAAAGGCATATATGAATCTGATGATGATTAAAGAATGTAAGTTGTATGAAGAAATAGCAGAGAACTCCTTGTATGTTCCCAGCAGTCAGCGACGGGCAATTCTAGCTGCTAGTGCTGTAGAGCCGTCTTTGTATTGGCAAGTCATTGAGGCTCAGAGAGCAGATGCAGGTTTACCTGAAATTGTAAAAATGGAAGGAGTTTCTATTGATGATAATTGTGTGGTATGGCTTAGGGGCAGGTTGTTTGTTCCTGCAGAGAGAGAGGTGAAGCAGCGAGTTCTGGAAGAGGGTCATAAATCTTGGTACACTATTCATCCGGGTGGTACTAAAATGTACCATGATTTAAGAAAGCATTTTTGGTGGCCTCATATGAAGAAAGAAATAGCAGAATTTGTGGCAAGATGTGCTATCTGTCAACAGATTAAAGCAGAGCATCAGAAGCCTGGAGGTCTATTGCAACCGTTGCCTATTCCACAGTGGAAATGGGATGATATCGCAATGGACTTTGTGGCAGGTTTACCAAGGTCGAGTTCAGGGCATAATGGAATATGGGTGTTTGTTGACAGATTGACTAAGGTATGCAGATTAGTGGCAGTGAGTATGTCTTGGACAGTGGACAGGTTGGCAAATATTTATGTTGAAAGAATTGTTCCACTGCATGGTATTCCGAAGACTATTGTATCAGATAGAGATCCAAGATTTACTTCTGGTTTTTGGAGAAGTTTGCAGAAAGTGATTGGTTCTGAGTTGAGGTATAGCTCCGCTTATCATCCCCAGACAGATGGTCAGACAGAGAGGACTATTCAGACAATTGAAGATATGTTGCGGGCTTGTTGTTTAGTTTGGGGAGGTAGTTGGGAGCATCATTTGGGAATGGTTGAGTTTGCCTACAATAATAGTTATCATACCAGTCTTGGGATGGCACCGTATGAAGCTTTATATGGAAGGCCATGTAGAACCCCATTGAACTGGCATGAAGTGGGAGAAAGGCAATTGGTGGGTCCTGAATTGATTCAGCAAACCACGGAAGTGGTAAAGCTTATTAAAGAAAAATTGCAGGCAGCTCAAAGTAGACAGAAAAGTTATGCAGATGTGCGGAGGAGACCACTTCAGTTTGAGGTGGGAGATTTTGTTTTTCTGAGAGTTTCCCCGAGTAAAGGTATTATGAGGTTTGGCAAGTCTGGAAAGTTGAGTCCAAGGTATGTGGGACCTTTCCAGGTGATTGAAAGAATTGGGGAAGCGGCTTATAGACTGGATTTGCCAACTGATTTTGCAGATGTGCATGATATTTTCCATGTCTCCATGTTGAGAAAGTGTATTGAAGATCCAGCTCAAATAATTAGATATCAAGGTGGTGACCTAAGGCCGGACATGACTATGCCAGAGTATCCGGTGCAGATCACAGATCGAAAGATAAAGAAGCTGAGGAATAAAGAAATTGAGCTAGTTAAAGTGAGATGGGAAAATAGATTAGGTGGTGAGGATACCTGGGAGTTGGCCGCAGAAATGGCTAAAGGGTATCCCTATCTGTTTGAGTAAGTTTGTGTATTTTCTTTTTAGATGATAGTACTTGTAAAAGTGTGTATGTATGAGTTGTTTAACTTCGAATTGTGTTATGAATTTCGAGGTCGAAATTTTCTTTTTAGATGATAGTAATGTAACGTCGCGTGCCTTTCGGATCCATGCGGATCTTGTGAATTGTGGTTGTGGCGGCCGTTGTGAGGCCAGTGTGAGTCGGTTGTGTGGCAATGCATGTGTGGATGCGTGGCTTGAGCAGGTGAAGAGCAGGGTTGGTCCTGAAAAGAAACGGGACCTGCTGCTGTTCAGTTGAAGTTGGCGGCCAGGGGTGGTCGTTAACTGTTGGCATCCAGCTTAGTGGACGTTTACTGCATGAACTTGGCGGCAGTAGATGTGGACGCAGAGGGTGGCGGTTGCTGTTGGCGGCATGGGGGTTGACGCCAACCTGAGAATGGTGCAGGTTATAGGCTCACCCGAGGGCAGTTCTCTCAGCTCTCACTCATTCCCTCTTGCCCCAGCTTGCTGCCCCCGAGTCTTTGAAGCTTCCAACAGGTACCAAGGAGTAGTTGGACGATCGTAGAACGCGTGGCGTCGCTGAAATACGCGAGGAAACGTCGCGGTGTGGTGCAATTCCCGTGGGAGCTCGCGGAGGGCTCGGCGTGAACCGGGTGATTGCGGGAGATTCTAACGCGTTCTGAGGTAGGGGACGAACCCGTTTAGCTCCGTAAGAACATTAAAACACATCATAACTACTTGAACTAGCATGATAATGCATGTTTGGATAGAGTTGCACTATATGGGGATAATGGGTGGTTTGAGTAGTTTAATGTATGAAGCATATTCTAGTGGGTTATATTGGGTTCCTGCATGTTAAAAGAGTAGTTTTTATATGATTTTCTGTAGTTAAAATGGCTGGAAAGCCCGCAAAGCCGGATTAGGGTTTCTGCAGGGTTTATGGCCGAAGAACTTGGCGTCAAGATCGCTTGTCGCCAAGATCCTCAGCCAGGAGGTTAACGGCCAGGACTCTTGCCGTTGACTCCCTGTAAGCGGCAGTCGATGTGGCCGCCTACCTCTATATGAGTAGAAATGACTAAGTACAGTATTTATCGTTATTGCATGTGTGTTGACACATGAGGTGCACTGAGTGCACATGGTTCTCGTGTTTAGCATACAAAGTATACAGTTAGCTATCTACTTTAGTGACTGCGTGTTGTTTACGCGAGTCAGTTGGGTTCACGTGGAGTGGACCATGGTTACTTGTGGTTTACGTGAGGTTTCACGTGGTTTGTGTGTGACGTGCACGTGGTTCTGTGTACGTGGCGAGTAGTACGACGCCTACCGTGGTTACCTCTCCAGTTGGGTGCCCCAGGTTCTTTGTGAGCCAGGCTGTTAGCTCGGGGCTTTGTCCCGATACTTGTGCTGTACCGTCGAGGTCTGTGTCGTCTGACCTGGACACCCTCACTCTTGTGTTAGAGTTGTAAGTCCGGCTGAGGGAAAGACGACAGTGGGACAGTGACACTTGTGTTTGTTTTTAGTCACTTGTAGCGCGCTCGTAGTTGGGGTACGGACACCAGTAGACGTACTGGACCCCAGCTAGTCCTTTTCCAGTGCCTCACTCTAGTGAGCCCAGGCCAGGGTCTCTGGAGGTGCCAGGCATGGGCCTGTGACCGTGTGGTCTGCAGGTGGTGGTGTTTAGTTGGTCTCCACAGTTGCTTGACCTTTTACGTGGAGCGGCAGCTGGACCTTTCGTCTGTGGCTGCAAGACTGAGAGGTAGACCTGTGTTAGTTGTCCGAGTCAGTTTCTGGTGTCGCGAACCAGTTTACGTGGCTCGTGTTGGCCGTCTCTACTTTAGCTTGTACACCTGTACTGGTTTGTCGTTTAATTATTACTGTTGTTTCTCGTAGTTGGCAGACGGTGAGTACTTTTACAGCTTTACTTACCTGCTTAGCTGTTATATAAATTGTTGGTGTTGTTTACTATTCGTACTCGTGGTGTTTGTTTCGCTCGGTTTTGGGGGAGTTCCCTACTGAGCCAGTGACTAGAGAGGCTCACCCCCTACCCCCCCTCAGGTGAGAGCGAGGAGGACGTCTCTCGTCCGACGTCCAGTTCCGGGCCGTGCCGTAGCGGTGCAGGGTCAGTATCTCCAGCGGAGTAGTTCCAGCTGTGTTGTTTTCCAGCAGTGTAGCTTTGTAGTTGTTTACTTCTTTTGTTGTACCTCGGGGTATGCCCCAGGCCTTTGTACATCTTTACAGTTTTTAATGGAATATGGCTATGTAAATTGTGAAAATTTATATGAAATGTGGTGTGTTCCTTTATGTTTACACGGACTGTGGTTTGGTATCCCTTGCGAGGCTTCGGCCCGTTCGCGGGAGGCGGACTCGGATCAAGTACGTTATCGGTTTAACGGGCTTGGCCGAGGCGATCCGTCACAATAATGATTGACCTTTCTAGGATTTTTAATTTCCTTTTCCTTTACGAATTTAGGAGTTGGATATTTTTCAGGATAGATGATATTCTCTTCATTTGTTGGAGGTGTATATCCTAGTACATATTTCTTTTTACTAGTTCGAGTACCATTCAGTTTTACAAATAGAGATGTTTTACAATTAGTAATTTTATCTATGGTAGCTCTTAGATAGTTATTTTCTTCTCTTAATTTTTCTTCATCTTTTAATTCTTTTAGATTTGTTTTAATTTCCATGATTTTTCTATTTTTAACTTTTAAATCTTCACACAGTAGTTCATTTGATCTTTTTGTTTTAGTTAAATTTTGTCCTAATCTTTCTACTCCATTTTTTAGGAAAGTGATGACTTTTTCTTGATTTAGCAAATTTAACTTAAATATTTTCATCCATTTAACTACTATTTTATATTTTTCATATAATTCATTAAATGCATCTTCAAGACTATCAGAATCGGCTTCAGAACATGATGTAAAAGAAGTTTCAGAGCTTACCTGATCTAGTCCTGCCATGAGGGCTAGATTTGTCTTTTCTTCTTCTTCTTCTGATTCTGAGCTTGAGGAGTCTGAACTTGTGGCTTCTTCATTATCCCATGATGCTGCCATTGCCTTCTTTTTGTATTTTCTGAACTTCTTTCTTTACCTTTCTTTTTCTCATATTTTTCAGCTGGATCTTTCTTCTTGAGCTTAGGACATTCTGATTTGTAATGTCCGGGCTGATTGCATTCATAGCAAGTTGGTTCTTTCTTTTTTTTCTTTTTGAATTATCTCTTTGAACCAAACTTCTTCTTCTTGGCAAGAATCCTCTAGAGTTTTCTTGACAACAAGGTTTCATCATCACTGTCTTCTGATTTCTCCTTTGAATCATCAGAGGAAGAAGAGTCTGCAACCTTCAAAGCAATTGGCATTTTCTTTTTCGAAGAGCCTTCATAAAATCATTCCATATTGATTTCACGAGCCATTAGAGAACCAATCAATTTATCAATAGAGAGTTCAGTTAAGTCATGTGCCTCTTCAATAGCAGTGACCTTAGGGGTCCAAACATGAGTTAATGATCTTAAAATTTTTCTTACTGTTTCTTCATTTGTAAGAATTTTGCATAATGAACTGAAGCCTACTATTATATTTGAGAATCTATTATACATTTGGGTTATGTTTACATTAGGAAGCATTTTGAATTGTTCATATTGGGAGACGAGAATATCTATTCTAGTTTGTTTTACTCTATCAGTTCCTTCATAGGTTACTTGTAGTTTATCCCACATTTCCTTAGCTGTTCTATAAGCATATAACCTATTAAACTCTCTTTTAGATAAAGCACAACATATATAGTTCTTGGCTTTATAGTTAAGAGACATGTTTCTTTTATCAGCTATGGATAATGTAGAAGTTCCATCAGCAAGTATAGTAAAGTCACATTGTTCTATTACTTGCCACGGATCAAAGTCTGTGCCTCGGATGAAGCATTCCATTCTCATCTTTCAATACTAGTAATCCTCACCATCAAAGAATGGTGGTCTGGTGACTGACTGACCTTCATAGTTGTGAGCTTCAGCTACCATTTCTTCTCAAATCTTTCGATTTTTTTGAGAAGACCTCGCTCTGATACCACTTGTTGGATCGAGATGGCACTAGAGATGTCGTAAAGGGAGGTGAATAGGACTTCTTGTGCTTTTTAAAAATATCTTAAAATAGATAGCACTAAATAGAGTTGTTAGTATTTAGTGAGGTGTGTGTGAAACAAGTGAAAGCTTGGCAGAAACAATCACACAAATGCACAAGAGAGTTTATCCTGGTTCGGCCCTTTCTATATGGAAGTTCTACGTCTAATCCCCAAGTAACCCCTTGGGATTTCACTAAACTGCCAAGAACACTTGGCCTTCTCTCAACTAGATATGTTGGTCCATTCCAGATTTTAGAAAGAATTGGTGAAACAGCTTACAAATTAGATCTCCCAGCAGATTTCACAGATGCACATGATGTGTTCCACGTTTCTATACTCAGAAGGTATATTCGAGATCCTTCTCAAATAGTCAGTTATCAAAGAGATGATCTGAAACCAGACATGACAATGCTTGAGTATCCAGTACAAATTATAGGACGCAGAACCCAAAAGCTGAGAAATAAATAATTCCATTGTGACCTGTCGCTGTTCTGGGCAAACCAACTACGAAATCCATAGCTATATCGTCCCATTTCCACTGTGGAATAGGCAATGGCTGCAATAATCCCCCTGGTCTTTTATGCTCTGTTTTCACTTGTTGACATACCAAACATATTGATAAAAATTCTACAATTTATTTCTTCATATTCGGCCACCAGAAATGCTTCTTCAAATCTTGGTACATCTTTGTGCTACTTGGATGAATAGTCTATCTGGATCTGTGAGCCTCTTTTAATACTTTCTACCTCACCTCGGCTTCTGTTGGAACATATAACCGACCCTTAAGTCTAACCACACTATCATCATCAAGTGTAACCTCCTCCATTCGTACAATATCCACCAATTTTTCATCTGTTTTTTGTGCTTCCACTATCTGCCAATATAAAGAGGCAAGAAATTCTACAAGTCTCACAAGCAAACCACAGCCTCGGCTATAAGCCTCACAGGCAATATATCCATGAAGGGTAACAAGACTGGCATTAGCATGCCAATCCAACACACACCAAATCCACAATCGGAAAGCTACCTTAAGCAAGGTAAACACAATGAGGGGAAGGTCACACCAGACGACCTCCACAGAACACAAGTTCACCTCAACACTTGAAAAGCCTGGTACACGACGTACCACAACAGTAAATAACCCACACCGTTTACAGGTACCTGAAGCCACAAGGTATCACAATAGTGTTGGGTTGAATGCAAATTCATATCATTTCCCTCCTATTTTGATGATGACAAGAGGTGTTCTTAAAGCAATTTAATTGAAACATGTCAAAAACATCATACCTGAAATTCATGTTCAAAAAGTATTTTTCAAACCACATTTATCATTTATGGTCATGATAAATCATTTAACTAATGATATATGTGTTTATTTTTCAGGTACAAACATTTTTATGCAAAAGATGTGTCGACACACCCATCAATGGTGTCGACACATCAACACAGATTCAAAGGCAAAATGTGTAAAAATGTTGAGACTGTGTCGACACATGTCAAGAGTGTGTCGACACGAGTGGCAGTTTTTCAGAAATCAAGCCTACCCAGGTCGACACACTCTCAGAGCAGGTCGACACTGGATCCCGTTCCAGAACAGACTTTGCAGATTGGGACAGCAGGTCGACACACTCTCAGAGCAGGTCGACACTAGACCCGTTCCCAGAACAGCCAGTTTGCAGATTTGGGACAGCAGGTCGACACACTCCCAGAGCAGGTCGACACGGGACCTTCTTCCCAGAACAGCTTTTTACATATTCTGGACAGTGTGTCGACACTACCACCAGGGCAGGTCGACACACTACGGAAACTTTTCATCCTAAAGTTGATGGCTGCCACGTGTCCTTCTAGGGCGATCAGAATCTTCCTAGGAACGCGTGCCCTTGTACCCCAAAAGGGTATCTTTGGAATCCTAAGGATATAAAAGGTCTTTTCGGCCAGCCTTCACAAGAGAGAAGTGACCCAACTCTCTTAGAGCCTCCAAAAAGCTCCTGGCGGAAAAGAGAGCTCGTGTCTCCTTCCTCTGCTCTCCAAGTGCTTCCAGAAGACCAATTTCCACCAATTCAAGGTGTGGGAATTGGAATTTGATTCCTGAAGACTCCTCTGAAGCATTCCAAGGAGGCAGATCCTGTAGAAGACTTCTTTGGTGAAGAATTCGAGGAAGATCCAACTTCTCAGATTGCAGAGCATCGACTTGGACTTCAAGCTTCACAAGTTTCTTCCCAATTCAAGCTTCTACAAGGGAGTACACTGAAGAACGAAGCCTTTCAATACAATTTATCTTTTCTTCTGTTCTTCTGAGATATCTTTTGAGATTATGCAAGTGCTTCTGCATAACTCTCTTTAGAGTTCTCAAATTTCGACTAGATCTGTTGCTAGAGGATCTTAGTCTTAAGTTGGTGTCTAGCAAGTTTTGTGTGAGCATTGTGCTCAGTTGTTGTGAGCCGTCGAGCTCAGTTTGAGTTGTCAAGCTCAAGGTTGGTTTGAGCAGTCTTGCTCAGTGTTTCTAGAGTAGTCTTGCTCTAGAGGTCGTGTGAGTTGTATGCTCTGAAGTGTTGGAGTTGTTAGGCTCCTTTGGGTGTGTAGCCCAGTTGTGTTAGTGAAGCCTCACGGGTTGTGAGGGGTGGATGTAGGAATCACTTGGGTGATTTCCGAACCACCTAAAAAATCCTTGTGCATTTGTCTTCTGTGGTTTGATTGATTCATCCGCTAGATGCTTGCATAGGATCGTTTTTAATTCACTTAATCAACTTGCTTCACATCTAAGTTTTTCAACTCACTCAAATCTAATCAGATCTGTAGTTTTTCACTGATAACATTGCCTCTGATTCTAAATAGTTTTCAAATTACTTAAGCTTCCGCAAAAGTGGCTAAGATCTATTCATCCCCCCCCCTTCTAGATCTTTTCCACACATTCATTTCGATCCTTCAATTGGTATCAGAGCGGGTTTACATCGATCTGATTTGAACTGAGCAGTTTTTGTTTCTGAGTATTGAGTGTTTGATTGTTTGCTTGTTTGTTTGCTTGCTTGTTTAACTCTTTCTCTGTGCATTTACTTAAGTGTCATGGACTCAAAGGGTTTCATAGCTGAGGGCCATTCCATAAATAGGCCACCATTCTTTAATGGTTTGGACTATTCTTATTGGAAGAATAGAATGCAAGTGTTTCTAAGGGCCCAGAACTATGAGATCTGGAAAGTTGTAGAGGTGGGTCCCTATGAGAACCAGGGAGAAGAAGATACCTGGACAAGGGAACAGATAAGGAAAGCTACACTGAATTATAGTGCCATGAACATGATTCAGTGTGCTGTCCATCCCAAGGAGTATTCGAGAATCTCTATGTGCAAATCTGCCAAAGAGATGTGGGATAAACTCGAATTACTCTATGAGGGAACATCTCAGGTCAAGGAGACCAAGGCAAACATTTTAGTTTCAGAATATGAACTCTTTATGATGAAATCTAATGAATCTATTTCTGAAATGTTTGCCAGATTCATGGTGATAGTCAATGGACTCAAGGCTTTGGGTAAGGAGTATACTGATGCAGACTTGGTAAGAAAAATTTGCGTTCACTTTCTTCACTTTGGCATACCAAGGCCACTGTTATTGAAGATTCAAAAGATTTGTCCAAAATTTCTTTGGATGAATTGATTGGATCTTTAATGACATATGAAATAAACTTAAAAAGAAATGAAGAACACATCATTAAGACCAAGCCTATGGCACTCAAAGCCTCTTCAAGCAACAAAGATAAAAATCAGGATAAGACAAGTTCTGAAGAATCTGAGTCGAATGAGGATGAGATTGCCCTCATGACCAGACAATTCAGGAAATTTTTGAAATATAGGAAAGGGAAAATGACTGGGAAAAAGAAATTTCCCTCAGGTAAGAAGAACACTTCCTCTTCCAATTTCAATAAGAATCATAAACCTGATGAAAATGTTATCTGTTACAGGTGCAACAAGCCAGGACACATGAAGGGAGAGTGTCCTGAGAACAAGAAGGAAAAGCACAAGAATTCCAGATACAAGAAGCCAAAGGCCATGGTGGCCACTTGGTCTGACGAAGACACAAGTGAGGAAGAAGAAGAGAAGAAACCTCAAGCTCGGAAAGTGAGGAGTTTGCTTCATGGCCAACAGCACAGATGGAAAGGTAAATACTTCCTTTGAAGACTATAGTGTTGAAGATTGGCAGGATGTGTATGCAGAATTAGTTGAAAGATATTCTGAAATGAGAAAAGAAAATAAACACATCAAAAAGAAAATTGAAAATCTCTACCATAACCAATCTTCAAACAATAGAATCTGTGAACTGGAATCTGAAGTAACAGACTTGCTTGAAGAAAAGAGAATCTCCTAAACCTAATTGATGAACTGAAACTTGCCTCTCAAAAGGCCTCCCAAGAATTCAGAAACTTAAATGAAAAGCTGGAAATTGAAAAACAAGAAAAACAACAGAAAATTGAAGAAATTGAAGCTCTTAAAAACCAGGGAGGAGGTTATCCAAACCTTCACAAAAGGCCAAGATAACCTAGAGGCATTGCTAGGATCCAACATGACAACCACATCTCATGGATTAGGATTCAATAAGAAGAAACCCCAAAAAGACAAATCTGGTGAGAAAAAGGGAAAAGCACCACTAATTAATTTTGTCAATGGTCCTAATATGGAAAACACTGAAATCCAACAAACAGCAAACAAAACCCCAAACAAAACTCAAAACAAATCAAAAACCCAAAAACAAAAGAAGACTATCAGGTTGACATAGTCCCCTGACAGGTCGACATCAGTCCACAAGAAGAAGACTTCTATGGCTGTTGTGTCGACTCCAGTACAGGAGAGGTCGACCTGCTCAACACCAAAAACCATAAACAACTCAACCAAAAATTCAAATAAAAATCTGAAAAATAAGAAAAAGGGAAAAGAAATAATCCATGAAAAACCTTGGACCTCCAAGACAACCCTTCAAGAAAATTGGACTAATCCTTGGAACCAATGGTATGAAAATCCCTGTTGGTATTATCCTCAATACCCTTATCCAAATTTCTTGATGTACCAACACAATCCATGGATTCCACCTCCTCCTCTGAACTCAAATTTTCAAATGAAAAACTCCCCTCCTCCCAAAAACAAAGATCTTGGTGCTTTCATTCCTAAAAGAAAGAACAAACAGAAAAAGGCTGAAAACACCAAAGTAACAAAACAAAAGTCAAAACAAATCAAATTTGGGTGAGAAAGGATTTGATATCTGTGCTCAATCATACTGATGGTCCCAACTCTGTTTGGGTACCAAAATCTTCTCTCCATTGATCTTTGTGCAGGAAGGTCGTGCACCCAACACCAATGTTTGGTTTCTTGATAGTGGGTGTTCACGACACATGACTGGAGATAGAGCCAAATTTTCCTGTCTAATTGAAAAGGAGGGAGGGTCAGTCACCTTTGGAGGTAAAAATAAAGGAAAGATCATTGGATCTGGTAAGGTTGGTCAAACTTCTTCAAACTCAGTAGATAATGTTTTGTTAGTTGATGGACTTGATTATAATTTGCTCAGTATCAGCCAACTATGTGACAAAGGTCACAAAGTTGTGTTTGAATCTGATTTTTGCAAGATAATTGATTCATCAACTGATAAAATCAAATTCTTTGGAAAAAGAGAAAACAATGTTACATGATCAACCTAAATAAAAACTTTTCTGAAAATCTTTGTTTTGTTGCAAATAAAGATGAAATTGCATGGACTTGGCACAAAAGACTTGGCCATGCAAGTTTCAGAACTTTGAATAAGTTGTTAAGATTGAATCTGGTTAAAGGTCTTCCTGAATCTTTTTCTAGTGTTGAAGGTCAAATTTGTGGGATCTGTGCTAAAGGAAAACAAACTAGGAAATCCTTTAAAGCCTTCAATGAAGTACTCACATCTAAGCCACTAGAACTTCTTCACATGGACCTCTTTGGGCCAACAAGAGTTCTAAGCTTAAGTGGCAAGAGATATGGGTTTGTAATCATTGATGACTTTACTAGATTTACCTGGGTTATTTTTCTATCCCACAAAAGTGATGCATGCCTTGAATTCAGGAATTTCTGTACCACTATCTTAACAACTTATCCATTTAAAATTAAAAACATTTTAACTGATCATGGGGGTGAATTTGATAACACATCCTTTTCTGATCTATGTGCTGAATTTCAAATATTTCACAAGTTTTCTTCACCTAGAACTCCAGAACAAAATGGAGTTGTGGAAAGAAAGAATAGAACTCTTGTGGAAATGGCTAGATCCATGCTCTTAGGGAGTAATCTGCCCAAATCCTTCTGGGCTGAAGCTGTTAACACAGCCAATCACATCCTAAACAGAGCTTTGGTCAGACCAAAGATCAGAAAAACCCCTATGAATTGTTGAAAAACAAAAAGCCAACTGTCTCTTATTTCAAAACTTTTGGGTGCAAGTGTTTTGTACACAATAACAACAAAGAAAACCTTGACAAGTTTGATGCTAAGAGTCAGGAAGCTATCTTCCTTGGCTATTCTGAAGTGTCAAGGGCTTTCAAAGTGTACATATTAAAAACCAAAACTGTTGAAGAATCACCACATGTTATTTTTGATGAAAATTCCTTTTCCACTAATGATTCTAAATCTTGCAGGGAAAAACAAGACAATGAAGAGGATGACCTCATTGTGGATTCTTCACCAACCGTTGAGGAGATTAACAACATTGAAGAGAACCTGAACAACAACTCACCATCTTCAAGTGGTTCAGGTAATATTGCTCCAGAAGTGGGCACTTCTCAACAGGTAATTTCTGAACCTCGTTTTCTAAGAGATCACCCATTAGACAGTGTAGTTGGCAACTTAAATGATAGAGTTAGGACCAGATCATCCTTCTTGCAAAACATTGAAGAAGACTCACTAGCTCTAATTTCCCAAATTGAACCCAAGTCAATTGATGAAGCCTTATCCAGTTCTGATTGGATTAATGCTATGCATGATGAACTTCATCAATTTGAAAGAAATCAAGTGTGGGAATTAGTGCCTAGACCTAGTGACCAAACAGTGATTGGCACTAGATGGGTTTTCAGAAATAAATTGAATGAAGCTGGTCAAGTAATAAGAAACAAAGCTAGGCTAGTTGCAAAGGGGTATAACCAAGAATTTGGAATTGACTTTGAAGAATCTTATGCCCCTGTAGCTAGACTAGAAGCTGTGAGAATTTTCCTTGCTTTTGCATCCTCCATGAAATTCAAAGTCTTTCAAATGGATGTCAAAAGTGCATTTCTAAATGGATATATAAAGGAAAATGTTTTTGTTGAACAACCTCCTGGATTTGAAAATGAAAAATATCCTAACCATGTTTTCAAGCTTAATAAGGCACTCTATGGTCTTAAACAAGCTCCAAGAGCTTGGTATGATCGTTTGAGTTCCTTTTTACTTGAAAAAGGATATTCTAGAGGTAATGTTGATCAAACATTGTTCACAAAAATAGTAAAAAATCAAATAATTGTTGTCCAAATTTATGTTGATGACATAATATTTGGATCAACTAATAAAGGCCTTTGCACTGAATTTTCAAATCAAATGAAGAATGAATTTGAAATGAGCTTAATGGGAGATTTAACATTCTTTTTGGGATTGCAGGTGAACCAAACAACTGAAGGAATCTTCATCAGTCAAACCAAATATGTCAAGGAGCTACTGAAAAGGTTTGACTTTCAGAACCTTAAACACTCAAGCACACCCATTGCAATAAATGCTAAGCTAGAAGAAGACCCATCTGGTAAGTCAGTAGATCCAAAGACCTACAGAGGTATGATTGGCTCTCTGCTCTACCTTACTACTTCTAGACCTGACATTCAGTTTTGTGTGTGCTTATGTGCTAGATTCCAATCTAATCCTAAAGAAAGTCATATGCTTGCTGTGAAAAGAATTTTTAAATATCTTGTTGGAACATGTGACTTAGGAATTTGGTATCCTGCTGGTTGCAAGTTAGAATTGTTTGCCTATTGTGATGCTGATTATGCTGGGTGTAAGTTAGATAGAAAAAGCACTAGTGGCTTGTGTTATTTCTAGGTGGGTGCCTTATCTCTTGGGCTTCTAAGAAGCAACATTCAGTTGCTCTGTCAACGCAGAGGCTGAGTATGTTGCTGCAGGTAGATGTGGAACTCAGATTCTCTGGGTGAAACATCAACTTCTTGATTACAACCAAGATTTAGGGTGTGTACCCATCCTATGTGATAACACTAGTGCCATAAATTTGTCTAAAAACCCCATTCAGCACTCCAGAACAAAACACATTGAAATTAGGCATCATTTCTTGAGAGATGAGGTTGCAAAGAAATCTTTTGAACTCCATTTTATTGAAACTGAAAAACAAATTGCAGACATATTCACAAAACCCCTTCCTGAAAATAGATTTTCATCTTTAAGGAGAGAACTTGGTCTTTGCAAATGTCCACCTTCTTGATTTCTCTCTAGGTTTGGGTTGAGTGTTATGCATTGTCTAAGGGGGAGTTCGTTGCATTTCATAACTCTTTGCTTCCTCATTCACATTGTTCATATCTCTCTCACTTTCAATTCTAATTCCTTTTTACAATAAATTCTCCACTTCTGATTGTGTTGAAACTTCTTGGTATATCAAATAGTGATTTGGAGAAGGACAAGTTATGCTTGTCTGGACACTTTCACTATGCGAGAGTATATGTCTCCGCCAAGTACTAAGAAGTTAATATGCAATAGTTGAGGGGGAGCTTTTATTGTTCAAAGAGAATTTCTTTTCTGATTTCAAAACTTGCACAGTTTTAACTTCCATTTCCTTTTTGGCAATGAATTCTTCAACTCTTATTGCATTGAAGTTTCTTGGTATATCAAATGGTGACTTGGAGAAGGACAGGTTATGCTTGTCTGGACACTTTCACTATGCGAGAGTATGTGTCTCCGCCAAGTACCAAGAAATGAATATGCAATTGTTGAGGAGAAGTTCTTGTTGTCCAAGAAGAAAATTTCTTTCTGATTTCAAAATTGCATATCTTTATTTTGATGAAAAATGGTTGAAATCATCATCTCAGGGGGAGCTAGAAAATTCACAAGTCATCTTTTTGCAAAATTCAAAACCCTTCTTGCATTTCATCAATTCCTTGCATGATGTCCTCATTCTAAAGTCTAGAGTCACAAAATGAACCTTGAGTGATTTATTATATTTTTACTAATCAACTTTCAACTATGTCTCTCAATCCACAGAAATTCAGATCTCTTCCTAGACTAATAACAATTTGTGCCTTGAACTTAAAACATTTCCTTGTTTGCAACTGATGACTGGATATATTTGAATTCTATCTCACAAACTCTCCAAAATCTTGTAAAATCCAACAGAGCAATGGCACTTGTGCTGAGAAACTGCACACCTTCACAATGAATGAAGTGCCATGTATGTCATGAGGCACTATTGCTAACTCTGTTCAAAGGGGATCAAAATTGAAAATAAATTCAAAACTAAGCAAAATGTGCTATGCTTTTTGATGATGACTGAGTAACTGGAAATATTGGCGTCTACAAAACGTATATTTTCATGTCAAAATGTCATCATTTACCCCTTTGAGACTTGACAATGACTAAATCTTAAGTATCCAGGGACTATGGTGTGTAAAAAGCACTAGTACTTGAGTGAAAGAGATTTATATCATTTGATAGTTTGTTAAAAGAACAAAAATATGAAAATTATTGGAGATTTGCTTAGAAAGAATCATCTTCTTCCTTCATCAAGTTGTTCTTTAAGTTTGTGTTTTACTTTCAACACAACTGTATTTGGTCTAGATGACATCTTTAATTCTTGAAAATTGAGAAACATGGTAGTTTTTGGTTGATTGTTAGATACATTATATCCCTCAATTTATCATTTTGTTGATTCAAGTCTTGGAATGCTAATATCCTGTTGGAAATTGTTTGAAAAACTTGAACTGTGATGAATTTTTGCAAAATATAACAAATGAATTTTTAAGCCTCTTAAAAATCCTTGAAATGATAATTCCTCTCATTATTTATCATTATAAAGATGTCCCCAAATTTCTCAAAAAATTTCCTCTTAAAAAATTCAAATTTTCATCAAGGCCGTGTCGACACACATTGTGACCCGTGTCGACACACACTCTGGGTCAGGTCGACACACCCTCTTCCTGTGTCGACACACCCCTTGCCAGAATCCTTTTTAAGCCGTTAGGGTTTATGATTACCCCTTGTTGTTCCTGCGGGACAGTGTACCACTGAAACCCCTTTTGGGCATCAGGTCGACCCGACGACCCTCTTTCTCATTGTTTCCGGCAAGAAACTCCACCATTTCTCTCTAAATCACATCCACTCTTCAATCCCCTCTCAAATCTTCCATCTTCCTTAATTTCCACTCCAACCTAGCACCATGGTCCGGAAATTGGGTCCCCGGCGTGGCGCCAGATCAAGGGCATCTTCCAGGCCCGTTCCGGCAGAGGTTCCAGTTGAACAATTGGAAAGAAGAACAAAGAGGAGAAACGATCCTGCCGAGCAACCAGGATCTTCTTCTGCACCTCAGAGAGCTTCCAAGAGAGGTAGGACCTCCACTTCAGGCAGAGGTAGTAATGTTTCAAACCCTAGACCAGAGATTTCGGGCGATTCCTCTGACAATCCTGAGGAATCATCTTCCTCTTCTTCTTCTGAGTCTCAAGAGGATATTCCCTCAGAATCAGTAAGTGCAGCCAAGTTGATTTTGAAGCCCAGAATTCTAGACCTTTCAGACATCCAACTAGCAGACTCTCTTCCTGAAATTCAAACCTATTTTCCTTTCAATCTTGGATACCCTTTATTTCTGAATTTCAAGTCTGCTATCCAAGATTAGTTAGAGAATTCTACAAGAACCTCACCTGCACAGAAGAGGGATTTGAATCCAAAGTCAAGGGAATAGCCATAGACATGCCAACTGCAGTAGCTGCCTCCATTTTCAAAGTACCAGATGAAGGGGCAGACTACCATGAGTTTGAATTTGATTTACATGAAGCCTATTCCATCTTGACAGGCCTTCCTGCAGATGCATCAGATCCCAAACAGACCTATGTAACCAGGTTCAATGCCAATACATTTCCACCTGTGTTAAGGGTCATCCACCACATTTTGACCACCATAATTACCCCTCAAGGTGGTGGAAGGGATAGATTGACAGACATCCAGAGGTTCATCCTCTATTGCATGGTCAAAGACATCAAGATCAACCTTCATGTGATTCTCTATCAAATCATCTCTGAAACTACAAGAACAGACCTAAAGAGATCTCTTCCTTATGGAGCACATCTGACCTCAGTGTTCCAGCACTTTGGTGTGCCATTGGAAAATGAGAAATCCCAATCTATTCCCAAGTCAAACATCTACACTTTTAAGAATATCCAGAAGTTTATGGGATTTAGATTGGAGGGAAATCAAATTAGAAGAGGGCCAATTGTGGTTGAGGCCCCTCAAGCTCAGGAGGACCAGCCTCAGGTTCAAGGGGATCAGCCCCAAGCACAAGAGGAACAGCCTCCAGCTCAAGGAGACCAAGATCAGGAGGGTCAGCCTCAACATCATGAGGGCCAGCCTCAAGTTCAAGAGGAACAAGTTCAACTGCCAGAGGATCAGCCTCTAATGGATGAGGACCAGCCTCATATCACTCCTGAAGGTGGCATTCAGCTTGAAACCCCTATTCCACCTCAAGCTGATCCTTCCTCTTCCTTGCCACATACTTTTGAACCTCCACATTTCTCCTCTACATTCCAATCATCCACTTCTTCTGGTGGGTCCTCAATTCCACCAGAATTGTTCTCTTTCCTCAATGCTAAATTTGATACATTGAACTCCACTATTCAATCAATGTCAGACCAATTTGAATTGAGAGTTCAAAGACTAGAGAACACAGTGTCAGCTAAATTTATTGAGCAGAAGGCAGCTTCAGATTATGCAGCTCAGAGATTTAACAGACTTATAGGCACTCTGGGAGATTCCTATCTTGAGCTGAAAGAGCACCAACAAAAGCTAGAAGTTGTACTTCAGGGAATTTTGGCAAATTCCCAAGCAGATGTCTTCAACACTACAAAGACTCTTTCTCAGCTTGCTCATCATCTGCTGATGATTTAGAAAGCATGAAAAACTTCAATGAACACATTGGTAAAGAGATCTCAACCTTGCACAAGGAAGTAAAGATTATTTCAAGGCCTGGTTGGTCAGATGGATCTTCATCAAGCTCTCAACCTGTTTCAGATGAATTGAAAAGAACTCAAAGCACCTTGATAGAGCATTCTGATAGAATGGAGCATTATCTTCACACTAGGCTGACAACTATCCATGAACACATAAAGTCAAGCATGAAGTCAATGGACAAAAGATTGTCAGACATTGAGATTCTTCTTGCTCCAATTCCTCCTCCTCCTCCATCTTCTACCTAATGTACATTTGTTTTGATAATGTCAAAGGGGGAGAAGAATGAATGACTTGAATGTAATATTTTGATGTAATGATCTTTTGAATGAAATGAAATGGTTGTTTGGCTTCAATGCAAAGTATTGTGATTGTGAATGCAAATCTTTGTCTTTGTGTTTGAATACTTGTCCAATTGTTTGACTTGTGTGCACAAAATTTCTAATTTCAAGTAACACTGTATCTCACAAACACATCATCAATTGTTACTGAACAATATCAAAAGGTCCTTGACAAGTATGAACAAAAAGGAAAACAAAAATTTAAACAATCAAAATTGCTTAAAATCACACTTCATCAAAACCACATTGAAATATGGATTTAATGTTGCCATCATCAAAAAGGGGGAGATTGTTGGGTTGAATGCAAATTCATATCATTTCCCTCCTATTTTGATGATGACAAGAGGTGTTCTTAAAGCAATTTAATTGAAACATGTCAAAAACATCATACCTGAAATTCATGTTCAAAAAGTATTTTTCAAACCACATTTATCATTTATGGTCATGATAAATCATTTAACTAATGATATATGTGTTTATTTTTCAGGTACAAACATTTTTATGCAAAAGATGTGTCGACACACCCATCAATGGTGTCGACACATCAACACAGATTCAAAGGCAAAATGTGTAAAAATGTTGAGACTGTGTCGACACATGTCAAGAGTGTGTCGACACGAGTGGCAGTTTTTCAGAAATCAAGCCTACCCAGGTCGACACACTCTCAGAGCAGGTCGACACTAGATCCCGTTCCAGAACAGACTATTGCAGATTTGGGACAGCAGGTCGACACACTCTCAGAGCAGGTCGACACTAGACCCTTTCCCAGAACAGCCAGTTTGCAGATTTGGGACAGCAGGTCGACACACTCCCAGAGCAGGTCGACACGGGACCTTCTTCCCAGAACAGCTTTTACATATTCTGGACAGTGTGTCGACACTACCACCAGGGCAGGTCGACACACTACGGAAACTTTTCATCCTAAAGTTGATGGCTGCCACGTGTCCTTCTAGGGCGATCAGAATCTTCCTAGGAACGCGTGCCCTTGTACCCCAAAAGGGTATCTTTGGAATCCTAAGGATATAAAAGGTCTTTTCGGCCAGCCTTCACAAGAGAGAAGGACCCAACTCTCTTAGAGCCTCCAAAAAGCTCCTGGCGGAAAAGAGATCGTGTCTCCTTCCTCTGCTCTCCAAGTGCTTCCAGAAGACCAATTTCCACCAATTCAAGGTGTGGGAATTGGAATTTGATTCCTGAAGACTCCTCTGAAGCATTCCAAGGAGGCAGATCCTGTAGAAGACTTCTTTGGTGAAGAATTCGAGGAAGATCCAACTTCTCAGATTGCAGAGCATCGACTTGGACTTCAAGCTTCACAAGTTTCTTCCCAATTCAAGCTTCTACAAGGGAGTACACTGAAGAACGAAGCCTTTCAATACAATTTATCTTTTCTTCTGTTCTTCTGAGATATCTTTTGAGATTATGCAAGTGCTTCTGCATAACTCTCTTTAGAGTTCTCAAATTTCGACTAGATCTGTTGCTAGAGGATCTTAGTCTTAAGTTGGTGTCTAGCAAGTTATTGTGTGAGCATTGTGCTCATTGTTGTGAGCCGTCGAGCTCAGTTTGAGTTGTCAAGCTCAAGGTTGGTTTGAGCAGTCTTGCTCAGTGTTTCTAGAGTAGTCTTGCTCTAGAGGTCGTGTGAGTTGTATGCTCTGAAGTGTTGGAGTTGTTAGGCTCCTTTGGGTGTGTAGCCCAGTTGTGTTAGTGAAGCCTCACGGGTTGTGAGGGGTGGATGTAGGAATCACTTGGGTGATTTCCGAACCACCTAAAAAATCCTTGTGCATTTGTCTTCTGTGGTTTGATTGATTCATCCGCTAGATGCTTGCATAGGATTCGTTTTTAATTCACTTAATCAACTTGCTTCACATCTAAGTTTTTCAACTCACTCAAATCTAATCAGATCTGTAGTTTTTCACTGATAACATTGCCTCTGATTCTAAATAGTTTTCAAATTACTTAAGCTTCCGCAAAAGTGGCTAAGATCTATTCATCCCCCCCCCCTTCTAGATCTCTTCCACACATTCATTTCGATCCTTCAAATAGTGTAATATGTTGTGAATGAATATGAGAACATGTACTTTCTTGTGTCTTATATTCTTGTCATTGTCTTTTATATTTCTACTGGACACTTGTGTGAGATATCCCTTGCTAAAAGACAACAACAATGTAATCACAGGGTTGTGCACCCCTTGAAACACACAACGCGTTTTAAAATGGAATTAAAATTAGCATGGAAACATGGAAGGATGTGATCAACACCTAACACGTTGCCATATATAAAAATCAAATCAGGCTAACGATGCTAGGAAAAGGAGAGAGAACGAAGCACTTATTGTAGTCACGACGGGGTAGCCCGTCGCGATGGGTCTAATGTCGCGACGCCCGACCAGGGCGCATTAACATTGTCACGACCACCCTTCCTGCCACGTTCTCTACAGTGCGGGATAAATGTAGGTGGACCTTCATCCCATCCTCCAGTCGGCCAGAGGACAAGAGCTCCTCGTCGACTGATGCTTGATTACCTGCCAAAATTTAGTAAGCAAACAAATAAACCCTGTTAGAAGATATTTAGTGTAGAATCCATCCACAATGAAGTAAAGGGGAAAAGCATGGAGGGAACGAACCTGGGGGGTGGTTTTTAAACCCCTACGGTGTATAAAAACATGGTAAGAGAATGGGAAATGTGTCCCATCTAATAAAGCAAGAAATATGCATGAAATGAAAATGGGAGAGGGAGAGGAAGAAAGCGCCCCAATGGGGGCGACTCCCTGGCGTTGGGTGATGTCCTCAGTTGATGTAGAAGCTCTAAGGGTCGCCTCCTCCACCTCCAAGCTCCATGAATGAAGAAAGCATCATGACTTGGTGGAGAATAAAGGAGAGAATGGGGTGGAATGGGAGAGCCACGAGCTGAGTCCCAAGTTAAACAAAAATTCGGCAGCACTTCATGGCGAAAATGGGGGCTCTCTTCCCTCTGAAGGAGAAGCCTTGCTTATATAGTATAGGAGAGAGAATATCCCGTCCATGGGAGATAATGACCAAAAATGAGGGATAAATCTAAGGGAAAATCATAGGGAAGAGTCCGAAGGTGGCCCCAAGGTGTCCCACAACCCCAAACCACGGCTAGGGGGTTGGGAGGTTGCATGGAGATCATGATAAGGCCATGAGAGGATAAAGAGGAGGTGGTTGCGGAGGCTGTTGTCGCGGCTGTTGTCACAACGGATCGTAGGGGCGCGACAAGGATGGTCGCGATGGCCATGAGGGGCGCGACACTAAAGCCACATGCATGGATATCCATGGACTATCGCGACGACTACTGGGGGCGCGACAAGGCTAACGCGACGCAACAACCCATCGCGTTAATAAAAATCAATTATTCTTGAATTATTGATCAGTTATAAGGGAGAATAATAGACAATTAAGCATAAGGACTCTTTTAAAAGATAATAGGACGAGATAATATAAAAATTGGGCTTTTAATGGGCTCAAAGCAAGGCTAATGATGGGCTAAAGGTGAATGACCAACTTGGGGCTCATTAAGATAACAAGAAATATGGTTCGACTTATAGGCCAGAATCGGGTGTCTAATTATTGCCCCTCCTTGGCTTCCACTTTGCAAGGGAGTGAAGTGGAAAGTGTAGCGAAGGTGTCATGAAATGACATTGAAACGGAAATGTTGCGAAGTGGACAGAAAAGATAGGAGCCAAGGCAAAGAGACACCTGATCTAACCAACAAGCAATTGGAAACTTCTTGAAAGCCCCAAGTTAGCTGCTCGAGCAGAATGCAAGAAAAACATAGGTTTGGATGAGAAGGAGAAAGAAAAGGATGATCAACCCCTCGATTGAGAGGTACCCTAGTCGATTTGCCTGCAGGTTTCATTTTGGAGGGACATGTGCGTGCTAAGCAGATAACTCATGACTCTGTCCTGGGAGCTGTTTGCAACCAAAACGGATCAAAAGGAGTAAGGATGAAAAATTGTATAGAGAATCCAGACAGGGAAATTCTTGACAAACAGACAAAAGCAACTCGCTCGGAGGCAAACCTTCCGATTTGGAGTGGAATAGGGTTTCTTGTTCTGAAACATGAAAGATGGTTGGGCACTCAATAAGAGCTCACCATCAGCTAGGGATGAGTCATGATAGCTCAAAGTCCTATATGATGCATGATGGGCTAAAGAAAAGAAATCATTAAATCAAATACAAAGAAAGGAGAAAATAAAAAAATATATCAAGGATAACATTGCTAAATTGGACAAGAATGGGTCGAGAATCTTTCTGCAATCGCTGTGCAAGACAGAGTCTGTCATTCCCGAACTTATCCAACTTAACGGCTTATCTGGCGATTAGCAACGTGCACCTAGATCACCACTATTTTTTGTTGAAGGGGAACTCAGATCCCAGAGCACGTTGAGAACCAGCTGGTCCTTGAAACGATATAATAAATATGGTAACATATGGTAATGCAAGGGATAAGGGTAGAGATACTCACCTGACTTACCTGTGATGTTCCATTTTTTGTGATTTTCTGATTTTCTGATTTTTTGTGATTTTCTGTAATTTTTTGGATTTTTTTATTTTCTGGTTTTCTATTTTTTTTTTGTAATTTTTTGACAAACAAAACAACAAGCAAAACGATAAGCACAACAATATTACACACAAACTATGTACAGACACAAGTAGGAACCCAATTAGCACCAAACACATAAACACGATGTTTCTGATCAATTGATACCCAATTAGCACCAAACACATAAACACGGCGTTCCTGATCAATTGATTGGGGGTTTGATTAGGTCGGTGGATGTCACGACCATGCAAGTGGTCGCCTTAAGGTAGTGGTGTGGAGGCGGGCCGCGACAAGGTCGCGGTATATCTGACCACTGCGACCTAAACACGACGCATATAAGCGCCGCGACTCTACCCGAGCATTCAAAATGCAGAAACCCCCCTTTCTCCCCCTTTTGTGGGTTCAAACGTGTGAAAATTCCCCGAGCTCCGACGATCTTGCTCCCTTGCTCCGACCTCCTCTCTGCACTCTCTCTCATTCTTTCTCACTTGCTCTCACTCTTCCTTCCTCTCTCTTTCACCCTCGTTCTTGGTGGCAATGGAGGGATCCGGTGGTGGTGATGGCGGAAGAGGGAAGAAGGCTAAGGCTAGGAGGCCTTCCCGGCTGCGAGAGGAGGCTCCTCCGGTGGTGGATGAAACCCCGGAGATCGAGATGGCGGAGGAGGAAGCCACAATGATGGACCTTGCGGCGGCAGTTGAGGCACAGGAAGCGGCTATGAAGAAGGTATGTTCTTGAAGCCTAAACCCCTTAATAGATGGCGCATGTGTGATGAGGATGCCCCATAGAGGGTGTATGTAGGGTGTGTGGACAAGAAAAAATGACCCCCGAACAAGAAGAGTTTCGGTCGGTCATCGCCTGAGAAAGCGACGGGGCACCCCGACGCGACATCAGTTGTCGTGACGAGGTCAGTGGCCGCGACATTGTTGCGACCACCGAAGGCAGTTGCGACATGGTTGCGGTGACCAGGAAGGTCGCGACACTGTCGCGGCGCATCGGGGCGTCTCAACAAGGTCGCGGACCTCCTGGCTGGCGCGACCTCAACCGAGAGCTGAAGAAGTGCATGAATGCGCTGACTGATTGCTCTTTTGTGGTTGCAGGGAGAAATGAGGGCCCAAGTCTCGTGGCTCCTCATGCTGGCAGTATACATGGCCTTCCCGGGATTCCAGAAGTAGAGGTTGGACGACATGGGGTTTGGGGAGGTGCTCCACATGGATAGGATGAGGACGGATGCACCACTCACCCAGGCCCTGCATAGCAGGTGGGATGCTGAGGCGACTACCTTTGTGTTCCTATGGGGACGTATGATCCCTAGCCTGGAGGACGTGAGCAGGATCACGGGCTTGAGGGTATATGGTCATCCAATGAGTGGTTACACCTACCCGTTCTATAGAGAGTTGGCCCATAGACTACTAGGTTTGACTGTAGGTCAGAGGTCTTCTCTGGTCTCTAGGGTTGAACTACAGGAGAGTCTAGGGCTATTCCATACTGGTAGGGAGGTGGCCTAGATGGTGAACGAGCAGCTGCGCAGGCTGATGAGGGGCTATGGAGAGACTTTAGTTAGTGAACCAGGGGCTCAGGCAGATTTGGACTTGCGGCGCTTCCTCACCTTCTTCCTCGGCATGCTATTGTTGGCCACGAGGGGTGACCCAGTCCACTGCCGGTTCCTTCCACTACTAGAGGATCTAGACCAGGTTGATGGCTATGCGTGGGGAGCAGCGTTCCTAGCACATCAGTTCGACAGTCTGGGCTCCTGCAACTGCCAGACGTCCATCAGCGGATTCTTCCCCTTCCTTCAAGTACATCTTTCTTCCTCTTGCGCTTTTACTTACACTGCCATTATGCTATTAATTGTAATATGATTGCTTTCATGCTCTTGCAGGTCTGGGCCTACCTTCACCTCCCTGACCTGAGGAGGGGGACACTGGAAAGACCGTGCCTCGTGCCCATAGCACGACGCTGGGTGCCGTGGCGTGACACGCACCCATTGGAGGAGCAGCTTGCGTCCATCCAGGATGCCATTGAAGTCTACCCTCAGCTTGATGTGAGTATTCTATCCTCTGTTTAATTGATTTGAATGAATTGCTTGAACACTGATCATATGTGCTTTTTGATTTGTAGGTGGTGTGGCAGCGATATCTAGAGGAGGTGGACAAAGGACAGTCCTAGTTGGAGCTGGCCCGCCCCTACTTCGGTAGGACGGTGTGGGTGCATGCTCTCAATCTTGTGCTACCTCTCCACCTGTATCTGACTCAGAGGTCCCTTGGCCTACGTCAGAGTGCGGTGGAGTTCCCTAGCTGAGGCCGGACCCCTAGGCCTAGCCAGAGCTTCCAGAGACTCCACGACACCACAGACTAGCGCGAGCGGGCCCACGAGCAGACCGAGGACTGGGAGCACCGAGGCAGACGAGTCTGGTCCGACGCCGAGTCCGATGACGCATACCTGCAAGCTTTCACCCTGAAGTATGGGGCGAGGGTCTATAGGGGCGCGAGGCGACAGGTAAACCTCTAAACTTAGACCTTGTGAATTGACTTTTTTTGTTGAATTGAGCTGACGGATTTGATGAATTGAAGGTGGACGTGGCCTGTGAGATTGCCTCACTCAAGGCCTTGCTGCATTCGGTAGTACAGGACCGGGAGGTAGCTCGGAGAGAGGTAGAGCAGCTGGTAAGTACTTACTCAGACCTTGGTAACTTACCCATTTCTTTTAGCTGATTGAGAAACTGACAAGTGTTGCATGTGCAGTGTGCGGAGTTAACGATAGTGAGGAGGGCACAGGCTGGTGCATCCTCTTCCAGGGCAGCAGCGGAGAGCTCCCAGTCGGATCTCGCAGACCATCTGGCGAGTGCGGTAAGGAGGGCCGAGGAGGCGCAGGCCAAGTTGATAGAGAGGGTAAGTATGGCAGTGATTTGAACTGAATTTGATTTAGATTTTGTGTTAACTTACTCACCACAGGTGATAGAGCTGGAGACTTCTACCGGCCAGGCGACCCACTGGCGTGAGCAGGCAGAGACATCAGCATCAGAGGTGGTTCGATTGCGCACACAGGCAGAGGAGATGATAAGGGAGTTGGCGATGTTGCGCATGCAGGGGCCAGCAGCAGATCAGGCAAAGTTGACCCGACTGCGCTCTGAGCTGTTAGCGCAGCAGACCCTGGCCCGGGAGCTTGGGGGTATAGTGACGGCCATAGGCCAGGCCCGGAGTAGGAGCAGCAGTAGGAGCGGAGTGAGTGGGGCGAGTGGTGCCTCAGTCAGACAGTTTTTTGCTGGTTCCTCTAGTCGGCGGAGGAACGAGGAGGTGGAGAGGCGCTTAGCAAGAGAGACGAGTGCTCAGAGTGCTAGGGGTGGTGGTGAAATGCCACCCCCACCTGACAGGCAGGAGGGATTAGGGGAGAGTGGTGGTGGACAGTGAGGAGCTTGTGAGCCGCCTCCCCCTTATCTTTGTACATGGTGCTCTTATTAGTGGATCTTTTATCTTTGTGTCAATTTTGTGGGTGTTTGAATGGAATTGTGATTGACAAGAGTGTGGCATGAGATCCGAATATACTAAGAGAGAATAGACTGAGTACATCATTACGCTTTTCAAAAGCCCCCCTTTTTTGGAATTTTTTTTTGGAATATCTATTTTTTTGGAGTTTTTGAAAATATCTAAATTTTTTGGATTTTGAATAACGCTGAAGCCAAAGACACATGAAACGGAAGACACTCACCCTTGCTAATACAACACTAAAGTAAAATCAAACTGCTGGCAAAGAGTCCCCATTCATTCCCCTTTCATTAAAGACCACCGAAAAGTCAGATGTGCATTAAGATGGTGGCGTCCTGTAGTTGGTTGCCCCTAGCTTGCGATGCCGCTACAAAAAGCCATATCTGGAAAACAGTCGAGCTTTATCAGAAGAAATGGAAGAAAGTTTGGGGATAAGTCTTGTGACAAATTAGGCTTAGCTTCCTTCCACGGCACTCCTCTTAGAGATTCGATCTGTTGTGCATGGACTTTTTGTCATTTCATATTTTTGCATGTTTCTTGTTTGGGGCATGCGTACGATCGGGCACAAGGGCGTCCCACGGGGAACTGTACTGTCACTCTTTGCCATGCCCCTATTCATCAATTTTTTTCCTTATCTTTCTTCTTTTCTCTTTTGCTTTTCTTTTGCTTTGCAGGCTTGATTGACTATCCCTATTTGAGATTTCCTCTCATCAAGATGTGCTTAGGTTGGTTACCTTCCCCAAAATAGCCCTTTTGCTTCTACACTTCGACCGAGTAAAGAAGAGAACAACTTTCGAATCTTTTAGGTATGGCCTAAGTAGCAACGGTGTTTGCTAGAGGAGCTGACTAAGGTTGCCATGTGAGTGTGTGATGATCCATACTTAAAGTGACTTTTAATGACAGGGGAAGGAATATAGGACTCTTAGCGCGGAGTAATCCCTAGCCTAAGTGCTGTAGAAGCAAAATAAGCCTAGGACTGACTCGACCACTCTAGTTGTGAACTGAGATGACTCTTCTTTGATGTTCAAATGTTTACATGGTTATTTGGTGCACAATGCGACCCCCCCCCCCCTTATTTAAAGAACATCCTGCATTAGTCTTTGAACTTTGATTTTGGTTGATTTTAGTTAGCTCATTTGTAGGAAACGACAAAAATGGGGGTGGCAAGAATTGGAATTAGCTTAACACACATAAGAGGGAGACAAGACTCTACAAGAATATGAGGGATAAGAACCCTCTAACAAAAGGATTTACAAAGGAGGAGAAGAATGTTAGTGAGGACTGAAACCCCGGGAACAGTGAGAGAAAGGGTCAGGATCCCGAATATGTAGTGAAGGAGGAATCGGGTCAGGCCTGAGATCAGGAGGGGTTAAAGGAATGAATTGCAGAATGGAGGGTGGAGGATCTGGAGGATTATAAGGTGAAGTGGAAGGAAGGGAATCGGGACCAAGATCAGACATCCCTAGAGAAGGTGGACCCGACCTATAGTTAGGAGGCTCAGGTGGAAGAGGAAGAGGGGAATCCTGAGCATCGGGAAGATGGTCAAGTGACCCAGGTGGATATGGAAAGAAGTCCTAGGAATCCAAAGCGCGATCAGGTGGCTCAGGAGGAAGGGGTAAGTGAGGGGAATCATGAAGATGATTGGGAGGCTCAGGCGGAGGGGATGAAAAGATACCTGGAGTACCCAGAGGATGATCGGGTGGAAGAGGAAGAGGGGAATCCTGAGTACCCAAAAGATGATTGGGTGGCTTAGGTGGGGAAGATGAAAAGATGCCCTGAGTACCCAGAGGATGATCGGGCGGCTTAGGTGGAGGAGATAAGTGAGGGTTCAACGACCTTAAAGGAGTGAAAGGGGAAGGATGTGGGAACAGCCCAGGACTGTGAGATCGGGTGCCTCATCTAGAAACAGGATTGGCCAAAATGAATAGCATTGAGATATTAAGGTCAGAAGATGCCAAAATAGGGAGATCAACATTTTTCTTGTAGAACTTTGATCTTGACCTCAGCCTCTTTCGCTTCTTGGCAGATGTCCTTGCATGCCGTAATGGCTTTGATCTCACAGATGGACATGATTGCTTCTCTTTCGCATGTCTCCTCAGATAACGGGCCCAAGCAGCAGATGGCCTCGCTCTTCTCTATAGACATATGACTCTCTCATCAACTACCATGATTGCCATGTGTGCACTTATTTTGGGCAGCTTGAACTATTGCCCTTTGAGTGAACACTCCAGTAAAGATGTGGAGGTTGTACTGTTGAGAGCCTCAACTAGAGGTTGCCATGCCTGACCTATAAGCATTGACTTCATAAGGGCCTTTGCAGCAG
Organism: Colocasia esculenta; assembly: GCA_014218235.1. Taxonomy (NCBI): domain Eukaryota; kingdom Viridiplantae; phylum Streptophyta; class Magnoliopsida; order Alismatales; family Araceae; genus Colocasia; species Colocasia esculenta. The sequence goes on along the minus strand of CM024760.1, from coordinate 65,716,502 downwards.
TGTGAGATAGCATAACATTTGTAGATAACCCCTTCTTTTGACCAGTCATATGCAATATAACTGAGCGAGGAGTAATAATGGCATCAATGGTAGCATCATCAATGAGCAGCGTAACAGCTACCATCCTTGCTTTGGAAGTGACTGGCGTTGATGCTTGGGAATTCCTCTGGACAATCATCTTATGAGGGGATGAAGGATCACCCTTTCCAAATGTGCCCGAGATAAGGACATAGGTCATCATGCGGCTGATGTAGCTGTGAGGGTCAAAGCGTATGACCGGGACTGTGCTACCTTCACCTGGACTATCTTGCTCTCGGGAAGTAGACTCAAGGCATGCTGCCGATAGTGCACACCCGCTCGATTGGGATGTGGAGGCGATGGGATGTGTGGTAGCTATAGTGGGTTCTTCGGATGCGAAGGGTTTAGTGTGAGGTGACTAGATGGTGGCAAGGATAGGCTCGTGCGGAGAGAGCTCTTCTTCCATCTCAGAGGCTGAATTAGCCCTAAGCTTAGGAGTAGAAAGCTCTTTCCCTATCTCAGAGCCGAGTGGGGCTTGCTCGAGCCTTGGTGTGGTGGTAATGGCTTGCTCAGGTGCAAGTGGTAGTGGGGTGGAGATGGTAGCAAGGGGTAAGGATGGAGGGTTTGTGGGAGGTGAGGGATCAATGGTTTGTGGCATTGGGGAAGATAACCAACGGCGCACCAACACAATATGTCGAGCTGATAGTTTGTCATCGGGGTGCAATGCAGTACCAAGGGTAGGTGTGGTGGAGATAGCCTAAGCAGAGGTTGGTGGGGAAGACTGTTGGGGTGGTGACGGAGCGGATGATGCACTTGGAGGGTAAGTAAAGAAATGCCTCTGGCCTTGAGCCTTTGGAGATGACGATTGCCTTGATGGCTTCTTGTCTTGACTGTGCTGCCAGTTGCTTGGGTGGTTGTTCTGCTTGCTGTGATGGAGAGGGCTGCTGCCCCTGACCTTGTGCTTTTCTCTTCTCTTGACAGTGCAGGATGAGTCTGTGCATTTCGGCCCAATCTATCTTGTGCTCTAGATCATAGATCACATCCCAGAATTCGTAGCTATTCGCGATCGTATGCCCCGGATGGCGATGATATGGGCAATATTCTGATCGGTCCACTGTCATGTCCCAGCTTGGCTTTTCTGGAGAGAGTTGCAATGCATTGATGGACATCAGGGCCGTGAAGACATCAGAGAGGGATTCTGGCAATGGATGATAATGGGCTCACAATGGGCCAAGTGGCCGTTGTGATGGGTAAGTAGGAGATGGTGTTGTGCGATGGCATGGGCGAGGGGGTTGTTCTTGTGGAAGTGGTGTGAGTTGGCTTGGTGGGAGTGGTGAGGATGCGTAATGGTCAGCGGAATGGGTAGGAGTGGTACGATGGATAACATCAACTTGGGCCTGGGTTTGGACTCCCTCATAAGTGGGCCCTTGAAATGTGCAAATGGGTTGTTGGGCCTCAAACAAGGATGGCATGGGAGAGTCAATGAGTTGAGTTTTGACAAAGTGAGCACAACTGTATAATTGTTGCATGGATGTGATGTTGTTCATAGCCAGGATGTGGTGGTACATAAGTGTTGCATTAGCAATAATGAGCTTGATTTTCTCCTCTTCTGGGAGGTGCATTTGGGCATGGGTGGACATTTGATGCCACCGGTCAGCATAAGTTGCAAATTCTTCATCAGGCTTCATCTGCTTAGCCACCAGATCGGCCATTGAATACTTGGGCCCGACCCAGCTTTGATATTGTTGTATGAATTTGACCTTGACCACTTCAAAATCTTCAACTTTATTGGGAGGCAAGGAATAAAACCACTCTAGAGCTGGCTGATCTAGTGACCGCCTAAAAAGGTAAGCCAATAAGCGGCGATCATGTTGGTAGGACACCGAGTCATAGAGGAACTCCTTCAGATGGATGTAAGGGTCTCCAGCTCCACTATATTTGCGATAAATAGGGAGCTGAGGAAGTGGAGGGATCTGAAGACAATGGAAATCAGAGAGTGTATTATTGAAGGAGGGTTTGGGATTTAATTGCCTCCGCAGGTGGCTAAGCTCTCGATTCATGGACTCGAACTCGGATTTGAAGTCCTGAGTCGAGGTGGATTGTGGATAGCAAGGGCCAGCCTAGGAATGGGAATGGAGTCATGTGTCAAGGTTCGGACCAGATGGAGTATAATGGGCCGATTGCAATGAGGCGGGCTGGACAAAAGGATGGCCTGATCTAGGAGTGACAATATGAATGGATCTAGAATAAGCAGGATGATGTGGACCTGTTGGGTCCACCCTAGAAGAAACTTTTGGAGCAAAGGTTGACAATAATTCTCGGGCCTAGTCAGGGCCCATTTCCAGTAGGAGGCGCTCCAATTCAGCGGCCTCATCAGAAGAGGATGGTGACGGCATAGATTGGGGACAAGCACTCTCGTAGGCCCGATGGTCCCGGGACTAGGCCGAATTTAGAATAGACTCATGAGACAGGGGGTTTGCATGAGGAGGAGAGGTTGGAGGATAGGTGAAGTGGAAAGGGGCCATGAGAGGATGAGAAAACGGTGAATTAAAAGGATATACTAAAATACAAATAAAGGGTACAACAGCAGTTACAATCACACAAGAAGGGGACGAGAAGGGAGTTCTCAAGCAAACACCCAATTTAACATGATACGCGTCAGGATTTTAGGGTTATCACTTAGCCTTTTAATGGATTGATTTAATTAAATTACACTCGGATAAAGAGGGACCCTAATGGGTGTGTACTCAAGTACTTCGAGATGACTAAGGAGCACACAACTCACGCGTAGGACGGCCTGAACTAAGGGTACGACGGGTACAACCAGCCCAGCAAACCACAACGTGTGTACGGCCACGGGGACTTACGGAGGCCCTCGATAGGCGGTCTTGGTCAGCCAACGAGTACTCACAGGTGAGAGGAACCACTCAACCAAGGAGGGAAAACCTAATCAGAACGGATAAGAAGTGTATGCATTAGCCTAAGTGCACTGAGGTGCATGCAATGTCTAACCTAAACTAACATAAAGCAACTGTGAGGTCTCTGCTGAAGTCGCGACGACCAGATCCGTCGCGACCTTATCGCGACCAGAAACCCTGCCACGATGTTAACAAAGCATAGAAACCCACAGTCACACGCAAACAGTAAGCAAACAGACTATCCTATAATGCATTACCATCATGGAATCAACTAAATGACACATCCAGACTAACTAAACATATAGGAATTGATGCATGGATTAAAAGACAGTAACAAGCAATGCGTACCTCTAGAAGCAACCTCCACCGCCGACACGACCTAGACGCGACCATCCAGTCCGCCGCGATAAGACCCAAAATCAAATAGTGAAAGTAAAAGGAAAATCCGGACCCTAATAGGATTCTAACAAACATAAACCTGAATATACATGGAAACACAGCATGAGTAAGACATGGAAGAACGCTCATAGAAGCAACAACACATAGGGGGAGGGGGAACACGAACCTGATGTCACAGCTGGCTCTGAGGATGCAAACATGTAGTGTCCCGACGATACGCCGCGTCCCGCCAGAGAATAGAACCGCAAAAAAGACACAGAAATATCTAACAGGGTTCTAAACAGAATTTAAAAAGATAAACATGGCAGGCAAACAAGCACAATCAGCGAGGCTAGCACTGAAGGTCCCACCGTGATCACCAAAAAGTGTAATTACGAGGTTGTGCACCCCCCGAAACACACAATGCATTTTAAAATGGAATTAAAATTAGCGTGGAAACATGGAAGGATGTGATCACCACCTAACACATTTCCATATATAAGAATCGAATCAGGATAATGATGCTAGGAAAACGAGAGAGAACGAAACACTTATTGTAGTCGCGATGGGTCTAATGTCGCAACGCCTGACCAGGGCACGTTAACATTGTCGCAACCACCCTTCCTACTGAGTTCTCTATAGTGCAAGAGAAATGTAGGCGGACCTTCTTCCCATCCTCCGGCCAACCGGAGGACAAGAGCTCCTCGTCGACTGATGCTTGAATACCTGCCAAAATTAAGGAAGCAAACAAATAAACCCTGTTAGAAGATATTTAGTGTAGAATCCATCCACAAATGAAGTAAAGAGGAAAAGCATGGAGGGAACGAACTTGGGGGGTGGTTTTTAAACCCCTAGGGTGTATAAAAACGTGGGAAGAGAAGGGGAAATGTGTCATATCTAATAAAGTAAGAAATATGCATGAAATGAAAATGGGTGAGGGAGAGGAAAAAAGAGCCCTAATGGGGGTGACTCCCTGGTGTTGGGTGACATCCTCATATGATGCAGAAGCTCCAGGGGTCACCTCCTCCACCTCCAAGCTCCATGGATGAAGAAAGCATCATGACTTGGTGGAGAATAAAGGAGAGAATGGGGTGGAATGGGAGAGCCACGAGCTGAGTCCCAAGTCTAACAAAAATTCGGCAGCACTTCATGGCAAAAATGGGGGCTCTCTTCCCTCTAAAGGAGATGCCTTGCTTATATAGGATAGGAGAGAGAATATCCAGTCCATGGGAGATAATGACCAAAAATGAGGGATAAATCTAAGGGAAAATCGTAGGGAAGAGTCCAAAGGTGGCACCAAGGTGTCCCATAACCCCAAACCATGGCCAGGGGGTTGGGAGGTTGCATGGAGATCATGATAAGGCCATGAGAGGATAAAGAGGAGGTGGTTGCGGAGGCTGTTGTCGCGGCTGTTGTCGTGATGGATTGTAAGGGCGCGACAAGGATGGTCGCGATGGCCATGAGGGGCGCGACACTAAAGCCACGTGCATGGATATGCATGGACTATCATGACGCTTACTAGGGGCACGACAAGGCTAACGCGACGCAATGACCTGTCGCGTTAATAAAAATCGATTATTCTTGAATTATTGATCAGTTATAAGGGAGAATAATAGACAATTAAGCATAAGGACTCTTTTAAAAGATATTTGGACAGGATAATCTGAAAATTGGGCTTTTAATGGGCTCAAAGTAAGGCTAATGATGGGCTCAAGGTGAATGACCAACTTGGGGCTCATTAAGATAACAAGAAATATGGTTCGACTTATAGGCCAGAATCGGGTGTCTACAAACAACCGTATAAGACACAAGAAAGTACATGTGCTCATACCTGTATACAACAAAGTACAATTGTCCTAATACATTATTACATGTCCAAGAGAAAAGTACAACTACCTGGGGCATACCCCGAGGGAGCACAAGCTCATACAACACAACAATCTCTACTACTGGTGGAACAAGTCTGCTACAATGTCATGTCTCGAGAATTATGTAGCGGATAATATTTGGATAATTCGCTTTGATATTCCAAGACGTGATTACTTAGTGAATAAGCCTCTAGCTAGCAAGCACTGAATGTATATCAACACAACATCATAATAGGGCCCAATAATGAACTCAAATGAAATGTATTCAAATCTCAACTCATTGTATCATAGTGAACTAATACAACACATAAACATTGTATAACAGGACTAAGACTCAATAAAAGGAAAAGTACATTTATTCATCACTACCTACTACATGATCTAACACTCCAGACAAACTCACTGTAGATAGACTCAAGTGTCGGGATGCTCATCACTCGGACGCATTTCCATCCTCGACTTGCTCTTCTTCTTGAATTTCATAGTCACCTAGAATGGTTAAAAGTAGGGAATGAGCAAACTAGACCAGTAGGATTTATATCTCAATGTGCGGGCAATGATATAAGTGATTAGCAACTTAGAACTAGGTAAGCATGATTGTCATGATATGTATGTACAAATAAAATTCATTAAAACATGATACAAGAACAGGCTAGATAGAGTGATCATGATAGAGCAATATCTAGAATGATATAACGAGCAAGAGATTATCAATAGTGAGGCATGCAACAAGTATACAAGATATCACTTTAAATTACAATAGTTACAGGATGGCCATATCACGCAAGCAAGCAAGCACGAGCACGATCATGTAATACTAATCAAGCATGAAGACACTAATGTACATTAAGGAAGGATCCACCTTAAAATGCACACTAGGACACGTGTATGTGGTTATTGTATCTAGCATTCAACACACAAGTACTCCCAGCACAGATGCAACGCCAGTAATCATTATACCCCATGGTTAACCGTATATTTACGACTCTCCGTCATTAGGGCTAGACGAGAGTCCTTGGACACTCTCCATGCCCGATCAACATCTCACTATTTTTAAATGTAGATACCCACGGTCATTAATGGCCAATAAGAGTTTCAAGATGTAAGCAATTGTAATGTCTTGTTCATGATGATGATGAGAACGAGTAACTAGTAATGTGAACATGATTCCATGATACAATAGTCAAGCAATAATTTCGGCAGCATAATGGCGCAATTTATACTTTAGTTCGCTCTTTACATTAATGGCTTAAGTCTAGATTGTAAACCACACTCACGAGAATAAGAGAAGAAAGGAAGTGCACGCTATCTCTAGGGAACTTCAATGGTACAACCAACTCGGTCTCCATGAGGGAATCCATGGAGTACGGAGAATTACGGAGGTCTTAGAGAAATGGTCGCTTGTCTATCGATACGGAATGACCAACAAAGAGCTTCCAATCCCCTAAGAAAAGGGCTACCTGGATGTGCAAGTGTGTAGTGAACACATGTCTCAATCTACAATCCATCGATTTCAAACTTGTGGAAAACAATTAACATGATAGCATGAGATGAACTATGCATTTAACTATACATGGGTTTGCAATCTTTTAAATATAACAAACATCATTTTAGCTAGATAGATCAGTAAGAAGAGCAAATCACTAGTTGCATGAATGGTCACATCATTAAAGAGTAATTAGAATAACATTCATGTAGTTATAGCTTTTACATGGGTTGACTATTTTTAAGCCATTAAACAGACCTCATGCAATGACCAGAACCAAGGCAAGCAAACCATGAACTCAATACCATGTAAAACAGGGCTCGGGTATGTCTTGAAATTCGCGTCGGACACAGTTGACGCATTTAATAATGTTGTGTACAGTCGAAACAAGACTAACATGTAAAGATTAAAATCGCGACGGCCTATGTCGTCGCCTTCATGCTACAATCGCGACGGTTTACCCCGTTGCGTTCATGAAACGGGTTCAAATTAATAATATAAAATTCGCGTGAAAATCTTGAGCGGGAAAACTGGGTGAATCCAGACAAGGGTCCACGTCGCGTTTCATGCACGCCCTGAAAACCATGCAACACATAGTTTGAGGTGTCAGACCAGTATGGTCGGGCTCAAAATTGCGACGTAGGGCACGGTCACAATTCACATGAACGCGTCAGACTGGAGTGTGCATGCCAAAACGTGACGCCTGGTCCCGTCACGTTTTGGGTTCTTACCCGAAAATGCAGAAAATTGACACATGATTCATGAAACGATTATAACTTCTAATCTAGGGCTCTTGGGACAGAAGTGTCAACATGAAACTTGTCAGGAACATGGAACAGAATAGAACTAATCATTAAAATTGCCCTCGGGATGCTCGAGAAATCAACATGAACATAAAAAGCTGTTAACATGCGCGACTTTGGCAAAACGCTTAAAACTCGAGATGTACTCAATGAAAATCGATGAAATCACTTGGACATAAAAGTAGACTCGATGCTCTACACATTGATATAATAATTATTTAGATTTGGCTTGAGATCACCTACCTTTTGAGTTGAAGAAGTCTCATCCTCCAGAAAGCCCTCGTCCAGACCACTTGGAGGTGAACACTTAATACACCCGATCCTATAGATGAAAATTGGGCAAACTAGTGGGATTAGGAACTAGACTTGACCCTCTTTCCAGCGGTATAAGTCTTGCAGGTTTGGTTAGGGTTTGGCCTACCTTTGGTCGACTCTAAGAAGAGCTATCCGCACAGGTTGATGCAGATGCAGCAGGGAAGAAGGCTCCAAGTTGGGGCAATTTCCTCCTCTTCTAGTGCTCAAGAACAGCCTCCCACGACACCAACAATGTGTAACTTCATCCCCTAGGGTTTCATGGTATGTATATATACATCTTGGGTGTTTTAGAAGTCCCATTGGGTGTAGGAAAGGAAGGGTGCGGTTTTGGTCTTCCCCCTGCCTTATTTTGATGATTTCTCACCCCAATAGAGTGTGTGAGGATTTAGGAAACCTCACACCATGGTTAGCCATGAATTTGGGTTGCCAAGAAAGCCTAATTGCCGTAGGAATTGTCCTAATTACCTCTTCCTAATTTCAGCTCGATTAGGGTTACGAATTTCTGGGTATTTTTCTTGCTCCATTTTATTCTTGGGCCAAAAGTGATCCATTGGCCCAATTCCGATAATGGGTCATCAATACATGATGTTGGAAGTCACTCCAATATGTTTGTTTAATTTATGACCATGTTATATTTTCGTGTTAATGGTTTTCCGACTTAGTTTCCTAAATTGGATAATCAGTCACATTGAGATGTACACTTGGCCAATCAGATTTTTTGTTGCACGAATTTCTTCGTGAAACATTTAAGGATAATGTTTGGGGTTGATTTATAATTTTTACGGAATTTTCTTATGTGTTTCCTCACGTACGATAGTGGTACATAAGTTCTACCATTTTGATAATACGGAAATTATTTATTTCCATTTATTCAAATTTTAATTTACTGAATTTTCCGAGGTGCTACACACAACACCTCCACAAGCCACGCAAGTGGCTAACACCTGAAAAGAGCTGTAGGGGAGTGAGCCTCAACAAGTCAATGGCTCAGTAGGGACCTCCCAGAAACAACACCCGAAAACTGAAGAGACCTCAACCCCAAAGGGTCTCTCACTAGCAACACAGTTAGCCAAACCATAACATGCTCACAACAAACATGGTTAAAAGATTATGTAATTTATTATGGGTGGTTTATATGTATTGTGATGTGTTGCCATGGAGGCCATGAGATGGCCAATGACAGGCAAGGGTATAGTGTGGATCACGTGTTTAATGTTGTGTAGTTGCTTGGAGGTCATGTCTTGACCAGTGACGAGCCAATTATGTTAAATGTAATGTGGTATAAGTTTTACCGAGATATTAAGTGATCAATATGGTTTGTGTGCTTGCCGAGTTTGGTGGTCCGGCGCCTATTCCGGAATGCCTCTCCAGTTGGGTACCCAAGGTTTTGTGTGAGCCAGGCACGTTAGTGCTCAGGGTTTGTCGTGGTACTGTGTTTACCATTGAGGTCTGTGGAAGGTATTACAAACCCACTTGCTCCCAAGTAAGTCTTCCCTTTACCAAGGGGTACAAACACTACCTACACCCGTAGGTCTTCCCTTCACAAGAGAGGCATAACAGGAAACAAACCTCCTGCAAGTTAACTAGTACAGAAACAAAGAACACTTGTGTGTCTGCTCAACTCGATCAGCATACACAGAATCAGAAAGAGATACAAATGAGAATTAAACCTCTAACTCTTTCTAAATTTAAATTGGTGGACTGAGAGATTTCTACAGTTACAAAAGGGTCACCCAAAACAGAAAGACTTCTAATGAGCTAGAGAGCTTGGAAATTGTGGACTAAAGAAACAACTCTCTCTCTCTCTCTCTCTCTCTCTCTCTCTCTCTCTCTCTTAAGTAGAAGGCTTGTGAAGAGCTCTTGCTTGCAAATGCAGATCGGAGTTGAGTGTGTTGCTAGTTGGTATGTCTATCTATATTGCTTGTTTTAAAACTCCGGCTTCTATATATGAGCTTCAAAAATCTTCCCGTTTGAAACTATCCACTAGAAGCTAGCCGTTGAAGGATATCCATTTGAAAAGAGACTATGAGCTTCCTAGGTGTCTGTCAGATCCTTAGCTTTTGAGAGTCCAACATCCTTAGGCTGTGTAGGTAGCTTCATGGCTTGATAGACAGCGTCATTAAAGTTCTGTAAACTCCATGTTCAAGGCCGAAGGCTAACCATGCTGCATTAATGTTCAGCAAACTTGAACAGACAAGACAGACAGGGATACCTCCATACTCTTGAACGTAGGTAAGATAAAGAAAATATAAAGCAAGAATGAGCTCAGATATACAGATGTTCAGAGCATTTAAAGATCAGATAGACAGTTGTATGGGGAATACAAAGTCTTTTCCTAAAAGTTATGGAGTTCTGACAGTGGTAGGTGAGCTCTGACAAATGGCCCATGCTGCTTATACCTACCATCGCATTTAACGTTTAGCAACTGTCAAATGGAGAAGAACTAAACTTCTAACAGCAAACAAGAGATCATACTATATTATTGCTACATATTTTAACAATGATATGGTCATTTTGAATATAATTCTAACAGAATATTTAAGTGGTGATAGCAAGAAAAAATATATCATTTCTGCAAGATATGTAAGTGTTGTTCATTCTGTAAAGGATCTCATAGGGATAACAAATAACTTAAGACAAACAAGATTAAGATTTCATGGATTCTGTGGAATGACAAATTCATACAAAAATTACTTATGTATCAGTGCACAAAAGTTGATATATGATACTTCGACTCTTATGGAGTCAGAGTCAATATAACTTCGACTATATAGAAGTCACAGAGAATCAAACTTCGACTTTTGAGGAGTTGAAGTAAGAAAAAGAGACTTTGACTTCTGAGAAGTCAGAGTAAGGTACAACATAATTCGACTTTTTGGAAGTCGGAATGAGAGCAAAACAAGTCATACTTTGACTTTCCAAGAGTCTGAGTCATGGAAGACTTCGACTTTTAAGAAGTCAGAGTTTAGAAAATAGATAATAGACTTCGAATTTTCTAAAGTCGGAGTAAGTCCGACTTTGACTTTTGAGGAGTCAGAGTCATGCCAAACTTCCACTTTTCTGGAGTCGGAGTACAACTAGTTCCATCCATTGAAGAATACTTCAACTTTTCTAGAGTCGGAGTTAGTATTGTTAAGTGTAGAATGATTATGTACAGGGGGGGGTGAATAGAGCATCTTCAAAATTATATGCCAATTTGAAAAATAGAATCAGTGAGATTTGAAAACAAATTAAGTGAATTACTCACAACACAAAGAATCACAAACCACACAAGAGAGAGCAGAATTTTTAAGGTGGTTCGGCTCCAATGAGGAGACCTACGTCCACCCCTCACCAAATCAGTGAGGCTCCACTACGAGGACAACTGTGTGAGACTCTCACACAACTGCTGATTCACAGCTTCCACACATCCGCTGACTCACAGTTTGAATAACCTGCTGATTCACAGCTTCAAGTCTTATGATCCAATCACAACAAGTGAAGGATCAACTTAGTCTACTTCACAAAGAAGCAGACGGCTAACCAAAGTAAAATTTAAAGAAATTGAAGAGTATTGAAGTAGACAGATGTCTGGAGAAGTTTAGAGGTGATCAAACTCTTAGCACAAAAGCTAGATCTGATTCGAGAACTCTCTAGCTTCAATTCAAACTTCTCCTCAAACGAATTCTTCTTCTGATTGCAGCACAAGGATCGCACGCCTCTGAGTCAAAGAAGAATTTTGATCCTCTATTCTCAGTGTTCAGCAGCAATTCTTCAAAGTCACAAATTGTCTCAATCCAGTAGCACCTTCTTTCGATTTGACGCAATGCTGAAGTCGCCTGTTCTTCCTGAACACAGATATCTGCCCTCCTCAGTTCTTCACGCTCTCTGATTTCACTTTTTCGAACTGTACGCGATACTTTTCCAACTAGGATTCTTCTCCACTTTTGATCTGATCTCGCGGGATCTTCTGCAGTGGGCCACTCAACAGATTCCCACGACATTGGAGATACTTTTTGCCACCAAAGAATGGCATCTTCCAGAAACAAGTGACGTGTACCCGAAGTTCCAACCGATGGACCTAGGATCACGTGCCCATTACTTATGCACTAGCGGCTACTCTGTTGAAAGATTCTAACTATTGTAGTGTCGATGCATCCAAGATCTGGTATCGACACACACTTACTTGAAGTACTGTATGAGACCCAGAAATATATCCATTAGAGTTGACTCTAGGCCTTCCAGAGTCTACCTCATTCACAATTCTGAGATTCTGTCCAACACTGAGAAGTAGTGTCGACCTAACAGCCTCATAACGTCGACCTTATCTGTTTGCTTCTTTTCAACGCAACATAGGAAAAAGCCCCTAGTGTCGACCGGTTCCTTGAGAGTGTCGACCTCATCTGAACATCAAATGTCTTCATTGCTTGGAAACTCATAGTGTGTCGACCTGATCTCTGAATAGTGTCGACATTATACACAGTACTGAATTTTCTCCACTTGATGCAAATAGATTGGATTTGACTTTTTGGATGTTCCTATGTTACAAATACTATGTGTCAGACACTTATGGCTTTTTACTTAATTTATGACATCATCAAAACCAGGGACACAACAATCTCCCCCTTTTTGATGATGGCAACATTTAATCATAGAAGTTTGGACTTTTAAATATGTTCATAACAAGGAAACATTAGTCCACTCAAACCATTCAAAGAAGTAAACAAGCCATCCACACAAGTAAAACACACAATCACATAGATCCATTGCAATTGAACATGCTTTGATGAATCCATTGCAATTGAACATGCTTTGATGATTTCATTCCACAGAGCAAGGATTTTACAAAGATCATCAACCATCAAAGTACTAAAGACAAGAAGCATAGTTATATCCAACTATAAATCATCAAAACATCCATTAAACATGTATGACCATCTCTCCCCCTTTGACATAATCAAAAGGAGGGAAATCACTGAGCAGAGGAGGGAACAACTTGTTCTCAATGCAGGACAGTCTGAAGTCTAGATCACCATAGTGGTCCTGTAGAAAATAATCAATACCATTAAACTTGAGATTCAGAAATTCTTTCAAGGTTGCAAACTAATTATCAATCACCACTGGCACATTATCCACTCCATGAGGCATGGTTGGTGCAACTACTTAGGAAGTAGCTTGATTATTGTATGCTGAGTCATGGAGATCATGCAACTTCCAAACCTGATTAAATTCATCTCTCACCAGTTGGAGTTGTTTAGAGATATCTTCATGATAACCTCTCAGGATGCTCATCCTTTGAGAGATCTGTTGAACTGACTGAACTAGACCAGGAATGTCATTGATCTTTTCACCTCCTTGCTGCAATAGAACTTCAATGGACTAGACTTTCTCATAGATCTCTGCTTGAGTATATGATGCTTTATTATACACATATCCTATGGTCTTAACCAGCTGATCAGATCTGACTGCTATAAATCTGTGGATTTATTCTTGTCTGTCAACATTTTCAGTGAACCTCCTTTCAATAGTTTCCCATCTGCTGTCAAAATCCAAGGCTTGCTGATGAACTTTTGTGTGCAATAGAGCAAGAGAGTTGTTGACTGCGAAGAATTAATCCTGGAAGAAGTTGAGAAGCCCAGATGAAATTTGAGCTCTTGTTGAGGATGAGGAAGGAATATCATGCACAGAAGGAGAATGTTCAAAAGGAGGAAGATGAGGAGGTGAGATGTGAGGAGGATCTGATCCTAGATCATCAGCTGTAGGGATATGAATAGGAGTGGGAATAGGCAGATTCTCTTCCAACTGAATATCCTCATGGACAACATCCCTCTGAATTCTCTGCACTTCTTCATCTTGTTGTGGCTGGTCCATACCCAATTCCTCATCAACATTTGTCTGGGGTGCCAAATTAAGCTTCATAAATTTCTCAATGTGAGCCAAGTCATATGTATGAAACTTAGCTATTTTCTGAACTTTGGTAGCACCCAAGGGAATGTCCAACTGCTGAAAGATTGTGACAAATGAGTTGTGTAAAGCAGACTCTTTCTCAACTCCAGCCTAGTTACCTCATGAAGCAGTTGACAGATGATTGTTGCCAGGTTGACTTTTTCTCTCTTAATCATGCAGAACATTAGAAATCTCTGCAAGCTAGTGACTCTTTGCCTCTATCCTCCTTGAGGAGTTAGAATTGTAGTACACCAATGATGCAACAGTCGATTTACAAGAGGAAATCTGTTTGCATTCAATGTTGAAACTTTTGTCTGATTAATATCGTTTACATTACTTGGCAGACTAGTTAATACTGTGTACGCTTCATGTGCACAGAACTGAAAATTTCGAGGGTTATGACCGTCATTTGGTATGTTCAGCAATTGACTCACAATGGCATTTTGAGTATAATCGGAACTCCACTTACACTGGACTCTAGAGTATGCTTTTTACTGACCAAATTTCTAAAAATTTATTGGACCAAAATAGGATAATATATCCTATGCTCACTTAGAAAGCTTGTCCAGCCCTGGAATTCTAGCATACCTAGAAGTTCTGGCAAAGTATTGATCATACCTTCATCATGAACTTTGATGATTCTGGGATGCAGGATGGGCTTGTTCCCAGTTATCATTCTTTTCACTTTTGAAGAGGAAAACTTTGACTCTTCATCATTAGATTTGTCATCTCTGGATTCTGATTCATCTTCTTCTTGGTCAGAGTTCTATTCTAGCACCTCAAAACTAGCTTCATTGTCAAGTTCCTCTTGATCTCCAGCAGTGTCCTGAATAACAGCCTCATCACCGTTGCTCTCTTCCTCTCCATCATTTTGAGCACTCACATTGTCATCCTCAACCAGTAACTGCTCATAGTTGTCGTGTAAGGCCCCCGAATTTCGCTCTTTTATTTAGATTTTTAGTCATGTGATCTTAGATGCTTTATGTATATAGCTATGTATATATATGTATTATATATATACATATTCTGCATATTGTATTTTAATAATGTTGTTCATATGTATATGCTTGTTTATTTCATACATATTGTTTTATTTACATTGTATATATGGTATTTAAGTTATACATTATATAATGCATGTATATGTATATAGTGTATGTAGGTCTTGGGCGTTTCTGTGTTCTGGCCGAAGGGCCAATTGACGTCAACATGCATGGACGTGCATGGGGATGTCAACGTCCAGATCGATGGACGTTTATTCCCAGTAGATGGCCATGAATGTGGACGTCTACTTCCCCAAAATTTTGCGGTTTCAGATCTGGAAATGTTTGCGTTTTCTTCGGTCCCTGTTTCAAAAACTCTCTTCCAACGGCAGGATGACCTACCCTAATGCGTACCCGACCCCTTAGGTTCTATAAAAACACCCCTTTTGGCTCTGGTCAAAACTCTAGAAAACCTGTGCGAAAGCTGACGTTTGGAGGCTTGGATCCGGCGTTGTGGTGCGTCTTTCAAAGATCTTCTTCGACTGGGAGCTGAACCTTGGATATAGGAATCGTTCCCGACTCTGGTGTGCGGCCTTCATCGATAGGAGGACCGGATATGGGTGGATTTCAGGCGCCTTCTTGGCTTGGATGAGGAGGGCATTATCGGCTAATTTAAATCCATTCTACAATTTTTCACAGGAAAGTAGCTTATTTGTTCAACCCATAGACTCACCCTTCAGGATTTTCATATTTTTTCGGATTTTTATTTCCTACTTGGACCCCCAAGATTCTGTGTTTTTGTATTTCGGTCTGCACTGTGTGCAGGCAGGATATTGATGACCACTTTATTGCCATCAAGATCCTAGGTAAACGGCAGTCGATCATGCCGTCTACCAATGTTGGCGTCCAGACCCTGGACGCCAAGTTCCTCTGATTACCAGAACAAGTGTTCAGCTGTATGTGATATGATTTTTTTCGAGAAAATTGTGAATACATGCATGTGATTAGAAAATGTGGTCCTATCTAATATGGTTATTAGATCATCCCATGAAATGTGGATAATGTTCCAATAATATTTCTATTAATAAAATTTTTGTCATGATAAAATATACATGATTTGATAGAATTTAATTCAGAGTAATTAAAATTGATGCATGTTATGATGTTATAAAATTTCCATGAAATCAGTGTTACTGTATGCATGTTTTAGGACTGTTAGAACAGATAGTTCACTACCTTTCATGCTTAAACGAATTATCTTGATAAATTTCATGCAATCTATGATAATTATTAAAACTGGTTCTACTACTCCAAAAATTGTGAAAAATTACAAGTATGTTCCTTGGGCTATGTTTAAATTGTGGTCAATATTTGATATGATTCTGAGTGCTGTGCAAATTGCCATTAAATTCCAAAGCTTTCTACACCATGTATTAAGAATTGATTTCCATTATGTGTTAGAGCATGATTTGCTACTTGAACAGGTTCTGTTTCTTATTGTTTAAATTAAGTTGAGCATCCAGAAGTGATCAGTGTATATATATATGTCATGTTGCCTATGTGTATGCATGTGCACGGGAAGTGAGAGAACAAGTGGTACATGTGTGTATGGGGATTAATGTGTAACGTGACAAGATAAATTAATTATGCCCATAAGACACTGCCACTGTAGCAACCTGGATTTTTCAAAAAATAAAAATTCAATAATATAAAAAGAAAATCAATTAATTGGACAATCAAACAAAAGATAATTAAATAAAACCCATTAAACGAAAAGGAGTAATGGGCTTTGTTAAATAGACCCTCTAAAATTTATTGGGCCAAAATAGGAATCTTTAAAGGAGGAATAATAGGAAAATACCCGAAATTCGTAACTTAAATATTACCTAAATGGAAAAAAAGGTAATAAAGCATTAAAATAAGTAGTTTGTGTTGGAATTGTACTCCTAACCCTACCCTAATTGCTTGGCCACGAATTTAGACCCCATCCTAACCCAATTAGGAGTTTACAAGCTTAGAAGAAGAAGAGAAATAGGAAATCCCGAAATTAATAGGAGTTAGAGTCCTATTAGGAAATAGAATGGGAGAAAGCTTAAATACTCTCCTAAACCCTCCATGGCTGGCCCTAGCTCATTGCCAAGGGCTGCTGGTCGAGGAGAGGAGGCCAAGGAAGGGGAGATATCATGAGGAGAAGGATCTCTCAAGCCATCAACCCCGTTCTTCAAGTTCTAGCCCTAGAAGAGGAAAACGAGCCAAAGGTAGGCATTCTCACGAGCAAAATCTAATTAAATTCATTTGTAGATGCATCAGGAACAAAACCCCTTTCGTTTCATAATTTTTTGTTTACCGAATCTTTTGATCTCGAATTTTGACGTTCTGCAATCTCTATGACCCCGAACCCTCTTGTTAAATTTATATCTCCATGTATACTCATTTCCATGCCATGAGATTTTTAGTGGAGATGCAGATGATTGTTAGCAATCTTTTTCCCCCTAAAGCCCTAATTTCTATCCATCATACTGCACGAATTAAATCGTTTACCATCACTGTACCATTCCCTGATTTCTTTTGGTTTGCTCTTGTGTTAAACCTGTCTAAATCATGTCTATTTTCAAATACCTTTTTACTACACGTACTCTCGCATGTCTAGATTATTTTGCAAGTGATTTCGTGATTTTTCATCCACTGTGCAATGAGTTATAAATTTTTGAACGAACCTATGTCAAAATAGGGCAACCTGGACCGCAATCCAAGGTGCTGCCCTTTTCCCGCTCGGACTCAGGCGCAGGACCTGGGAACGTGACGGCCCGATAGGCCGCGTTCTCAGGGCTGTCGTGACATAGAACCTATCACGTTCTGAATGCGACAGGCCACCCTGTCGCGTTCTGGCAGCCTGCTCTGGCTGACCTATCGCGACCAGTGCATGGCCCTATCGCATTCTCATATGACCCTGTCGCGACCCTTACAAGGGTATGTCGCGCTCTAGGGTTTTTGCATGAAACCCCCTCTTTCTGCAAGCCTTGATTTTCTACAGCAATATCATGCCCTGTTAACTTTCTTAAACTCAGTAAACGAAGCTGTAAATCTTATATATTTTTTAATTAATTAAAATCTTTGACATGACCTTTCATGTCCATGATTTTACATGACACATGCACACAATTTGAACCATCCAATATGGCTTAACATGGCATGAAAATATCTCATAATACATATTTTTAAATAAACTTGTCTGCGTTTTCATGCGATGTTTGGGAATACCGTTACTGATGCTCCACTGTTCTAGAATTCCTCTAGAACATCGGGCACTTGCTTCTATATACACACTTTCTCTTCACTCGAACGAACTCTCCGTCGGATACTCCTTTTTGCGGACTAGTGAATCCTTGTTCAAGGCCTCCGTAAGTCTCCTCTGTCCATGGGTTCCCACATGGTCAACAAGCTGGTTGTACCCTAACACTTATGATATCCTTTAAAGATCAATATGATCCAAACGGCTATTAGAAATTCACTCTCATCTTAAGTCATGCCGAACCTCTGGACCTGTGCATAACATGGCCAGTGGAAGGCAGTGAGTTCCTCCTGACTGCTAACACCAAGTGCGCATGTTGTGCAACTGTTACTATCGCCCGTTACTCGACGTTTTATGTGCTATGACCTGTAGTTCTCATCTATACTCTACTCGCTCATCTATTCACACTCTCTCTACTATCTCGTCTATTCATCTAGTACTCTCATATATTTCTTGGTACTCTCTATTTGCCATTGACTGATTGTCTAAAGATAAACAATATAACCAATGCCTGGCAAAATATAAAGGGCCCGGTCTGGTCCTGGGATGTTCGCCAAGAAGTGCTATTTGCCCATGGGAGTTAAATGACTAGAGTGTTTGGCATTACACACGAGTGCTATCTATCTCGACTATCTAAATGACAATCAAAAGTGCTATGTTCTCTCGTTGTCTTTTGACAACAAAGTGCTATACTATATTCATTGTGCTATTGCTATACTTTGTGCTATTTGTGCTCTGGCCATCTTGCTATTTGTGCTATACTCGCTGCTCGTGCTATATTTGGAAACTTGTGCTATTTCAATTACATGCTATCGTGCTATCTCTTACACTACTTGACTCTCTCGCTTGACCCTGAGATTTAAGTCCTACTGGCCGTTATCGCTCACCCTGCGTTTTTGGTTATGTGTTCTCAGGTGAGACCGAGGAAGAGACTTACACTCAAGAGGATGGGAACGACCAGGAGTGAAGTCAAGAGTACCCTAGCGTCTTCGTAATATATTAGAGTCTTAGTTCGGTCATTTGCTTTTATTCAATGTAATCGGGCCCTATAGAATGGCTCTGATATTAGTGGTTGTAACTAGACATTGGAAATTATTAATGTGATGAATTTGCTTTAGTATTTCTTCTTGTTCAATGGTTTGATGTCTAGTACTCGCTCAGTACCCGTTTACTTGCAACTGCATGTTCTGATATTCCGCGTCGGGGCATGACAGTTTTGCGGTATCAGAGCCTAGGTTGTTCTTATGTATAGGATAATCTAGGTTGACCAGCCTCGACTAGAGTCAGTTATCCTACCTATGGGAGATGTGGTTAGAGCCATGGGTAACTAGCTAAAATAAACTCACACACGCACAATTAAACTCCACATCAATATCCTAACAATAAATTATTTTATAGGAACTTAAGCAATCAAGATGACTGCTGAACGTGCTCAAATGAGGGGCATGCAACAAACCATCCAAGAACTCACACGTGCCATTATGCAAGCTACCCAAGGCGGTGGTAATTGTGGCGGTGTAGGCGAGTTGCATCATAACTTCAAGAAATTGAACCCACCTCGGTTCAGTGGATCCACGGATCTGGATGAGGCCAAACATTGGCTAAAGGAGATGGAAAGAATTTTTCGTGTTATGCAATGTGCAGCGGGGGATAAGCTGCTACTAGCCACATTCCAACTGGAGAAGAACGCCTATGCGTGGTGGGAGTCAGTCGAAGTGACCAGGGCTAATGGTCAATTTACTTGGGCAT
Source organism: Colocasia esculenta (assembly GCA_014218235.1). NCBI lineage: Eukaryota > Viridiplantae > Streptophyta > Magnoliopsida > Alismatales > Araceae > Colocasia > Colocasia esculenta. The sequence goes on along the minus strand of CM024760.1, from coordinate 65,696,767 downwards.
AATTCAAGGAAGCCTTTAACTCCAAGTATTTCTCAAAGCGTGTCCAAGAGAAGAAGGCTGTGGAGTTTGCTGCTCTTAAACAGAGGAGCTTGACTGTGGCCGAGTATGAAGCCCAGTTTTCAAGACTGGCACGTTATGTTGAACACCTGATAAATACTAAAAGGATGAAGGCTAAGCGCTTTCTCAATGACCTTAAGCCTCAATACATTACTCAACTGGCTCCTCTCGACATCCAGACCTATGCCGAGATGGTAAAGAAAGCTCAACTACTAGAGGATGCTACGGACTTCACTGACCGTATCAAAGGAAAGTTCGTAAAGAAGGAAATGACATCTGGTCCATCATCTGTTAAGCCGACCAACGGCAACAAGCGTCCTTTCAACATCACAGAGGGACCCAGCCAAGAAAGGAAACTCAAAGCTATTGTCCCCAACACTCCAGCAAAAAGCAACTATAAGCACTGTGACAAGCCAGGTGACACAACACATGAATGCTAGAGGAAAGTCGGCGCATGTCTGCGCTGTGGGAGCCGTGAGCACCGTATTCACGAGTGCCCGTTGCTGAAGGAAAACGAAAGGCACCCTAGTGTGCCTAAGAAACAGGGCAGACTGCAAGCCCTGCATGATGAAGAGCCCACTGAGGAAGGTGGCATAGTGGAAGGTACCCTACAAGTTTTCTCCTTATCAACATTTGTTTTATTTGATACTGGAGCAACTCATTCATTCATGTCTAAAAACTTTGATGATACTCTAAATGCTAAACCTATATCTATGGGATGTGAGTTCTCTGTCACAACACCACTGGGAGAAAAGGAGAAATTGAACAAATACTTTCCATCTACCGATGTAATGATCGGAGACCATAACCTAAAGGCCGACATGGTGTGTATGCCTATGGAAGGCTATGATGTCATTTTGGGAGCCGACTGGTTGTCCACTTATGGGGCACGTGTCAACTGTAAGAAAGGGAAAGTTACTTTTATTGATTTCCCTAAGTTGTCCTTCACTGGGATTAGACATAAGAGACAGATGTCTCTAGTCTCTGCCATAAAGGCCCAGAACATGATAAGGAAAGGTTGTATTGCTTTCCTTGCGGCCGTAATAGTTGAAAAGAAGGGCTCTATGGTAGAAGACATCCATATAGTCCAGGATTTTCCAGATGTGTTTCCCGAAGATATGCCAGGGATTCCTCCGGAACGAGATGTCAACTTCGCCATAGAGTTGATCCCTGGAGCTGCCCCGGTATCACGACAACCGTACCGGATGTCACCTGCCGAGCTAAAGGAATTGAAGACGCAACTGATTGAACTATTAGAGAAGGGGTTCATTAGACCAAGTACTTCCCCATGGGGAGCACCTGTGCTGTTTGTTAAGAAGAAAGATGGATCGATGAGGCTATGCATCGACTATCGTCAACTCAATCAGCTCACCATCAAGAACAAGTACCCATTGCCCAGAGTCGATGAACTTTTCGACCAGATATCCAGAGCTCAATATTTCTCCAAGATCGATCTTCGATCTGGCTATCACCAAATGATGATCAAGGATGTCGATATCTTCAAAACGGCTTTCAGGATCAGGTATGGACATTATGAATTTGTCGCTATGCCTTTTGGTCTAACCAATGCTCCCGCAGCCTTTATACAACTCATGAACAACATATATCATCCATACCTTGACAAGTTCGTGTTTGTCTTCATCGATGATATCCTTATATATTCAAAGACCAAAGAAGAGTATGAAGAACATCTGAATGTAGCACTGCAAGTCTTGCAAGACAACAAACTGTACGCAAAGCTGAGCAAGTGCGAATTCTAGCTCGAAAAAGTGTCCTTCTTGGGCCACGTCATCTCAAAGGACAGCATCTCCATTGATCCCTCCAAAGTCGAAGTTGTACTCAATTAGGAGAGACCAACCAACGTCACATAAATCAGAAGCTTCTTAGGACTAGCTAGCTACTACAGGCGGTTCATAAAGGACTTCTCAAATATCGCCATCCCTCTCATGCGTCTGACATGAAAGGAGAATCCCTACTCCTGCAGTAAAGAGTGTGAGAAGAGTTTCCAAACTCTGAAAGATTGTCTTACCTCAACGCCCATTCTCGCTCTTCCAATAGAGGGAGAAGGTTTCTCTGTCTATACCAATGCCTCAGGAATCAGGCTAGGTGTGTATTGATGCAAAAGGAGAAGGTCATTGCCTATTCTTTAAGGCCACTGAAGATGCATGAAGTCAACTACCCAGTGCATGATCTAGAGTTGGCTGCCGTGGTCTTCGCCTTAAAAATCTGGAGACATTAATTATATGGAGAGCAATTCACTATATACTCAGACCACAAAAGCATGAAGTATTTATTCTCCTAGAAGGAACTCAACATGAGACAGAGAAGATGGTTAGAATACCTAAAGGATTTCGACTTCAACATCCAATACCATCCAGGCAAGGGGAATGTTGTGGCTGATGCTCGTAGTAGAAAGCCAATGGCATCTTTATCGAGTCTAGTTCTTGGCGAGATGCAACTACTAGAACAATTCGCAAGGTTAGACTTGAATATTGAACATAGGGATGATCGAGTCTTGGTTGCCAATATCAGGATTCAATCCGACATGCTGGAAGAGATTAAAGACCAACAAGATAGCGATCCATTCCTAGTTCGCATCAAGGAAACCCTAGCTGAAAGACCTGACTTTGCTATGGCCGAAGATGGAAGGCTTGTATTCCAAGGGAGGACATGCGTCCTCGATAATGAAGAATTGAAGAGGAAATTAATGAATGAAGCTTACAAGACAAAGTACACCATTCATTATGGAGGTACCAAAATGTACCAAGACATGAAAAGAACGTTTTGGTGGCCGAACATGAAGAGAGGGGTAGCCGAGCATGCTACTTATTGCCTTACTTGTCAACAAGTAAAAGCGGAACACATGCGCCCTGCTGGCATGCTTAGACCACTAGATATCCTGGAGTGGAAATGAGAAAACATTGGCATGGACTTCATCATGGGTTTACCCAAGACTCGTGGTGGACTCGACACCATATGGGTCATTATCGACTGATTAACCAAATCCGCTCACTTCCTCCCTATAAAGAGTAAGTGGTCGGTAGAGGTACTAGCTGCCTTATATGTCTAGGAAATAGTGAGACTGCATGGAGTTCCATCATCAATTGTCTCGGATCGGGATCTGAGATTTACGTCCCACTTTTGGAAAGGACTGCAAGGTGCACTTGGTACTAAACTCAATTTTAGTACCACTTTTCATCCACAAACTGATGGGCAGACTGAAAGAACCAACCAAATTGTAGAAGACATGTTGAGAGCCTGCACCATAGACTTCCAAGGTTATGGGAATGAACACCTATCTCTAATAGAGTTCGCCTATAACAACAGTTACCAGGCAAGCATTAAAATGGCACCGTTCGAATATGGCAGAAACTATAGATCTCCTACATGCTGGAATGAGGTTGGAGAACAGCAATGGCTAGGCCCAGACATGGTGCAAAATACAACACATGACATTCAGGTGATTAGAGACCGACTCAAGATTGCTCAGTCCAGACAGAAGAGCTATGCTGACAGGAGAAGACGAGATTTAGAATTTCAAGTCGGTGATCATGTACTCTTAAAGGTGTCGCCTACTCGTGGCATCCAAAGATTTGGTGTAAAAGGGAAGCTCAGTCCTAGATTCATCGGCCCTTTTGAAGTGCTCGAAAGGGTTGGTAAGGTTGCTTATCGACTGGCGTTGCCACCGAACTTGGCATGTGTACACAATGTGTTCCATCTCTCCATGCTTAGGAAATATGTATATGATCCTATACACATCATACGCCATGAGCAGTTGGTGCTGAACAAGGATATGACATATGAGGAAAAGCCAATCAAGATACTAGAACGGAAGGTGCAGCAACTCAGAAACTGTCCCATCCATGTGGTTAAGGTTCTGTGGAATAACCATGGGGTGGAGGAAGCTACAAGGGAACCGGAAGGACTGATCAGACGCAACTACCCCGATCTCTTCGGTAAGACATTCTCTCAAATATGAATTTGGGGACCAAATTCTTATAAGAGGGGGAGGATGTAGCAACCTGAATTTTTCAAAAATAAAAATTTAATAATATAACAAGAAAATCAATTACTTGGAAAATCAAAGAAAAGAGAATTAAATAAAACACATTAAACGAAAAGGAGTAATGGGCTTTGTTAAATGGACCCTCTAAAATTTATTGGGCCAAAATACGAATCATTAAAAGAGGAATAATTGGAAAATACTATAAATTCGTAACTTAAATATTACCTAAATGGAAAAAATGTAATAACGCATTAAAATAAGTAGTTTGAGTTGGAATTGGATTCCTAACCCTACCCTAATTGCTTGGCCACGAATTTAGACCCCATCCTAACCCAATAAGGAGTTTACAAGCTTAGAAGGAGGAGAGAAATAGGTAATCCCGAAATTAATAGGAGTTATAGTCCTATTAGGAAATAGAAAGGGAGAAAGCTTAAATACTCTCCTAAACCCTCCATGGCTGGCCCTAGCTCATTGCCAAGCGTTGCTGGTCGAGGAGAGGAGGCCAAGGAAGGGGAGATCTCGTGAGGAGATCTCTCAAGCCATCAACCCCGTTCTTCAAGTTCTAGCCCTAGAAGAGGAAAATGAGCCAAAGGTAGGCATTCTCACGAGCAAAATCTAATTAAATTCATCTGTAGATTGAATTATGCATCAGGAACAAAACCCTTTTCATTTCATAATTTTTCGTTCACCCAATCTTTTGATCTTGAATTTTGAAGTTCTACAATCTCCATGACCTCGAACCCGCTTGTTAAATTTATATCTCCATGTATACTCGTTTCCATGCCATGAGATTTTTAATGGAGATGTGGATGATTGTTAGCAATCTTTTACCCCTAAAAGCTTTAATTTCTATGCATCATACTGCAAAATTAAATCATTTACCATCACTGTACCATGCCCTAAGTTCTTCTATCTTGTTCTTGTGTTAAACCTATCGAAACCATGTCTGTTTTCAAATACATTTTTACTGTAGGTACCCTCACATGTCTAGATTATTTTGCAAGTGATTTCGTGATTTTTCATCCACTGTGCAATGAGTTATGAATTTTTGAATGAAGACCGCAATCCAAGGTGCTGCCCTTTTCCCGCTCAGACTCAGGCGCAGGACCAGAGAACGTGACCACCTGATAGGCAGCGTTCTTAGGGCTGTTGCGACACAGAACCTGTTGCATTCTGAACGCGACAGGCCACCCTATCACGTTCTGGTAGCCTACTCTGGCCGACCTGTTGCGACCTGTGCATGACCCCGTCACGTTCTCATCTGACATGTCGCAACCCTTATAGGGGTACGTCGCGATCTGGGGTTTTTGCATGAAACCCCCACTTTCTGTGAGCCTTGATTTTCTACAGCAATATCATGCCCTGTTAACTTTCTTAAACTCAGTAAACGATGTTGTATGTAAGGCCCTTGAATTTTACTCTCCTATATAGGTGTATGATTTTGTGAAGAACTTATGTTTGTGTGTGTATAGATATGCATATATAAGTAATTGATGTATGTTATAAATATATGTATATATATATATTGTATATATTATTTACTTACAATGCGTGAGTAGTAGTAATTTTCTAAAGTATACTCTGTGTAGTTCATGTACATGCATTGAGTAAGGGTAGTTTCTGCAGTTTTTAAGTTCTGGCCAGGTGACCCATTGGCGTCAATATGTGTGGACGCCGACCCAAAGTCAGCGGCCAAATAGATCGACGCCAACTTCATATTGGCGGTCAGGGATGTTGACGTTAGTCTCCCAGATCTGTTGCGTCTTCAGATCCAGAAACGCCTATGTTTTGGTAACCGATCTACAACGGTCAGGAAACCTTACCTAAGCGCGTCTCCGACCCTTGACCTTGTAAAAACACCCATCTCTGACCAGATCTGACCCTTTTGCTCTCTTGAGAAAAAACCCTAGTTCTCATGTGCAAACACTAGTTCTCATGTGCAAACCCTAAACGTTCTTCTACGACTGGGAGGGAGTCTTGGCATCGAGGATCGACTTCGTGACACCGGTGTGCTTCAAAGATCAACACAGAACCCGGATTTAGAGAACTTTGGAGGCTCTTTGCTCATGCCGAGGAGGGCTTCTCCGACTTAATCCTTCGTTTGTAGATTTTTCTGAGGGCAAGTAACCCATATACGTTATCCCTACATGCGTCTAGTAGGTCTTAAGCAATTTTTCGGATTTTAATCGTGTCCTGGAACCCCATTTCTATCGGATTTTTGGTGTTAAGTCTGCGTTTTACACAGACAGGAACTTAACGGCGAGGTTTGCTGCCATTAAGATCTGAAGTTGGCGGCCACTTATGTTGTTGTTAACCAGGTAAGCGACCACCCCTTGCCGCTGAGTTCTTTAGGCAGGGACAGTTTGTCTGTCTACCCTTAATAATCTATTTTTTGGATTTCTACGCATGAGGATATACTGAAAAAAATTTATATGTTATGTAATACCTATAGTGGATCATTTTGAGAAATTTTATGAATTTTTCATTGAATGTGTTATTTATTAAAATCCCTGAATTATCTGTCAGATAGGTTTAAATCCTGTAAAAATACTGTTGATATGGATCCATGTTGAATTTGGATACTATGAAATTTCTGTAATATGTGGACCAGTATCAGGTCATGCTATGGTAATTGGGTATATTTTTTATGTTTGTGTAAATAGTTATCTTTTCTTATCTGTAAAATAGTGAGCATGCAATATCAGTTTAAATTCGCAAATAAATTGTATGGAACTAGTTAAATTCCTAGAAATTTCATGTGAAATCATGACTATCAGATGAATTCTATAGGATGGTTAATGTACCTATAGTACTGTGAACCATGCATGTTTGATTGTTGACCAATTTTGTAAAATAACTGTTATAATTTTTATAATTAGTGTGTAGTACCGAAAAAATGAAATTTGGCATGCATGATGTTTAACCTATAATAAATCTGTGGTAAACATTTCATGTGAATTGGACAATAGTAGATACTTATTACATGATGAAATGACCAATTAAAGCATGTTTAGTGTAATTAGTGATAAATAAGATAATTGCAACATGATTGGAATAAATTGTAACTGTTTAACATTGTAACTAGTGGTACCATGTTAGGAGACCTGAACCATATGCATACATGGGAAACTGGAAATAGTGTATTAAACGATGTGATACTAGTGCGTGTTTAAAAGTGGAAATATGTAACTATGCCATGGGTGACACTGCTACCTTAGAGGGCTGAGGAATTGTACCGTAGTAAAGTCCCTACAGGAAGGTTCATATTATGAGATCCCATGAGCATTGGGATTAAATCCTAGAGGTGGACAAGTACCACTGGTTAGGGTGGAGAGTGCTTCTCCCGGTTCTGCGTAGTGACTAAGATCTATCACTATATTGCCTAGGTGATAGGTATGTGTGTGAATGAGATAAGTGTGTGTCCTTCTAGAGGTGGTTTGGACTATGTGTCACGGCATGTAATGAGAAAAATGTGATTTTGTATATATGTGAAATGTGCATGTGAAAAGTGTGTAAATGATCATGTGAAAATGTGAACTAATGAGATAATATGTGAAATTGTGAACTAATTTATAAATGTGTTAAATCCATGTCAAAAAAAAGCAAGTTATCCATGTTTATAAATGTGTTATGAATGTGCGAATGTACATAGAATCCATGTTAGGAATATCTTTTCCAATATGTGCAATACCATGCTTATCTTTATAATGTAGCAAGAATGGAATAAGTGTTGACTTAAAATAGCATGTTAAAGAATGTGTAGAAAGCATGTGATAGGCTTACTTTATTGTGAAAGAACATAAGGATGTACCATGTATGATAAACTTGTAGAAGTATCATGTTTAGGCTTTCTTTTAAGGTTGTCCAATCCATGTTATATGCATTAGTTGTTTTGTTTAGAAGGTAAAATGTCCATGTGATGCATGTATGCTTAAGGTGAATGGAATTAGTTGCTGGGTCTTTTAGACTCACTCTTGCTTTGGCATACAGGTGCAGATATTCCTACTTCTTCCGAGAAGATAGTTAGGAGTGACTCAGAGCATGAGTAGGAGACCTTCATGGAGAATTGTACTTTTGTACTTTTTTCATAAGTATGTAATAAAGGGCAACATGTATTTAAGTTGTGGACAATGTATTGATTTAAATTTTAGTTATGGGAACTTTAGTTCTTTCTTGTACAATATAGACTATGGATAAATGTGGATGATGGAAATAATAAATTTACATTCAGTTCTTTATTCCGCTGTTATGTGTTCATATTTGTGTACATCTCAGCTATTGAATGTGTTGGGTAAATGTCCCACTGTGGCGACGCTTTCTATATCGATGTGGGTTGGTTATAACCATACCGTATAAGAGGGTCGTTATAGAGATTGGTATCAGAGCAACAGGTTGAGATTGTACATAAATACATATGCCATCATCTTCATTATATGCTAAGTCTCTATAGATTGTCCACATAGCTATGAAGATAGTTAGAATTAGATAGTGAACTCTTTAAATGTGCTTAAATCATTTGGCAGGATATGGCTACACGTGGTAGGTGTGGTGGGTTCCTGCTCGTGAGGGTGAGCAGAGGAGAGAGGAGAGAGTTGAGCCTAGGCGTGAGGATCAAGGTGAGCAGTAGGCCCCAGCACCCTAGGGTCCTGTGCTTCCTCCATCGCCACCAGTGGACTATGGAGTGTTCATGCAAGGTCTAGTTCAGGCTATGCAGACGCAGGGCCATACTCAGGCTGCACTCCAGGCTCAGCTGGAGGCTCAGGTTAGAATAGTAAATAGAGTAGTCTGATCTATTTATTTGCATGTTTCTTATATTGTATATGTGTGGCTTATGTTGGTTGCTGTAGTAGGTTCAGGCGCCAGTTCCCCAGGCTTAGGACCATTGTGGACCCTCCATCATGGAACGGTTTAAGAGGATGTCGCCACCCTCTTTAAGGGGGAGAGCGATCTGCTATTGGCAGAAAGATGGCTGAGGGAGATTGAGAAGATCTTTTGAGCAATTAGGTGTGCTGACGACGATAGGGTCACGCTAGCCACCTATATGCTACAGGAGCGAGCCGATGTATGGTGGTCCTCGTTGCTTCATACTCGGTTCGAGGGCGGTGCTGTAGAGGTGTTATGGGATGAGTTTGTGAGGCTCTTTCGGGCCAAGTTCGTTCCGGAGCACATCCAGGACAAGATGGAGCAAGAGTTTCTCTCCTTAACTCAGGGCTACATGACTGTACTGGAGTACGAGGCCAGGTTTCCGAGCTATCGAAGTATGCCCCTCACATTGTAGCTGATGAGCGCAGGAAGGCAAAGAAGTTCGTGATGGGTCTGAGGCCATCACTGAGGACGAGGATGGTGGCATTTGACCATCATACCCTCGATGAGGCTCTTAGCGCGGCTTGTTAGCAGGAGGGAGAGATGGAGCAGTACTTGGAGGAGAAGAAGGCTTCTCAGAAGAGACCTCCGTTCCAGAGGCAGGAGAAGAACAAGGCGGCGTACCAGTCACCGCAGTGTCTCGTAGTATCGAGAAGTCGTCAGGTACTGTCTCAGCATTCCCCGAGTGGCCAGAAGGACTGTCCTCATTGCAGGAGGGCACATGGTGGTACGGAGTGTGGAAGATGGTTAGGAAGTGCTTGAAGTGTGGGAGCAGTGAGCATAAGATCAAGGATTGTCCCAGACTTCAGCAGGGAGTCCAGTGACCAGCACCAACTCCAGCAGCGGTAGCAGCAGCAGCACCAGCGACAGGAAGACCAAGAAGGCCTCGAGCCCCAGCTCGAGTGTTTGCGTTAGCTCGTGAGGACACCGACCGGGCGGAGCATATTACCGAAGGTACATTTCTTTTCATGGGTGTGCATGCTCGAGTTTTATTTGATATGGGTACCACTCACTTGTTCATTTCCGAGCGTTTTGCTAGGCAGTTAGCTTTAGAGTCAGGATTAGAGTCTGAGGAGTTAGAAGTCCCTTTGTCTTTGCACACACCTGTGAGAATGGTATCGACTAGGAAGTGTATTCCATCCTTACCGGTGTGCATTATAGAGTTTTAGAAGGGTGTTTCTTCTTGCTAAAGATGAAGGACTACGATGTTATTCTTGGTCTGGATGGCTAGAGAAGCACTATGCATTAGTGGATTGTCGTGGGAAGAGGATAATTTTTCGCATTCCTGGTGAGCATGAGTTTTCACATCCTTTGCCAAGGAACTTAGCGAGAAAGTTTGTCATCTCTGCCATGAAGGCGATGAGAATGGTGAGCAAGGGTTGTGATGCTTTTCTTGCCAGCGTGGTATTAGTACCCAAGGCTGATGAGTCACCTACTCTTTAGGAGATAGATGTAGTGCAAGATTTTCCAGATGTCTTTCCTGATGATTTATCTGGATTGCCACTGGCTAGAGAGATAGAGTTCACACTAGAGTTGCTTCCAGGCACCTCTCCTATCTCAAAGGCCCCTTATCGGATGGCATCTACGCAGTTAGCAGAGCTAAGGAAGCAGTTGCAAGATTTGTTAGATAAGGGATTTATTCTCCCTAGTGTTTCTCCTTAGGGCGCACATGTATTGTTCATAAAGAAGAAGGATGGGTCACTTAGGTTATGCATCGATTATAGGAAGCTAAACCAAGTGACTGTGAAGAACAAGTATCCCTTACCTCGGATTGATGATCTGTTTGACCAGCTGCAGAATGTATCGGTCTTTTCTAAGATTGATCTGCGGTCTGGTTATCATCAGTTGAGGATTAGGAGTTGTTGGCCCTTTTGATACGGCAGCAAGCTAACCTAGGGGGGGGTGAATAGGTTTTTTCTGAAATCTGAAATAGAAACTTAAACACAGAAATTAACACTTGAAGGTTTGGTTAGTTTAGTGTGATAAAGAGTAGCAGAGCGGAAGCAAATAAACAATCATACAAATGACACAAGGAATTTATCCTGGTTCGGCTCTTCCCACATGGAAGTCCTACGTCCAGTCCCCAAGCAACCTCTTGGGATTTCACTAACCAAGGGTACAGTCCCCCTTAAGGACACTACAACACCCAGCACCCCAACTGGTCTTCTTCTCTTTCCCAGGCAAGAAGGCAACCCACTTCTCGTACAGGTAAAGAAGCCAACCTCCTAGTACAAACCCCAGTGCGGTTCTGCTAGACACAAACCCCTAGCTAGGTTCTACACTGTATACAGTCCTACAGCTGGACAAAAGTCTTTCATAAAAAAGAAAGAACAAAGCTGAGAGTTGGAACAAATGAAAACCAACAAAAAGAACTCTCAGCAAAAAGACTCTCTCCCCAGATTACAAAGATGCACACAGAGAGAGTGAAGAGAGGAGAAGGAGCTTGAAGCTTGAGGGCTTCAGATGCTTGAACACTTCTTCTTGGGCTCAGACTCTTTCTCTCTTTTCCTTTGAGTGTATGTGGAGTTGAGGTTCTTCCCGAATGTACACTCTTGAAAAATCTTTAGGAAAACTCTTTTTGTTCTTCAGCCATGCTTCATCTTTTATATGAGCAGATTTAAATAAATCCGTTGGAGTTCTAGCCGTTGCTCATATTCTCTTTCTTCTGATAATTTGTGGTCTACGAGGTCTGCAAGCATAGAAAAAAGTGTTTAGCTAAAAGAGTGTTTCTGTCAAAAAAAGGCTCATACCTCTATGTTTCCTGTTGCCACCCAGAAGTGGTAAGTAATCTCTCTTTTGTCGGCAGGAGAGAAGAGATCTAGAAAGATAAGCAAAAGATCTCATGTCAGAAAGATAGAGGATTACGCAAATCAAGAATATTGACTTTTTCACTAGATGCCAAAAGGCACTTTGAAATATAAAGGAAATCTTTTTACAAAGAAGTCCATGTTTTACAAAGGAATCCATGTTTTACAAAAGAATCCATGTTTCACTTATCAAATCCTTATGAGAGTTACAAAGGAATCCATGTTTTACAACAGAATCCATGTTTCACTTATCAAATCCTTATGAGAGTTACAAAGGAATCCATGTTTTACAAAAGAATCCATGTTTTACAAAGGAATCCATGTTTTTACAAAGGAATCCATGTGAGAAATCTGTGAGTACAAAGGAATCCTTATGAGAAGTCTGTGTGAGTTACAAAGGAGTCTGTGTGAGTTACAAAGGAGTCTGTGTGAGTTATAAAGAAATCTGTGTGAGTACAAAGGAGTCTGTGTGAGTTACAAAGGAGTCTGTGTGAGTACAAAGGAGTCTGTGTGAGTTACAAAGGAATCTGTGTGAGTACAAAGGAGTATGTGTGAGTTACAAAGGAGTCTGTGTGAGTTACAAAGGAATCTGTGTGAGTACAAAGGAGTCTGTGTGAGTTACAAAGGAGTCTGTGTGAGTTACAATGGAATCTGTGTGACTAAAAGGAGTCTGTGTGAGTTACAAAGGAGTCTGTGTGAGTAAATCCTTATGAGAGCGAATCCTTATGAGAGCGAATCCTTATGAGAGCGAATCGTTATGAGAGTGAATCCTGTGAGAGCGAATCCTTATGAGAGCGAATCCTTATGAGAGCGAATCGTCATGAGAGCGAATCCTTATGAGAGCGAATCCTTATGGCAGTGAATCCTTATGAGAGCAAATCCTTATGACACTTTGAACTGAAATCGATGTATATTGAATGTACATCGATTATCGTTTTAGTGCAAATCACATGGCAATAATGTCATAAATTATATTTATTAGAAAATCATGATATTTAATTTATTATTAGAAAAGTCATGTTATTAAATATATTTAATATTCAATTAATCACATAAATTTATATTTATTAAGAAAAACATGATATTAAATATTTTTAATAATAATTAATTAAACATATTTTGTTATCACAAAAAAAAGGGCAAAATATAGGAGTGCTTCAACAATCTCCCCCTTTTTGGTGATGACAAAATTTATGAGAATTTTCTGACAAAATACGTAAAGCATAGAAAATACAAAAAATTCACAGATAAGCATACCATGCATACTCCCCCCTTTTTTATCACAAACCAAAAAGGAAGATTCTTACCATTGCATTCTCTCCCCTTTGTGAAAGAAATTCTTACCATTGAGGGGTTCAACAATGATTGACATAAATGAATAACTCCCCCTTAGTCTGTGCTCCCCCTGAATGAGAGACTCCACCTGAATGAAACTTGCAAATAATTGTTAGTAATACATACTAATTCATTTTTGTGACTACTCTTCTTCAGATGTGATTTGAATGAAGAATCTGCAGTCACTCTTGCCTTGAGCATTCTTGGTTTTTGATGCTCCAAGGCTAACCTGCAAATACATTACTCAGAGGTAGGTACCTAAATCTTTTTGGGTCCTTGATGGTTAGATGCATGAAAATAACCTTTAGAATCCAAACTAAGTGCCTTGTTGTGCAGGTGTTTGCTGTGTGTCCTAATTTATTACAATGAGAACAACAATGAATATAATTTATTTGCAGTTCTTATTGTTTTTATGATGTCTGTTTACGACATAATTTTTAAAACATTTTCTTTTACAGGGCCATTTTCTGAGGCAACTTGGTTTCTTTTACAAATTTTGGTAATGGATATTTTCTTGAAATTATTGCTTGTTTTCCTTTTTCCAGAGGTATGTATCCAAGCCCTTGTTTATTATTTCCAAATTTTGATCCTTTAAACATAGGGCTAAAGAGGTTTTCTTTTAGTAATTGTCTAACTGATTCTTTTAAATAAAGATTTTCTTCAGTTAGAGTTTTAAATTTTCTTCTAACTCTAATTTTTCATTGTCCTTATTTTTTAAATCTTCATTCAAAAGATAAATATTATCTTTATTGTCCTTAATTGTTTTCTAGTTGCTCTAGTTCGGATTTAAGATCAGAATTGGTGTTTTCTAAGCAAATAGTGTTGTTTTTCAGACTCTTTGTTCTTTTACAACATTTTTATGTTTTCATATAGTTCATTAAAGACTTCTTCTAAGTCTTCAGATTCTAATCCTGAATCAGTGCAAGAGCTAAAAGATGGGTCATAATGTACCTCATCTAGTCCTACCATGAGGGCTAGACTTACCTGCTCTTTTCCGATTCTGAGCTTGATGATTCTGAGCTTGTGGCCTCTTCATTTTCCCAAGCAGCCGCCATGGCTTTCTTTTGAATTTCTTGTGCTTCTTTTTTGGTTTTCATTTTGACTAGTCTTCTTGAGTCTTGGACAATCCGGTCTCAGATGTCCAGGTTTTCTGCATTCATAGCAGACTGGTTCTTTCTCTTTTCTTTTTTTCTTTTGAATCCTTTTCGATCCATTTTTCTTCTTCTTGAAAATTTTCTGAAGCTTGGACAGAACTTCATCTACGTCACTGTCTTCAGAATCTGCATTTTTGGAGCTAGAAGAAGAAGTGGAAGGAGCAGCTACAACCTTAAGAGCATTTAGTACATTTCTTCTTAGAGAGCTTTCAGACAATCGCTCCATATTTTTCACGTGCCATGAGAGAACCTATTAAATTATCAATTGACAATTTGGTTAAATCATGGGCCTCTTCAATAGCAGTTTCTTTAGGTGTCCATGAAATAGTTAAGGACCTAAGTATTTTTCTAACATTTTCCTCATCAAAAAGATTCTTACCAAGAGAGCTTAGACCAACTACTATACTTGAAAATCTATTATACATTTGAGTGATATTTTCATTGGAAACATTTTAAATTGCTCATATTGTGAGACAAGAATATCTATTCTAGTTTATTTTACTTTATCTGTTCCTTCATAAGTTATCTGCAGTTTATCCCATATTTCTTTAGCAGATTTACATGCAGATACTCTACTAAATTCTTTTTTGGATAAAGCACAACATAAATAGTTCTTAGCTTTAAAGTTTAAAGATAGTTTATTTTATCAGCTATTGTAATAGCAGTAGTGCCTGGAATAGGAACAACAACAAAATCACCTACCTCTATTACCTGCCACAGATCGAAGTCTGTGCCTCGAATTAAGCATTCCATTCTCATCTTCCAAATTGTAGTCCTCTCCATCAAAGAATGGAGGTCTGGTGACTGATTGACCTTTAGCATATCCTTGAGCTGCCATGGATCTTCTCTAAGATCGTTAGATCTTCTTGATAGATCAGAGAACCTCTCTCTGATACCACTTGTTGGCCCTTTTGGTACGGTAGCAAGCTAACCTAGAGGGGGGGGGGGGTTAATAGGTTTTTTGTAATCTGAAATAGAAACATAAACACATAAATTAACACTTGAAGGTTTGGTTAGTTTAGTGTGATAAAGAGTAGCAGTGCGGAAGCAAATAAACAATCACACAAATGACACAAGGAATTTATCCTGGTTCGGCCCTTCCCACCTGGAAGTCCTACGTCCAGTCCCCAAGCAACCTCTTGGGATTTCACTAACCAAGGGTACAGTCCCCCTTAAGGACACTACAACACCCAGCACCCCAGTTGGTCTTCTTCTCTTTCCCAGGCAAGAAGGCAACCCACTTCTCTTACAGGTAAAGAAGCCAACCTCCTGGTACAAACCCCAGTGCGGTTCTGCTAGACACAAACCCCTAGCTAAGTTCTACACTATATACAGTCCTACAGCTGGACAGAAGTCTTTCTTAGAAAAGAAAGAACAAAGCTGAGAGTTGGAACAAATGAAAACCAACTAAAAGAACTCTCAGCAAAAAGACTCTCTCCCCAGATTACAAAGATGCACACAGAGAGAGTGAAGAGAGGAGAAGGAGCTTGAAGCTTGAGGGCTTCAGATGCTTGAACACTTCTTCTTGGGCTCAGGCTCTTTCTCTCTTTTCCTTTGAGTGTATGTGGAGTTGAGGTTCTTCCCGAATGTACACTCTTGAAAAATCTTCAGGAAAGCTCTCTTTTTGTTCTTCAGCCATGCTTCATCTTTTATATGAGCAGATTTAAATAAATCCGTTGGAGTTCTAGCCGTTGCTCATCTTCTCTTTCTTCTGATAATTTGTGGTCTACGAGGTCTGTAAGCATAGAAAAAAGTGTTTAGATAAAAGAGTGTTTCTGTCAAAAAAAGGCTCACACCTCTATGTTTCCTGTTGCCACCCAGAAGTGGTAAGTAATCTCTCTTTTGTTGGCAGGAGAGAAGAGATCTAGAAAGATAAGCAAAATGATCTCATGTCAGAAAGATAGAGGATTACGCAAATCAAGAATATTGACTTTTTCACTAGATGCCAAAAGGCACTTTGAAATATAAAGGAAATCTATGTTTTACAAAGAAGTCCATGTTTTACAAAGGAATCCATGTTTACAAAGGAATCCATGTTTTACAAAGAAATCCATGTTTTACAAAGGAATCCATGTTTTTACAAAGGAATCCATGTGAGAAATCTGTGAGTACAAAGGAATCCTTATGAGAAGTCTGTGTGTTATAAAGGAGTCTGTGTGAGTTACAAAGGAGTCTGTGTGAGTTACAAAGGAATCTGTGTGAGTACAAAGGAGTCTGTGTGAGTTACAAAGGAGTATGTGTGAGTACAAAGGAGTCTGTGTGAGTTACAAAGGAATATGTGTGAGTACAAAGGAGTCTGTGTGAGTTACAAAGGAGTCTGTGTGAGTTACAAAGCAATTTGTGTGAGTACAAAGGAGTCTGTGTGAGTTACAAAGGAGTCTGTGTGAGTACAAAGGAGTCTGTGTGAGTTACAAAGGAATCTATGTGAGTACAAAGGAGTCTGTGTGAGTTACAAAGGAGTCTGTGTGAGTAAATCCTTATGAGAGCGAATCCTTATGAGAACGAATCCTTATTAGAGCGATCCTTATGAGAGCGAATCCTTATGAGAGCGAATCCTTATGAGAGCGAATCCTTAGGAGTGGTTCACCAAGAGTGAGGATGTGTCCAAGATGGTGTTAGAACCTGTTATGGACATTATGAGTTTTTGGTCCTTCCGTTTGGTCTGACCAACGCCCCTGCAGCGTTCATGGATCTCATGAACAGGGTGTTTTAGACCTTACCTAGATAGTCTTGTGTAGTTTTCATCGATGATGTATTGGTCTATTCTCCGAATGAGGCCACACACCGTCAGCATTTGAGGGTAGTGTTGGAAGTTCTCCGAGAGCACAAGCTGTATGCAAAGTTCAGCAAGTGCAATTTTTGGATGCGCGAGGTTCATTTCCTTGCGCATGTTATCTCCGGTGCTGGTGTAGCAGTAGATCCAGTGAAGGTCCAAGCTGTATTGGATTGGGAGATTCCCAGGACCCCTTCGGAGATTCGTAGTTTCCTTGATTTTGGTAGGTTATTATAGGCAATTTGTTTATTACATGATGAAATGACCAATTAAAGCATCTTTAGTGTAATTAGTGATAAATAAGATAATTGCAACATGATTATAATAAATTGTAATTGTTTAACATTCTAACTAGTGGTACCATGTTAGGAGACCTGAACCATATGCATACATGGGAAATTGGAATAGTGTATTAAACGATGTGAAATTAATGCGTGTTTAAAAGTGGAAATATGTAACTATGCCATGGGTGACACTGCTACCTTAGAGGACTGAGGAACTGTACCGTAGTAAAGTCCCTACAGGAAGGTTCATATGAGTATGAGATCCCATGGGCATTGGAATTAAATCCTGGAGCTGGACAAGTACTACTGGTTAGGGTGGAGAGTGCTTCTCCCGGTTCTGCGCAGTAACTAAGATCTATCACTATATTGCCTAGGTGATAGGTATGTGTGTGAATGAGATAAGTGTGTGTCCTTCTAGAGGTGGTTTGGACTATATGTCACGGCATGTAATGAGAAAAATGTGATTTTGTATATATGTGAAATGTGCATGTGAAAAGTGTGTAAATGATCATATGAAAATGTCAACTAATGAGATAATATGTGAAATTGTGAACTAATTTATAAATGTGTTAAATCCATGTCAAAACAGCAAGCTATCCATGTTATAAATGTGTTATGAATGTGCGAATGTACATAGAATCCATGTTAGGAAATCTTTTCCATTATGTGCAATACCATGCTTAACTTATCTTTATAATGTAGCATGAATGGAATAAGTGTTGACTTTAAAATAGCATGTTAAAGAATGTGTAGAAGCATGTGATAGGCTTACTTTATTGTGAAAGAAACATAAGGATGTACCATGTATGATAAACTTGTAGAAGTATCATGTTTAGCTTTCTTTTAAAGGTGTCCAATCCATGTTACCGCATTAGTTGTTTTGTTTAGAAGGTAAAATGTCCATGTGATGCATGTATGCTTAATGTGAATGGAATTAGTTGCTGGGTCGTTTAGACTCACTCTTGCTTCGGCGTATAGGTGCAGATATTCCTTCTTCTTCCTAGGAGATAGTCAGGAGTGACTCGGAGCGTGAGTAGGAGACCTTCCTGGAGAATTGTACTTTTGTACTTTTTCATAAGTATGTATAAAGGGAAACAGGTATTTAAGTTTTGGACAATGTATTTGATTTAAATTTCAGTTATGGGAACTTAGTTCTTTCTTGTACGATATAGACCGTGGATAAATGTGGATGATGGAAATAATAAATTACATTCCGATGTTATGTTTCATATGTACATCTTAGCCTATTGAATGTGTTGGGTAAATGTCCCACTGTGGTGACACTTTCTATATCGATGTGGGTTGGTATAACCGTACTGGTATAAAGAGGGTCGTTACACTGTAAATCTCAGATATATTTTAATTAATTAAAATCTTTCACATGACCTTTCATGTCTATGATTTTACATGACACATGCACACACTTTTAACCATCCAATATGGCTTAACTTGGCATGAAAATATCTCATAATACATATTTTTAAATGAACTTGTCTGCGTTTTCATGCGTTTTTGGAATACCGTTACCGACGCTCCACTGTTCTAGAATTCCTTTAGAACGTCAGGCACTTGTTTCTATATACACACTTTCTCTTGACTCGGACGAACTCTCCATCGGATACTCCTTCTGCCAAACTAGTGAATCCTTGTTCAAGGCCTCTGTAAGTCTCCTCTGTCCCGGGTTCCCACATGGTCGACGAGCTGGTTGTACCCTAACACCTATGATACCCTTTAGGGATCAATATGATCCAAACGACTATTAGAAATTCGCTCTATCTTATGTCATGCCGAACCTCTGGACCTGTGCATAACATGGCCAGTGGAAGGCAATGAGTTCCTCCTGATGCCAACACCAAGTGCGCATGTTGTGCAACTGTTACTATCGCCCGTTACTCGACGTTTTATGTGCTATGACCTATAGTTCTCATCTATACTCTACTCGCTCATCTATTCACACACTCTCTACGATCTCGTCTATTCATCTAGTACTCTCATATATTTCTGGTACTCTCTATTGCCATTGACTGATTGTCTAAAGATAAACAATATAACCAATGTCTAGCAAAATATAAAGGGCCCGGTCTGGTCCTGGCATGTTCGCCAAAAAGTGCTATTTGCCCATGGGAGTTAAATGACTAGAGTGTTTGGCATTACACTCGAGTTCTATCTATCTCGATTATCTAAATGACAATCAAAAGTGCTATGTTCTCACGTTGTCTATTGAAAACAAAGTGCTATACTATATTCGTTGTGCTATTACTATACTTTGTGCTATTTGTGCTATACTCGCTGCTCGTGCTATATTTGGAAACTTGTGCTATTTCAATTACATGCTATCGTGCTATCTCTTACACTACTTGACTCTCTTGCTAGTTACTCTCCTTTTCAATACATTAATCATTTAAGCCTGCTTGACCCTGAGATTTATGTCCTACTGGGCGTTATCGCTCACCCTATATTTTTGGTTATGTGTTCTCAGGTGAGACCGAGGAAGAGACTTACTCAAGAGGATGGGAATGACCAGAAGTGAAGTCAAGAGTACCCTAGCCTCTTCGTAATATATTAGAGTCTTAGTTCGGTCATTTGCTTTTATTCAATGTAATCGGACCCTATAGAATGGCTCTAATATTAGAGGTTGTAACTAGACATTGGAAATTATTAATGAGATGAATTTGCTTTAGTATTTCTTCTTGTTCAATGGTTTGATGTCTAGTACTCGCTCTGTACCCGTTTACTTGCAACTGCATCACGTTTCGATATTCATGTCGGGGCGTGACAACCACCCTAGATTTGCTTGGAGCTGTACTGTAGTAGTGCCCCTACGGGAAGGCTCAACATGTTATGTGATACCCGAGGCAAGGGTCTTCTGAAATCCTGGAGGTGGACAAGTTCCACTGGTAATGGTGGGAAGGGCTTTCCCCGTTTATGCAAGACCTAGACTTATTCACTCTACCTAGTGATTGAGTACGTGAAAGTGTAAGTGTGCATGTAAATGTTACGTGATCTTCTAGTGGTCGTTTAGGCTGTGTCTTGGCAACGTGAAAAATGAACATGTGTAAAATGTGTAAAATGACATGCGAACATGGCACAAGGTTTGTACAAGTGATATGTGAACATGGCACCCGTTATGTGCAAAATGTCGTGATATGTGACTGTGAATGTGCAAGTGAAAACCTATATGAAAACCATGTGAATTCATGTGTAAATGAAAAGGTGATAATGTGAAAGTAAGTGTATATGAACATGTCATGAAAAAGGAAATTGCATGTGTTAATATGATTCTTGTTAAATGATAAAAGTGATATTATGTTTAGTGCCATATGTGGGTGCATGTTTATCCATGAATTATAATTAATTGATGTGCATGTGCTTAGTATCATGTGTAATTTTATTATATCCATGTGTTAGTGTTATGTGAGAGTAAATATGAAAGCATGTAATTGTATGATTGTGTTTATGTTAATGAACAATGTTATTAGTATCCATGTTTAGATTTATCATTTCACATGTGTTAGTATAGTTTTTTTTAATAGATTCCATGTTTATCATCCATGTTTTAGAATGAAAATGTGTTAATTGAATTATTAGAAAACATGTATGAAAGTATATGGATTGAAGTTTAAGTTACTTGCTGAGTCTATTATGTAGACTCACCCTTGCTAATATTTCAGGAGATTTAGAAGCCAAGGAGTAGCAAGATCCGTCACGGAGCATGAAGAGTAATTGAAGACTTGTAATTTATTTCCTAGTGTGTAAGGCATTGTAATTTGAACTTTGATTACTTGTATTTGGAACTGGCTAGAGTGTTAATGGTTATTATGCTATGTCATTTCTTTATTGGACTATATAGACTGTGGTACGTGGATTAAAGTTGATGGAATAGAGTTTGTTCATTTTCCGTTGGAATAGTGTTATCTATTTGTATATATCTTAGCCCATTTTTCATTTTTGGGGTTTTCTCCCCTGTAGTGGCTTGCTCTCATCCGATGTGGGTTGGTATAACCATACCGGGTGGAAGTGGGTCATTACAGAGATGGTATCAAAGACCACTGGGTTGAGATTATAAATGAATAGCCATCACTAAATCACATCTCTAAGTCTTTGTAGTAGATAGCCAGATCCAAGGAATAATTAAGATAAGATTAGAAAAGTGATAAGATGAATGCATGAGAATATACTAAGTGTAGTAATAAATGGAGTTTGACTTGGTGTTTATTTTGTAGCAATGGTTGGAAGGACTCGTCATTCGAGCTTGCCTATTCAAGATGAGGAGCCAAGGAGGACTACAAATGAGTAGCAGAGAGTCCCAACTGCTCAAGGACCACCTGCGCCACCCCCGCCACCGTTGGTTGACTATGGCACATTTATGCAAGGGCTTGTACAAGTGATGCAGACACAAGCGCAGAAGTAGGCAGCTCTTCAGACACAGCTTCAGGCAGGTTTCGGTGCCACACAGCAGGACTGTGGTGTAGGAGGTGTATCGATCATGGAGAGGTTCAAGAGGATGGCTCCGCCTCATTTAAGGGGGAGAGTGAGCCATTGGTTGCAGAGAGTTGGCTTAGAGAGATCGAGAAGATATTCAGAGCTATCAGGTGCGCAAAGGATGACAAGGTCAGCTTGGCGACGTATATGCTTCAGAAAGAGTGGATGTGTGGTGGTCTTCCGTTCTTCGCACATAGTTCGAGGGAGTGGAGCTAGAGCTGACCTGGGGAGAGTTCGTGATGTTATTTGAGGCCAAGTATGTTCCCGAGCATATACAGGACAAATGGAGCAGGAATTCTGGTGTTGACTCAATGTTCGATGACAGTTTTGGGAGTATGAAGCTAGGTTCACGGAGTTGTCGAGGTATGCACCGCACATAGTTGCTGATGAGAGGTGCAAGGCAAAGAAGTTTGTGATGGGTCTTAGACCATCATTGAGAGCCAGATTGGTCATTTGACCATAGGACTATGGATACGCTCTTAGCGTGGCATGCAGGCAGGAGAGTGAGATAGAATTGTACCTGGAGGAGAAGAAGGCTCGGTTGAAGAGGTTGCCAGAACCATTTCAGCGGCAGAAGAGGAAGATGAAAAGCTCATGGAAGGTCAGCAATCGGATATGGTACCAACAGGATCAACCCCCGGTCAGTAGCTTCTGCAGACAGTGAGAAGCCTGAGTGTGTGCATTGCGGCAAGCTTCACGGCAGAGACGTGTGTTGGACAAGGACAGGAAGATGTCTCAAGTGTGGCAGGAAGGATCATCAGATTAGAGAGTGTCTGAATCTAAGGAAGTTTGTTTACCATCAGCAATGAAGCCAGCAGCAAGAACTCAATCACTGGCCAGAGTATATGCGTTGACTAGAAGCGACCGAGGATGTCACCACAGGGACATGATCCGATCTTCGAGGACGAAGATCAATTTAAGGGGAGAGGGTGTAAGGCCCCTGAATTTCATTCTTTTATTTATATTTTTAGTCATGTGATGTTAGATGCTTTATGTATATAGCTATGTATATATATATAATTATTCTGCATATTGTATTTTAATGTTGTTGTTCATATGTATATACTTGTTTATTTCGTACATATTGTTTTGTTTACATTGTATATATGGTATTTAAGTTATACATTATATAATGCATGTATATTTAAGATGGTTGATCAGCTTAAGCCGATAATTCAGCATTCTTTCCGGGAAGGAAATCAGGTGGCGGACTGCCTGGCCAATCATGCGTGTGCCCAGCGGACAACACGTCTACTCCGATTTCAGATTGCTCCCTCCTCTTCTAGCGGTGCGCTTCTTGTGGATAAAGCTGGACTGCCAAGCTTTCGGATTTCTTAAAGAGCCCTTTTTTCTACTTTTTGGTCATTGTGGTTTTCCTACTTTCATATTCTTACTTCTAGTAGGTTGAAGTTTCATCAGGTGTCGGGTGTATCATGTACTTTGTTCATCACGATCATATCTATAAAATCTTTTGGTAATGGGTTGATCGCCTGGGGGGGTGAGCACATTTTCCTCCTCTGGAGGGAAATGCACCTGACCGTCGCTAACCCTGTTGCCCTGTTTAAAAAAAAAAATGTATATGTATATAGTGTATGTAAGTCTTGGGCATTTTTGTGTTCTGGACGAAGGGCCAATTGACGTCAACATGCATGGACGTGCATGGGGATGTCAATGTCCATATCGATGGACGTTTATTCCCAGTAGATGGCTATGAATGTGGACATCTACTTCCCCAGAATTTTGCGGTTTCAGATCTGGAAACGTCCGCATTTTCTCTAGTCCCTATTTCGGAAACTCTCTTCCAACGGCAGGATGACCTACCCTAATGCATACCCGACCCCTTAGGTTCTATAAAAACACCCCTTTTGGCCAGATTAGGTCCCTTTTGGCTCTGGTCAAAACCCTAGAAAATCTGTGCGAAAGCTGAAGTTTGGAGGCATGGATCCGGCGTTGTGGTGTGTCTTCCGAACATCTTCTACGACTGGGAGCTGAACCTTGGATAGAGGAATCGTCCCCGACTCTTGTGTGCGGCCTTCATCGATAGGAGGACCGGATCTGGGTGGATTTCAGGCGCCTTCTTGGATTGGCTGAGGAGGGCATCATCGGCTGATTTAAATCCGGTCTACAAATTTTCACAGGCAAGAAACTTATTGGTTCAACCCATAGACTTACCCTTCAGGATTTTCATATTTTTCTGGATTTTTATTTCCTACCTAGACCCCCAAGATTCTGTGTTTTTGTATTTCGGTCTGCACTATGTGCAGGCAGGATATTAACGACCACTTTATTGCCGTCAAGATCCTAGGTAAACGCAGTCGATCATGTCATCTACCACGGTCTGGATGCCAAGTTCCTCTGATTACCAGAACAAGTGTTCAGCTGTATGTGATATGATTTTTTTTCGGGAAAATTGTGAATACATGCATGTGATTAGAAAATGTGGTCATGTTTAATATAGTTATTAGATCATCCCATGAAATGTGGATAATGTTCCAATAATATTTCTATTTAAAAATTTTCTATCATGATAAAATATACATGATTTGATAGAATTTAATTCAGAGTAATTAAAATTCATGAATGTTATGATGTTATAAAATTTCCATGAATTTAGTGTTACTGTATGCATGTTTTAGGACTGTTCGAACAGATAGTTCACTGCCTTTCATGCTTAAATGAATTATCTTGATAAATTTCATGCAATCTATGATAATTATTAAAAATGGTTCCACTACTCCGAAAATTGTGAAAAATTACAAGTTTGTCCCTGTGCTATATTTAAACCGTGGTAGAAATTTGATATAATTCTGAGTGCTGTGCAAATTGCCATTAAATTCCGAGCTTTCTACACCATGTATTAAGAATTGATTTCCATTATGTGTTAGAGCATGATTTTCTCCTTGAACGGTTATTTTCTTATTGGTTCGATTAAGTTGAGCATCCAGAAGTGATCAGTGTATATATATATGTCATGTTGCCTATGTGTATGCATGTGCACGGGAAGTGAAAGAACAAGTGGTACATATGTGTATGGGGATTAATGTGTAACATGAAAAGATAAATTAATTGTGCCCATAAGACACTGCCACCCTACATTTGCTTGGAGATGTACTATAGTAGTGCCCCTACAGGAAGCTCAACATGTTATGTGATACCCGAGGCAAGGGTCTTGTGAAATCCTAAGGTGGACAAGTTCCACTGGTAATGGTGGGAAGGGCTTTCCCTGGTTTCTGCAGGAACCTAGACTTAATCACTCTACCTAGTGATTGAGTACGTGAAAGTGTAAGTGTGCGTGTAAATGTTACGTGATCTTCTAGTGGTGGTTTGGGCTGTGTCTTGGCAACATGAAAAATGAACATGTGTAAAATGTGTAAAATGACATGTGAACATGGAACAAGGTATGTACAAGTGATATGTGAACGTGGTACCTGTTATGTGCAAAATGACGTGATATGTGACCGTGAATGTGCAAGTGAAAACCTATATGAAAACCATGTGAATTCATGTGTAAATGAAAAGGTGATAATGTGAAAGTAAGTGTATATGAACATGTCATGAAAAAGGAAATTGCATGTGTTAATATGATTCTTGTTAAATGATAAAAGTGATATTATGTTTAGTACCATGTGTGGGTGCATGTTTATCCATGAATTATAATTACTTGATGTGCATGTGCTTAGTATCATGTTGTAATTTAATTATAGCTATGTGTTAGTGTTATGTGAGAGTAAAATATGAAAGCATGTAATTGTACAATTGTGTTTATGTTAATGATACCATGTTATTAGTATCCATGTTTAGATTTATCGTTTCACATGTGTTAGTATAGTATTACTTAATAGATTCCATGTTTATCATCTATGTTTTAGAATGAATATGTGTTAATTGAATTATTAGAAAACATGTATGATACGTATATGGATTGAAGTTTTACTTGCTGAGTCTATTATGTAGACTCACCCTTGCTAAACATTTCAGGAGATTTAGAAGCCGAGGAGTAGCAAGATCCGTCACGGAGCATGAAGAGTAATTGAAGACTTGTAATTTATTCCTAGTGTGTAAGGCATTGTAATTTGAACTTTGATTACTTGTATTTGGAATTGGCTACATGTCAATGGTTATTATGCTATGTCATTTCATTATTGGACTATATAGACTGTGGTATGTGGATTAATGTTGATGGTATAAGAGTTTGTTTAATTTCCGTTGCAATAGTGTTATCTATTTGTGTACATCTCAGCTCATTTGTTCATTATTGGGGTTTTCTCCCCTGTAGCGGCTTGCTCTCATCTGATGTGGGTTGGTATAACCGTACCGGGTGGAAGTGGGTTGTTACATGTCGACTTTAGACTGCTCTGCTTCATTGGCACTAGGGTTTTGAGATTGAGATGACTGCTTTTCTTGAACTTTCTGTCTGCTAGAACTATTATTGGAATCCTGAGGATTAGGGCTTCCGTCAAGAGACATTTACGAAATAACATTCTGAGAGCTTTGCTGGCTGGCCTCTTCTTCATCTGAACTGCTCAAATCTATGAACTCCTGCTTCTTCTTGCCCTTGGAAAAGTTCTTTTCTTTTGCTATGCGGGGATGTGAAAACCTCCGGCTTGAAAAGGATGGGATTGCGAACTTCTCCTCTCGAATTTCAATACCTTTTGCAGGATCATTGCACGCCTTTGTGCGCCATTCTGGTACAGATGATTCAACTGCCTACCTCTTTCCTCCACGACGAGGTTGCATCTTTAGAGTCATAAACAGATAGACAGGGTATCAGAGAAGGAAGAAGTTGCAGTTGCAGATAGAGGGTTTTCAGAGAAAGTTTGAGAGGGATGAAGGCAAAATGTTCAAAACAGCTTTTAGAGTCGAGTTTATCGAAGAGACGCGACGCTTGATGCGTCGACCTGCCCTAGGAAATACAGAGAGCCTGTAGAGCAATGAAACATATCGTGATCCAATGACAAGAGACAAAATAGCATCGACTCTAATGTGAAGAGAGTCGATTCTAAGAAATTGAGATCAAGGCAAAACTTAAAAAATTTAAAATGGGAGCAATTCACCATGATACTCTAAACTTCTAGAAAAATCTTGAGAGTGTTAACAACATTTATACTTCTTTCTCTCCTCTTCGCTTATTAGT
The DNA here is from genome assembly GCA_014218235.1 of Colocasia esculenta. Lineage (NCBI taxonomy): Eukaryota > Viridiplantae > Streptophyta > Magnoliopsida > Alismatales > Araceae > Colocasia > Colocasia esculenta. The sequence continues at coordinate 65,669,872 of CM024760.1, read as the reverse complement.
GAGATTAATGGTGAAATTGAAAATTAAAACGTTAGTTTAATAATTAAAAGCATTGAAATATTCATAAGAGTAAACAACAGACGAGTAAATAATCCTTCAAATAGAGAAATTGCAACATTATGCAACCACTTACTCAAGACATGTAAAAAGGTGATCTTGGAAAGATAACAGGACAAACCAAGATACATTGAATTGAAAATTTCTAGCTTGAACTTTCAGAACTTTTTGAATATTTTCATCATCATATTATTTTTTTAATTGGAATAAATGAACAATCTAATTTCCCTTTCTTTTTCATGCAAGAGCCCATGCTTTTTACACACCAGACTAAGGAAAGTGTGCATCTTTTCATGTGAGGATACACGTTGATTAGACACCAGAATCCCCAGTTACTAAGAATGCACATGCAAAATTTTTAATGACCCTGAATAGAATTAACTAGCTCAATATGACATACAATGAATCCACTGATTTTGCCAGAGATTTACAGTTTCTCAGAGCATAGTCATTGTTCTGCCATTCGGAAGACTTTAAATATCAAAGGTTTATTAGAACCTTCTGAATCAGGAAGATTTTTCAAGACAAAGTATCTCAGATGCTCTAAAAATCTAACCAGAGAAACCAAGTTACATGACAATTTTCAGAGTTTAATAAAAAGCAATTCTCAGTTGATGAATTAATTTCTGCACTGTTATTTAACCTTTTGAACTTTTCAGAGCCTTTTAAAGGTTAAACTAGACATTGATATTTGCAAACCACAATCTTTTACTTTCAGAAACAGAGGAGTTTAAACAAACATAAATGAATTGAACTCCCCCTAAGACTTTGCCTAAAAATTCAGATTTTCACAATGAAACTACTCCCACTCACAATTGACTTTTTAAAACAAGAAGGAAAGAAATAAGACTCCTCCTCAACAATTGCATATAAGACCCTTGGTACTTGGCGGAGACATACACTCATGCATGGTGAAGGATTCCAGACAAGCTTAACTTGCCCTTCTTCAAGTCACCATTTAATATACCAAAAGGTTAATGCAATGTATGAATCAAGAGTTTATTTGCTGAAACAGGAAGAAATTTATTTACAAAAAGGAAGTGAAGGTGTATAGATTGAAAAGAATGGCAAAGAGCTTGGAGTGAAAAGAATAGTGTCGACTCTCTTACCAAAAGAGTCGACCTAAGTCTGAACAATAAACACAGAAAGACTGAGAGGTTTCTTCTTCACAAACTGCACAAGAACTGAGCACATTCTATCCAACTCATTTGATCAACTGAACCACTAAGCATAAGCTTTCAACCAATTTTCATCCCAATATTTTGACGGAAATCATGAAGAAGATTTATCAACCAGCAGCAAGAATTTTATTACACCACAAACAATTACACAAGCAAGCATTCACAGTAATTTTCAAAACAATCAATCATGAATCAAGCAAGCAAAGGCCAAGTTCTCTTCTTAAACAAGAATATCTTTCATTGCAAAAAGGTTTAGTGAAGATATCAGAAATTTGTTTTGAAGTTTCAACAAAGTGCAATTCAAAAGAATTTTTGTTTAATTCATCTCTTAAAAAGTGATGCTTGATTTCTATGTGCTTTGTCCTAGAGTGCTGGATTGGACTTTTAGCCAAACTAATTGCACTAGTGTTATCACACAAAATTGGGACACATCCAAGATCTACTTGGTAGTCTTGGAGTTGTTGTTTAATCCAAGGCACTTGAGTGCCACAACTCCATGTAGCAACATATTCTGCTTCTGCAGTAGAGAGAGCAACCGAGTGTTGTTTCTTGGAAGCCCAAGAGACTAAACACCCTCCCAAAATTAGCAATAGCCACTAGTACTCTTTCTGTCCAACTTACATCCAACATAATCCGCATCTTAGTAAGATATCAAGTTAAACTCACTAGATGCAGGATACCACAATCCCAGCTCATGAGTTCCTATAAGGTATCTGAAAATTCTTTTTGCAGCACTTATTGGGATTCTCTAGGACTAACCTGAAACCTAGCACACATGCACACTGAGAATTGAATGTCTGGTCTAGATGCTATTAAATAAAGCAAGGATTCGATCATACCTCTGTAAATTTTTGGATCTACAAGGTTACGTTTCATATCAGCATCCAAACTTACAGTGGTGCTCGTTGGAGTAGCCATGGCTTTGGTATTCTCCATCTTGTATTTTTTCAGCAAATCATGAATGTATTTTGACTGATTTATAAAAGTCTCTTCCTTTGTTTGAACAATCTGCAATCCAAGAAAGAATTTTAGTTCTCCCATTTAACTCATTTCGAATTCATTTGTCATCAATTCAGAAAATTCCTTACACATTGAGAGTTTTGGTGATCCAAAAATAATGTCATCAACATAAATTTAGACTAGCAAAATATCTTTTGCTTGAACTTTTGTAAAGAGTGTTTGATCTAACTTACCTCTTGTATACCCTTTACATGTAAGGAATGAGCTCAACTGATCATACCATGCTCGGGGAGCTTGTTTCAGGCCATACAGAGCTTTGTCCAATTTAAACACATGATTAGGAAGGTTAGTACAATCAAAACCAGGAGGTTGTTCAACATAAACTTCCTCCTTAATCAGTCCATTCAAAAATGCACTCTTAACATCTATTTATTGCAGTTTAATACCATTAGCTCATGCAAAAGAAAGTAAAATTTGAATTGCTTTAAGTCTAGCTACTAGAGCAAAAGACACTTCAAAATCAATTCCAAATTCCTAATTATAGCCTTTTGTTACAAGCCTAGCATTGTTTCTAATTACCTTTCCATCTTCACTGGTTTTGTTTCTAAAAACCCATTTAGTTCCAATAACTCCTTGAGAAGAAGTTCTTCGAACCAAATGCCAAACCCTATTCCTTTCAAACTGGTTTAACTCTTCTTGCATAGCATTAATCTAGGAAACATCTTTTAGGGCATCCTCAATGTTCTTAGGTTCATCTTGTGAAACAAGAGCCATTTGATCAAGTTTAGAAATAGCCTTAAAATGAGATCCAGTCCTAAGAGGGTCAAGTAAATTACCAATGATACTTTCCTGAGGATGATCTCTTAGCATTCTTATGTTCAGCTGATCTCTTTCTCTATCTGCATTTACAGGCTCCTGTACATCATAGCCATCTAAATTTTTCTTTGTTGCTGATTCCTTTTCCTCTTGGTCTTTAGCGTCCTCTCCTTCCAAAACTCTCCATCTTATTTTTCTCTGCATAAATCAGCATCAAATTCATCAAATGTGATATGAGGGGATTCTTCAACAATTTGATCTTTTACATTAAAGACTCTATAAGCTCTTGAATGATCGGAATAGCCAAGAAAGATCCCAAAATCACTCTTAGGCTCAAATTTATCCAAGTCATGTTTATTGTTGATCAGAATGAAACATTTAGCACCAAACACCTTAAAGTGAGCAATGGAAGGTTTCTTACCTTTCAGTAATTCATAAGGAGTCTTTTTGCTAAGAGGCCTTACCATTGCACAATTTATGATGTAACAAGAGGTGTTTACTGCCTCTGCCTAGAATTTTCTTGGCAGTCCACTCTCAACCAGCATTGTTCTTACCATTTCTATAAGAGTTCGATTTCTTCTTTCTACAACTCTGTTCTGTTCAGGAGTTCTTGGTGATGAAAACTTGTGGGAAATCCCTTCTTCCCTGCAAAGATTTTCAAAGTCAGTGTTTTCAAATTCACCACAATGATCAGACATGATTGAAATTATTTTAAACTTTCCTTCCTGAACAATTTTCATATAAAACTCTTGAAATTCTATGAAAGCATCACTCTTGTGAGCAAGAAAGAAACCCAAGTAAATCTGAAAAAGTCATCAACAAGAACACACCCAAACCATTTTCCATTTATAATGTTTGTCCTTGTGGGTCCGAACAGATCCATGTGGATGAGCTCAAAAGGTTTAGAGGACTGACTTTCAGATCGACTTTTAAAAGATTTTCTTGTTTGCCTGCCTTATGTGCATGTTTCACAGATTTTCAGATTTTGTTTGAAGGAAATTTCATGTAAGTCTTTCACCATGTTGAATTTTACCAATTTATGTAGCATATTCTAACTAGCATGACCTAGTCTACGATGCTACAAGCAAGAAAGATCAATTTTATTGGCAGTTAAACATAAATTGGAATTTTCAGGTTCATCAAGATCAATCATGTAAACATTGTTTATTCTTTTTCCAAAAAATTTCACAAGGTCAGAATTTGGTTCCAAAATTTTACAACCAAGTGAGTCAAAGATTACCTTGTGACCCTTGTCACACAGTTGACTTATACTTAGAAGGTTGTACTTTAATCCTTCCACCAGAAGAACATCATCAATTGAATTGGAAAGATTTCTGCCTACCTTACCAGAACCAACAATTTTACCTTTGTTGTTTCCTCCAAAGGTAACATGACCAACTTTCTTTTCAGACAAAAGACAAAATTTGTCTTTGTCTCCAGTCGTATGTCTTGAACAGCCACTATCTAGGTACCACTTTGTTGTTCCTGGCTGTAAGACATACCTGCACAAACAATCAAAGAAAATTCTTTGGAACCCAAGTACATTTAGGTCCCTTCATATCACCCAGATCAAGAACATAAGACAACAATTTTTTCGGAATCCAAATTTATTTCTTTACTGTGGAGTTAAGTTTATTCTTGAGTTCATGTTGTTTTTTATTTTTTCTACTGTTTTCATGATATTTTGAAACATTATCATTCAAGAATTTTCTGTCAGATTTCATACCAGCATTTCTTGAATGTGACCAGAAATTGATTTAACTCCTAAACCCTCCAGGATATCCAGTTCTATCAGATCCAACAAAATCATAGATTTGTGTCGACACTCTGTAGGGATAGTGTCGGCCTACATGACTCCATCCTGGCCTGTTTTGAGCATTTTTGCAAGTAGGTATTGACCTACTATATGCCCACCTAGGGTGAGGCCAAACATGTGATGGTGTTGGTCTACCATAAGTCCATTTCCTCAAATTTTGTGATTTTGTGTACGATTGTGTCGACCTATCATAGGCATAGTGCCGACCGTTCCAGACAGATGATTTCATATTTTTGTTCCTCTGAAACATTGGTTCATTTCCAGCATTCGTTTTATTCTTTTTATTCAATTTTTCATTGCAAGAAGTTTTTGTTGTTTCTCCCTTTTTAGATTCTTGTTCATTTTTCCCGTTCACTTGTCTTGTTAAAGTGAAAGCTTCTGAAATTTTTGAAGAGGTGAATGTGATGGTTTTCAGTCCTACATCTTTCTTCTTTGAGGATTAAATCTGAACCCCTCTTTGTTGAAATTTACTTTTGTTCCTAGTAAAGCTTCAAGGTTGTTTTTACCATTTACAAATATTTCCAAAGCTTCCTATATTTTTGTTGCTTCTTTTGCAAAACCTCAAGTTCCTTTTTCATTTCAATATTGACACTGTTTAAGGCAACATTCTTGTCAACTGTAAGAGCTATTTCATTGATACTTTTGACATTTTGGATTTTCAGTTCATTTACAGTTTCTTTTAGGGCATTAACTTCGTGAATGAGTTTTTTTTCTTTATCTTCTGTTGAAGTGTCTTGAACAAGATGATTTATTTTTCTTTTAAGCATTTTATTTTCCTTTTTGAGTCCATCATATTGGTCCAACAGTTCAAAGTAAACATGCTCCCAGTCATCTAAGGTGAAATCCTTGAAAGTTAAACTTACCTCTTCTTCTTCTCTGGCCATCAAACACACCTTTGATTGCGCATCTTCAGTGTCAGAACTTTCTTCTTCTTCGCTCCAAGTTCTAACCATGGCCTTCTGTTTGTTTTTTATCCATATTGGTTGTGTTTTCTTATGAATTTCAGGACATTCAGACTTCACATGTCCTGGTTTCCTGCAGTTATAATAAACAATTCTATCAGATTTCTTATTTGTGTTCATTTTGGGTTCTGAAAAATTGTTTGATTGAGATTTCTTTTTCAGAAAACCCTTACCTTCTTTTCTTAGGAATTTTCTAAACTTTCTAGTTATCAAAGCAAACTCACCTGAATCATCTTCAGATGTAGATGATTCACTTTCTTCAGTAGCCTCTTTTGTACTAGGACTCGCTTTGAGGGCAAGAGGCTTCTTCTTCCTCACATCTTCTTCATTTCCTTTCAATCCCAACTCATAAGTCATTAAAGAACCTATCAATTCATCTATAGTGGTTGTGGATAAATTTCTAGACTTTTCAATTATTGTAGCCTTAGTGTGCCATATGGGTGTCAAGGATCTAAGAATTTTTCTAACCAGTTCTTTCTCAGTGTAGACTTTACCTAAGTTCTTTAATCCATTTGTCAACAAGGTTAGCCTACCATACATTTACGAAATGGTTTCATCATGCTTCATCTTAAAAGCCTCATATTCAGAAACTAACATATTAGCTTTAGTTTCTTTTACCTCTGATGTACCTTCGTAAATTACCATGAGGTGATTCCAATCTCTTTTGCGCTTGAGCATGATGACACTCTTGAGAACTTAGTTGGATGGAGTGAACACTGCATTATGTTCATTGCACTCCAGTTGGCATTTGATTTCTTCATCTCTTCCTGAGTCTACTTCTCTTCATCCTCGGACAGCTCATTAGGTCCATTGCTCACCACCTTCCATATCTGATGGTCTTGTGCTCGCAAGAATACTTGCATACGAGTTTTCCAGTATGCATAATTAGTACCATCAAAATAAGGAGGTCTATTTACAGAGTGACCCCCAGCAATATAACCCCTAGATTCCATATTACACAGATCTCTCCTGGTTGTGAAACCAAATGAATTGGAGAACCAGGCTCTGATAGCACATGTTAAGTGTAGAATGATTATCTAGGGTGGGGTTGAATAGAGAATCTTCAAAATTATATGCCAATTTGTAAAATAGAATCAGTGAGATTTGAAAACAGATTAAGTGAATGACTCACAACACAAAGAAACACAAACCACACAAGAGAGAGCAGAATTTTTAAGGTGGTTCGGCTCCAATGAGGAGACCTACGTCGACCCCTCACCAAATCAGTAAGGCTCCACTACGAGGACAACTGTGTGAGACTCTCACACAACTTTTCATTCACAGCTTCCACAAATCCTCTGACTCACAGCTTGAACAGCCTGCTGATTCACAGCTTCAAATCTTATGATCCAATCACAACAAGTGAAGGATCAACTTAGTCTACTTCACAAAGAAGCAGACGGCTAACCAAAGTAAAATTTAAATAAATTGAAGAGTATTGAAGTAGACAGATGTCTGGAGAAGTTTAGAGGTGATCAAACTCTTAGCACAAAAGCTAGATCTGATTCGAGAACTCTCTAGCTTCAATTCAAACTTCTCCTCTGACGAATTCTTCTTCTGATTACAGCACAAGGATCGCACGCCTCTGAGTCGAAGAAGAATTCTGATCCTCTATTCTCAGTGTTCAGCAACAGTTCTTCGAAGTCGCAAATTGGCTCGATCCAACAACACCTTCTTTCGATTTGATGCAATGTTGAAGTCGCATGTTCTTCCTAAACACAGATATCTGCCCTCCTTAGTTCTTCGAGCTCTCCGATTTTCACTTTTTCGAACTGTACGTGATACATTTCCAACTGGGATTCTTCTCCACTTTTGATCTGATCGTGTGGGATCTTCTGCAGTGGGCCACTCAACAGATTCCCATGACATGGGAGATACTTTTTGCCGCCAAAGAATGGAACCTTCCAGAAACAAGTGACGTGTACCTAAAGTCCCAACCGATGGACCTAGGATCACGTGCCCATTACTTATGCACGAGCGGCTACTCTATTGAAAGATTCTAAGTATTGTAGTGTCGAAGCATCCAAGATCTGGTGTCGACACACACTTACTTGAAGTAATGTATGAGACCCAGAAATATATCCATTGGAGTCAACTCTAGGCCTTCTAGAGTCTACCTCATTCACAATACTGAGATTTTGTCCAACACTAAGAAGTAGTGTTGACCTAATAGCCTCATAACGTCGACCTTATCTATTTGCTTCTTTTCAGTGCAACATAGGAAAAAGCCCCTAGTGTCGACATGTTCCTTGAGAGTGTCGACCTCATCTGAACATCAAATGTCTTCATTGCTTGGAAACTCAGTATGTGTCGACCTGATCTCTAAATTGTGTCGACCTTATGGACAGTACTGAATTTTCTCCACTTGATGCAAATAGATTGGCTTTGACTTTTTGGATGTTCCTGTGATACAAATACTATGTGTCAGACACTTATGGCTTTCTACTTAATTTATGACATCATCAAAACCAGGGACACAACAATCTCCCCCTTTTTGATGATGGCAACATTTAATCATAGAAGTTTGGACGTTTAAATATGTTCATAACCAGGAAACATTAGTCCACTCAAACCATTCACAGAAGTAAACATGTCATCCACACAAGTAAAACACACAATCATAGATCCATTGCAATTGAACATGCTTTGATGAATCCATTGCAATTGAACATGCTTTGATGATTTCATTCCACAGAGCAAGGATTTTACAAAGATCATCAACCATCAAAGTACTAAAGACAAGAAGCATAGTTATATCCAACTATAAATCATCAAAACATCCATTAAACATGTATGACCATCTCTCCCCCTTTGACATAATCAAAAAGAGGGAAATTACTGAGCAGATGGAGGCGGCTGTGGAGGGACCAACTTGTTCTCAATGCGGGACAGTCTGAAGTCTAGATCACCAGTGGTCCCAGATAAAATAATCATTTCCATTAAACTTGAGATTTAGAAATTCTTTCAAGGTTGCAAACTGATTATCAATCACCACTGGCACATTATCCACTCCATGAGGCATGGATTGGTGCAACTGCTGAGGAAGTAGCTTGATTACTGTCTGCTGAGTCATGGAGATCATGCGACTTCCAAACCTGATTAAATTCATCTCTCACCAGTTGGAGTTGTTTAGAGATATCTTCATGATAACCTCTCAGGATGTTCATCCTTTGAGAGATCTATTGAACTGACTGAACTAGACTAGGAATGTCATTGATTTTTCACATCCTTGCTGCAATAGAACTTCAATGGACTGGACTTTGTCATAGATCTCTGTTTGAGTATATGATGCTTTATTAAACACATATCCTATGGTCTTAACCAGCTGATCAGATCTAACTACTGTAAATCTGTGGATTTGTTCTTGTCTGTCAACATTTTCAGTGAACCTCCTTTCAATAGTTTCCAGTCTGCTGTCAAAATCCAAGGCTTGTTGATCAACTTTTGTGTGCAATAGAGCAAGAGAGTTGTTGACTGCTGAGAATTGATCCTGGAAGAAGTTGAGAAGCCTAGATGAAATTTGAGCTCCTGCTAAGGATGAGGAAGGAATATCATGCACAGATGGAGAATGTCCAGAAGGAGGAAGATGAGGAGGTGAGATGTGAGGAGGATCTGATCCTAGATCATCAGCTGTAGGGATATGAATAGGAGACGGAATAGGCAGATTCTCTTCCAACTGAATATCCTCATGGACAACATCCCTCTGAATTCTCTACACTTCTTCATCTTGTTGTGGCTGGTCCATACCCAATTCCTCATCAACATTTGCCTGGGGTGCTAAATTAAGCTTCATAAATTTCTCAATGTGAGCCAAGTCATATGTATGAAACTTGGCTATTTTCGAAACTTTGGTAGCACCCAAGGGAATGTCCAACTACTAAAAGATTGTGGACAAATGAGCTGCATAAGGTAGACTCTTTCTCAACTCCGACCTGGTTACCTCATGAAGCAGTCGACAGATGATTGTTGCCAGGTTGACTTTTTCTCTATTAATCATGCAGAACATCAGAAATCTCTGCAAGCTAGTGACTCTTTGCCTCCCTCCTGCTTGAGGAGTTAGAATTGTAGTACACCAATGATGCAACAGTCGATTTATAGGAGGAAATTTGTTTACATTCAATGTTGAAACCATTGTCTGATTAATATCGTTTACATCACTTGGCAGACCAGTTAATACTGTCTATGCTCATGTGCATAGAACTAAAAATTCCGAGGGTTATGACCCTCATTTGGTATGTTCAGCAACTAACTCACAATGGCATTTGTGAGTATAATAGGAACTCCACTTACACTGGACTCTAGAGTATGCTTTTTACTGACAAAATTTCTAAAGAATTCTTGGACCAAAATAGGATAATATATCCTATGCTCACTTAGAAAGCTTGTCCAGCCCTGGAATTCTAGCATACCTAGAAGTTCTGGCAAAGTATTGATCATACCTTCATCATGAACTTTGATGATTCTGGGATGCAGGATAGGCTTGTTCCCAGTTATCATTCTTTTCACTTTTGAAGAGGAAAACTTTGACTCTTCATCATCAATTCATCATCTCCAGATTCTGATTCCTCTTCTTCTTGGTCAGAGTTCTGTTCTAGCACCTCAAAACTAGCTTCCTTGTCAAGTTCCTCTTGATCTTCAGCAATGTCCTGAATAGCAGCCTCATCACCATTGCTCTCTTCCTCTCCATCATTTTGAGCACTCACATTGTCATCCTCAACCAGTAACTGCTCATAGTTGTCGACTTTAGACTGCTCTGCTTCACTGGCACTAGGGTTTTGAGACTGAGATGACTACTTTTCTAGAACTTTCTGTCCGCTAGAACTATTATTGGAATCCTGAGGATTAGGGCTTCCATCAGGAGACATTTGTGAAATAACATTCTGAGAGCTTTGCTGGCGGGCCTCTTCTTCATCTAAACTGCTCAAATCTACGAACTCCTGCTTCTTCTTGCCCTTGGAAAAGTTCTTTTCTTTTGCTTTGTGGGGATGTGAAAACCTCCAGCTTGAAAAGGATGGGACTGCGGACTTCTCCTCTCAAATTTCAATACCTTTTGCAGGATCATTGCGCGCCTTTGTGCGCTGTTTTGGTATAGAAGATTCAACCTCCTTCCTCTTTCCTCCAAGACGGGGTTTCATCTTCGGAGACATAAACAGATGGACAGGGTATCAAAGAAGGAAGAAGTTGCAGTTGCAGAAAGAGGATTTTTGGAGAAAGTTTGAGAGGGATGAAGGCAAAACATTCAAAACAGCTTTTAGAATCGAGTTTATTGAAGAGACGTGACGCTTGATGCGTTGACCTGCCCTAGGAAATACAGAGAGCCTGCGAAGCAATGAAACATATTGTGATTCAACGACAAGCGAAAGAATAGCGTCGACTCTAATGTGAAGAGTGTCGACTCTAAGAAATTGAGATCAAGGCAGAAATTAAAAAATTTAAAATGGGAACAATTCACCATGATACTCTAAACTTCTAGAAAAATCTTGAGAGTGTTAACAACATTTATACTTCTTTCTCTCCACTTCTCTTTATTAGTGAGATTAATGGTTTGAAAATTATAAACATTAGTTTAATCATTAAAAGCATTGAAATATTCATAAGAGTAAACAACAGACGAGGAAATAATCCTTCAAATAGAGAAATTGCAACATTATGCAACCACTTACTCAAGACATGTAAAAAGGTGATCTTGGAAAGATAACAGGACACACCATGATACATTGAATTGAAAATTTCTATCTTGAAATTTTAAGAACTTTTTGAATCTTTTCATCATCATATTTTTTTTTAAATTGGAACAAATGACCAATCTGATTTCCCTTTCTTTTTCATGCAAGATCTCATACTTTTTACACACCAGAGCTTCTGATTACTTAAATAGGGTAATCTTCTTGTTTCAGGGAAAGTGTGCATCTTTTTATGTGAGGATACATGTTGATTAGACACCAGAATCCCCAGTTACTAAGAATGCACATGCAAAATTTATAATGACCCTGAACAAAATTAACTAGCTCATCATGACATACAATGAATCCATTGATTTTGCCAGAGATTTGCAGTTTCTCAGAGCATAGTCATTGTTCTGCCATTTGGAAGACTTTAAATATCAAAGGTTTATTAGAACATTTCTGAATCATGAAGATTTTTCAAGACAAAGTATATCAAATACTCTGAAAATCTAACCAGAGAAACCAAGTTACATGAAAATTTTTAGAGTTTAATAAAAAGCAATTCTCACTTGATGAACTAATTTCCGCACTGTTATTTAACCTTTTGAACTTTTTAGAGCCTTTTAAAGGTTAAACTAGACATTGATAATTCGCAAACCACAATCTTTTACTTTCAGAAACAGAGGAGTTTAAAACAAACATAAATGAATTGAACTCCCCCTGAGACTTTGCTTAAAAATTCAGATTTTCATAATGAAATTACTACCCCTCACAATTGACTTTTTGAAACAAGAAGGAAAGGAAATAGGATTCCCCCTCAACAATTGCATATAAGACCCTTGGTACTTGGCGGAGACATATACTCACGCATGGTGAAAGATTCCAGAAAAGCTTAACTTCCCTTCTTCAAGTCACCATTTAATATACCAAAAGGCTAATGCAATGTGTGAATCAAGAGTTTATTTGCTGAAACAGGAAGAAATTTATTTACAAAAAGGAAGTGAAGGTGTATAGAATGAAAAGAATGGCAAAGAGCTTGGAGTGAAAAGAATAGTGTCGACTCTCTTGCCAAAAGAGTCGACCTAAGTCTGAACAGTCAACATAGAAAGACTGAGAGGTTTCTCCTTCACAAACAGCACAAGAACTGAGCACATTCCATCAAACTCATTTGATCAACTGAACCACTAAGCATAAGCTTTCAACCAATTTTCATCCCAATATTTTGACAGAAATCATCAAGAAGATTTATCAACCAGCAACAAGAATTTTATTACACCACAAACAATTACACAGGCAAGCATTCACAGCAATTTTTAAAACAATCAATCATGAATCAAGCAAGCAAAGGCCAAGTTCTCTTCTTAAACAAGAATATCTTTCATTGCACAAAGGTTTAGTGAAGATATCAACAATTTGTTTTGAAGTTTCAACAAAGTGCAATTCAAAAGAATTTTTGTTTAATTCATCTCTTAAAAAGTGATGCCTGATTTCTATGTGCTTTGTCCTAGAGTGCTGGATTGGACTTTTAGCCAAACTATTTGCACTAGTGTTATCACACAAAATTGGGACACATCCAAGATCTACTTGGTAGTCTTGGAGTTGATGTTTAATCCAAAGCACTTGAGTGCCACAACTCCCTGTAGCAACATATTCTACTTCTGCAGTAGAGAGAGCAACCGAGTGTTGTTTCTTGGAAGCCCAAGAGACTAAACACCCTCCCAAAAATTGGCAATAGCCACGAGTACTCTTTCTGTCCAACTTACATCCAGAATAATCCGCATCTGAGTAAGATATCAAGTTAAACTCACTAGATGCAGGATACCACAATCCCAGCTCATGAGTTCCTGCAAGGTATCTAAAAATTCTTTTTGCAGCACTCATATGGGATTCTCTAGGACTAGCCTGAAACCTAGCACACATGAACACTGAGAATTGAATGTCTGGTCTAGATGTTCTTAAATAAAGCAAGGATCTGATCATACCTCTATAAATTTTTGGATCTACAAGGTTACCTTTTAGATTAGCATCCAAACTTACAGTGGTGCTCATTGGAGTAGCCATGGCTTTGGTATTCTCCATCTTGTATTTTTTCAGCAAATCATGAATGTATTTTGACTGATTTATAAAAGTCCCTTCCTTTGTTTTAACAATCTACAATCCAAGAAAGAATTTTAGTTCTCCCATTTAACTCATTTTGAATACATTTGTCATCAATTCAGTAAATTCCTTACACAATGAGAATTTTGTTGATCCAAAAATAATATCATCAACATAAATTTGGACCAGCAAAATATCTTTTCCTTGAACTTTTGTAAAAAGTGTTTGATCTAACTTACCTCTTGTATACCATTTACCTGTAAGGAATGAGCTCAACCGATCATACCATGCCCGGGGAGCTTGCTTCAGGCCATACAGAGCTTTGTCTAATTTAAACACATGATTAGGAAGGTTAGTACATTCAAAACCAGGAGGTTGTTCAACATAAACTTCCTCCTTAATCAGTCCATTTAAAAATGCACTCTTAACATCCATTTGCTGCAGTTTAATACCATTAGCACATGCAAAAGAAAGTAAAATTCGAATTGCTTCAAGTACAGCTACTAGAGCAAAAGACTCTTCAAAATCAATTCTAAATTCCTTATTACAGCCTTTTGCTACAAGCCTAGCCTTGTTTCTAATTACCTTTCCATCTTCACTGATTTTGTTTCTAAAAACCCATTTGTAGACACCCAATTCTGGCCCATAAGCCGAACCACATTTCTTGTTCTCTTAATAAGCCCCTAGTTGGTTACTCACCTTGAGCCCATTCGTTATCCATGTTGTGAGCCCATTAAAGGGCCAATTTTCAGATTATCCCATCCAATTATCTTCCTATAGAGTCCTCATGCTTAATTGTCCATTATTCTCCCTTATAATTGATCTATATTTTGAGATAATCAATATTCTTTAACAAGACGGGTCATGGCGCCGCGTTATCCTTGTCGCGCCCCGCTTGTCCGTCGTGACAGCCCATGCATATCCATGCATGTGTCCTTGGGGTTGCGACCATCATAGTCGTCGCGAATATGCCTGTCGCGCCCCTACGATCTGTCGCGACTACAGTCGAGTGCGCTGACCTCCGCAACCACCTCCTATTTATTCTCTTATGGCATTATCTCTATCCTATGCAACCTCCCAACCCATCCTTGCACGGTTTGAGGTTCAAGGACCCTTAAGGACCACCCTAAGACTCTCCTACCTATATTTACATGATTTTATCCTTTCATTTTGGGTCAATATCACCTAGTGACGGGATAATCTCTTTCTTCCTCTTTATAAGCAAGGGTTCTTCTTTAGAGGAGAGGGGAGCTCGATTTTTGCCACGAAGTGCTGCCAAAATCTCACCAACCAGACACTTATCTCGTGGTTCAACCATCCCCACCCATTTTCACTTCATCCTCTCCAAGTCATCGATTTACCTTCATCCATGGAGCTTGGAGGTGGGGGGAACGACTTCTGACGATTCTACAGCGCCCAAGGATATCATCCAACGCCAAGGAGTCTCCCCATTGGAGCTCTTTCTTTCTTCTTCCCTCTCATTTCTCTTGCATGCATGTTGCTGTTTTTCCTTAGATAGGACGCATTTCCCTTTTCCTTCCTACGTTTTTCTACCACCCAAGGGGTTTAAAAACCACCCCCAGGTTTGTTCCTTCCATGCTCCCCCTTTTTCCTTTCATTTATAGATAGATACTATGCTTAAATATGTTCTAACATGGTTTTCTTTGTTATTTTCTTCGTTTTGGCAGGCACACCAGCAAGTATTGACAAGGAGCTCTTGTCCTCTGGTCGGCCGGAGGATAGGAAGAAGGTTCACATCCATTTTTCTCGCACTACAGAGAACGCGATAGGCACGAGGGTCGCGACAGCTGAAACGCGCCGTAGGGAAGCATCGCGACACCAGTCTCTTCGCGACGGGGAGACCCATCATGATCTTAGTAAGTGCCTTGTTCTCTTTCTTTTTTCCTAGCAATGTTAGCCTATTTAGTTCTTAATCATGGCAACTAGCTAGGTGGCGATCACACTTTCTTTTGTTCCATGCTACATGTTCTAAGTTCTAAAGAGCAATGTGTTACGTGTTTTGAGGGGTGCGCAGCCCCGTGATTACACCTTTTGGCGATCACGGCGGGACCTTCAGTGCTAGCCTCGTGGATTTTGCTTGCTTGCCTACCATGATGATCTGTTTATGTGCTTATTAGATACCCAGTTAGGTTTATTTTTGTGTCTATCTTGCCTCTGTGTTCACGGTTGTTAACGTGACGCATCGTGCAGGCGCGATCTGATCGCGGCCCGATGGGGCGACGCGACTATAGGTATGCATTACCTACCTTGTTCTTCATCCATGTCCTGCTCTGAGATTACTATCATGTCTTCCTCATGTTGTTCTGCCATGTATGTTCGCGCTTCTGCCTGTTAGAATCCTCCTAAGGTTCGGATTTTCTTTTTATTTTCACTGTTTGCTTTAGGGTCCGATCGCGACGCGTCATGCTACCGTTACAGTGCCACACTGTGAGGAGGAGACGCGATCGTAGGTATGTCTTGTATGTTGCTGTATTCCATTTGTATATCCATTTCTGTTTGTTTAGGGAGTCTTTCTATGTAGTTTACTTTATCCATGCTTGTATTGCGTTGTAGGATAGCTTGTTTACTAATTGTTTGTGTGTAACTATAGGTCTCTGCATTCTATTGATATCATGCCCGGATTGCCAGTTGTGATAGTGTCGCGATGTATCTGGTTGTCGTGACTTCAGTCGAGGCCTATTAGTTGCTCTGTGTTAGCTTAGGATAGACATTTGCTTGCACTTTCGTGCGTCTAGGCTCATGCATGCACTATTATCTCGTGTAGTTTAGGCTTCCTCCTTGGTAGAGTAGACCCTCTCACCTGCGAGCACTTGTGGGCTGACCAGGGTCTCCTACCGAGGGCCTCCGTAAGTCCCCACAGTCGTACGCACGTTGCGGTTGTCGGGCTGGTTGTACCCGTTGCACCCTTAGTTTAGTCCATCTCGCGCGTGAGTTGTGCACCCCCCTTAGCATCACCAAAGTACTTGAGTCCTTACCTATTAGGGTCCCTTTTGACCGAGTGTAATTTCATCAATCAATCGATTAAAGATCAAGTGAGCCCTAAAATTAAATGGTAATCATGACAACTTGAGTGCTTGTTTGCCACACCCCTTCTCATCTTACAGTCCTTTCTTGTTGTGTTAGAGTCTAGGGGTTGTTTGATAGTTGTGTCGTCCCCTGATTATTTAGGGGTTGTGTATGCGTCTTTGTCTAGGTCGTTCGAGTCAGTCCCCTCCAACTGTTGTACTATATTACAATCCTTTGTTCGGTTTGGATCACTTTCGTGTCCTTACCAATTACTCTTTGCCCATTGGGCTCCTCGAGGATGTGGCCCAGACTTCCGCGGCCACCCACTCTGGGCACATCCAGCCCCCTACCGCTCTAGATGGTCAATCTCGCCCCCCTTCTCCTCCTGGGGTGGATGACTCCCACACTCAATTCAGTCAACTTCTCCCACATTTGAGCCCGGATCAAGTTCGAGAATTTCTGGCCGCTGCCAAAGGCAAGCGTCCCCTATCCCTGCCATCTCATCATTCAGCCCAGCAAGCGGCTTCCTCTGCCCATGCTGTCTCGGCGCCACATATCCCTTCCACTGTGGCGGACCCTACTCCCTTGCGCTCACGGGCTATTCACTTCTCGGAACCCAGCTACCTTCCGGTGTGAGAAGTTCGGCCTAAGTCCCCTCCGATCTCTACATTCTATCAGGCCGAACCTACTCCTTTTCCCCGTAAGAGGTCATACTCTTTGGAGCAATCCCACTCTCTCATTCCCGCTCACCACGCCACGTCCCCCTTTGACTTCCTTGCCGAGTGGACGTCTATGAAGAGGGAGCTTCATGACCTCCGGAGACAATTGGATCCCCGGAAAGCCGCTGATATTCCCCTTCCTTCCTTCCAACACCTCTGGGTCCCGCCCCAGTCAGAACTCACTGTCTACCGACGATATTCCAAGGTAGGTGACCCCTATGTGCATTTGAAAGATTTTGTATATGAATCAGCCCTGCACAAGTACGACTACCACCTTATGGCATATTTGTTTCGTAAGTCATTGGATGGAGAGGCCCTCGAGTGGTTCTACTCATTGCCCCCTGAGGAATCCGAAGATTTTCATATTGTTCAAAAAAGGTTTTTATAGCAATTTCAAAATCGGGTCGGACCTGAGTATTCTTTTATTGATCTAGTGGCTGAAAAGATGAAGCCTAATGAGGAAATTACAGTCTATGCCGACAGGTAGCGCGCCCTAGCCGCGAAGGTCCACTTCCCAATGCCTGAGGAGGAGAAAGTTAAATTGATAATTGCCAATGCCACACCTACCTACCGTGCCATCTTACCCATGAACGACATCACCTCCATGCACCAGCTGTACAGCCGAGCCTGTTTCATCCAGACCCAACTCAAGGACTCACCCATCCACTCTATGATTGAGACCCAAAAGTCCCACTATCCTAAGAAACCCCATGGTCCTGTCACTGAAGGAGTCCAAACCAATGAACAGGTAGGTGCAGTTAACAATCCTCAGGTCTGGTAGGTAGGTACCCCTATACCCAACAGCCTCAGCAGCCATGGAACAATAGGCAGCCACCTCCTCACACCCAGAACCCCCAACAAGACCAACGCCAACACAATCAGGTTCCTCCACCTCAAAACGGCCTTGCTCCTAGGAAGCCTAACGAACCTAAAAGAGCTCAATATCCTCCCCTTCTAGAGAGTCTAGCTAACATTTTCGTGGCCCTCATGTCCCTTAATGCCCTTAGATTACCTCCCGAGAAGGCAAACTGGAATATGGCAGCGGATCAGACAAAGTAGTGCGTGTACCACTGTCATTCGTGCCACAATGTGTCGGATTGCTTTCAATTCAGGGATATTATATATGATCTCCACGAACATAATCAAATTGATTGGGCTGAAATGAAGAGATTGATCCAGACATTGAGGGACCAACAGGGGCAAAGGCAGCAGCAGTAGCAACAAAGGCGACAACAGCCACAGCAACAGCAGCAATTCCAACAACAAAAGAAGCAATTCCAACAACAGCAGCAGTAGTTCCAGAAACCATTCCAATACCAGCAACAACAACAGCCACAGCAACCAGCAAATGACCTCGGCATAATTCACAATCCTATGCCGCAGCACCAGCCCTCTCCAAACCCCCAACCTGCACCACCACCTCCTCCACCCGCTCGAAACCCCCAACCTGCTCCACCACCTCCTCCACCCGCTCAAGTTAACCTCGTCATCCACCATCCACCACCAGCAGCCGCATGGGCCTACGACGACGAGCATGAAGTAGGCAAACTTTTGGCTATTTCCCATATCACACCTACCTCCACCACACCTACCATTGCTACCATTACCTCGCCACTCTACAATACCCCCATCATACCACTCATCACTCCATCACCTCTTAACATCCCATTCTCCCCTGTGCCTGCACCCATAATAGCCAATCCCTCTATCATCGACACCTCTCCATCCCCACTTCACCATAACCTCGCCCTACGGAGCGGGCGGATGTTCCGCCGAATGTATCCTAACACATCCACGTCTATGCCAGGTCAGCCGACCTAAAATTCCAGCAGCAACAATCAGCAGCAGCAATAGGAACTCGAGGACATAGATCTAGTCTCGGGGACCCAGTATGATATACTAAAGCATTTGGACCAGACTCCAGCCAAAATATCTATCCTCAAGCTGATCAAGAGGTGACAGACCCACCAAGATGCCTTAAAAGCTTTTCTGCAGAGGGTCATGGTAAATGAAGACATGAATCACGACAATCTGCCGTCGGTCTTGTCAATTGTTAACAAGGGGCCGACAATCACCTTTGCAGACAATGAGCTAGCTCCCCCAGAGGCCAGGAGGATGCCTCTATGTGTAACTCTACTATAAATAAGGTGGTCGTTGATGCCGCCTTAGTTGATACAGGAGCTTCTATAAATGTGTGTCCTCTAAGCACTTTGTGGTCATCCAATATCACTGAGCGCCGCTTACAGCCCACTCCCACTACCATAGCTGCTTATAATAATTCCTGGCGGCCCTGCCACGGGGTTGTCTCCTTACAAGCAGAATTAGGCCCACTTGTTATGACCGTGGATTTTTATGTGCTTGACATTGACCTGACTTTTAAGGCTATCCTGGGTCGCCCTTGGATTAAAGCATTAGGGGCGGTCCCCTCCACGGCACACTAATGCCTAAAATTTCCATTCTAGGGGCGCATAGTTAAGGTTAAAAGTGCAGCAACCACCCATAATGTGGAAGCCATTGAAAAAATCATGTCGGCGGTCTGGCCATCAAATAAGCCCATCATTTCGGTGCTTGATGTAGATTATCCATGGGCTTACACATTCTCCTCCGGCCACCAAACTGTGTACCCATCATTGGCAGCTATCAAGAAGGGTATACAGTCAGACACCAAGGGCTGGAACATCATGCTCAAGATTGGCTATCAGCCGGGAAAAGGTCTCGGAGCTCATCTCCAAGGGAGAACTAAAACCATTCCTAGCTCAAAGCAAATCACAAAGCGGGGCCTAGCATACGTGGAAGAACTCAAACCATGGACAACCTACTCGTCAACTCCAAAAGTAGACCTAGAGCCTCTCACCTAGACATTATATGACCACTTTGTCAGAGGACCTATACAGCCAGGATACAACACTGT
Organism: Colocasia esculenta; assembly: GCA_014218235.1. NCBI lineage: Eukaryota > Viridiplantae > Streptophyta > Magnoliopsida > Alismatales > Araceae > Colocasia > Colocasia esculenta. The sequence goes on along the minus strand of CM024760.1, from coordinate 65,649,660 downwards.
CAACATAGAGGCGTCTACATCTGCATATCAACTTCTGGAGGCCCAGCGGCCTGACAAGAAAAGAAGGCTGAAGAGGCAGAAGCAGAAGAAGGATCAGACATAGAAGACCTAATCTCAGAACTCAGTCTTTTGTTCTGGAATGGTGACCTCGCAAACCCTCCGGCAGTGACAGACTCTGCAGCATCAACATCAGCACCTCCAAGCGACAGTTGCTTGGGTATGGTGAGGATTTTGAAACATTAAACCCCATTAATCTGGTAGATGAGTTCTGGCCCAGGCACCCCCGGCCTTCTAGTTATTGTATATTTTCCATCCTTGTTTCTAAATTCTCCTTCATCCCTCTTTCTCCTCCTCTTATTCTGCAATTCTCCTCTGACGCTCTCGAAGCGTTAGCTACTTCCTCACCCCATTTCGTCCTTTCATTTAATGGCATTGTTCTCTCCTTCTCCCGATGCCTTCAAGTGTAGGGAAGCTTGTTTTCCTTCTTAGGTTAGTATGTTGTGTTTAACTAAAAAAAAAAAACTTCCTTTCCACTCCTCATTCCCCCCAGCAATCGGACGGCGATCCCCGTCGTTCCTTTCCTTTATTCGGACGGCGATCCCCGTCTTTCCTTTCCCCTTCATCGGACGGAGATCCCCATCCTTCCCCCTCCAAAACAGAAATCCCCGCTTCCATTTCTATTGCAATCCCCACTTTTGATGGTGATCCACGTCATTCCTCACTTTCAATTCTTGGACGGTGATCCCCGTCCTGGTGTTCTCTTGACGGCGATCTCCGCCATTCCCGACTTTCAACTCTTGGACGGTGATCCTCCTCTCCGTGTTCTCTTGCTCTTGACGACGATCCCCATCCTCGTGCCCCCTACTTTTGATGACGATCCTCGTCACCCGTGCACTCTTCCTCCCTCGGCGGTGATCCCCACCCTTCTGTCCTCTTCCTTCTGCTCGAGCGGCGATCCCCGCTCACCGACCAGCATGATCACCATCGGCGATTTGGGTGAGGGGCCTTCTGTTCCCCTACACCCTGACTTTGCTGTGGGCACCTTGAGCTCGAGTGGCCTCTCCTTGCCTCCAGACACATCAGAGGACCCTTGCGGCCGTGCCGCACCCCTTCCTTTTCTTTCCAATAATCCTCTGGACACTTCTCTAGAGTCCTCTGTAAATATCAACCCTAGGTTAGGATCAGGGGTAGAATCTAGTAAGTCCCCGTAATGTCATACCCCGTAGATACCTGGTAGATCTGGTGCAAAGGTGTGGCGCTCTTTTGGCTGTCGAAGAGTTCATCCAAGAAGCTATCATTCTAAACCTAGAAACTCAGCACGAAGAGGAGGGGCTAGACAACAGATTTGGGGTATATGAAATCTTAACTGAGGAGGACCCCTTGGATGAGAAATATGGTGAAATAGAGGATGCTGCCGAGATGTATGCTAGTGGGATGAGGAGATTCGATGAACCAACATCAGTAGTCGATGAACCCACCAAAGTGGTAAATATTGGGACAGAAGAAGAACCCAGGCTCTTGACCATAGCTTCCAATCTCCCTCCTGAGGAAGAAGAGTTACTCAGAGAAATGTTAAGGGAGTACAAGGATTCTTTTGTCTGGTCGTATTATGACACGTCTGGCATTGACCCCGAGTTAGTAGAACATAGGTTGATCTTGAAGCCAGGGGCAATAGCCGTTAAACAAAAATTAAGGTGTTTTCTCCCCCACATCGCTTTAAAGATGAAGGAGGAGATCGATAAACTACACAAAGATAAGTTCATCCGTGTTGTCCTCTATCCTTTGTGGGTGGCTAACATAGTCCCGGGGATGAAGAAGGACGGAAGAGTACGAATCTGCATAGACTTCCGGGACTTGAATAGGGCATGTCCAAAGGACGACTTCCCATTACCTCACTTGGATGTTTTAATTGATAACACCGCCGGGTTCGAAACCCTCTCATTCATGGATGGTTACTTAGGATATAATCAAATCCGTCTAGCCCCGGAGGACCAAAAGAAAACCTCCTTCACCACGCCCTGGGGAACTTATTGCTATGTGGTCATGCCGTTTGGATTGAAGAATGCCGGCGCCACTTATTAAAGGGCAATGTTAGCAATCTTCCACGATATGATTCATATTGATGTCGAGGTTTATGTGGATGATATTGTGGTGAAGTCTCGGACCTGAAGTGAACATTCCTCTGTGCTTGCCAGGGTGTTTCGGTGCGCGCAAGAGTATCAATTAAAAATGAATCCAAAGAAGTGCATATTTGAGGTTTCCTCAGGTAAGCTATTAGGTTTCATAGTCAACAAGCGGGGGATTCAAATAGACCCAAACAAGGCCAAGGCAATAAATGAGATGCCTCCTCCTAAGAACATATCTGAGCTTCGAGGACTGATTGGTCGGCTACAGTTCATAAGGAGATTCATATCTCAACATTCTCAAAGGTGTTGTCCTTTCTATGAACTATTAAAAGGAGGGGCCAAATTCGAATGGAATAATAAGTGCCAAGAGGCCTTTAAATCTCCCTGTGCTGCAAGCGCCAGTTCCGGGAAAACCCCTTATCTTATATCTGTCAACTATCGAGGACTCCCTAGGAGCTGTCCTTGCTCAGCATGATGATTCTGGTAAAGAAAGGGTAGTCTATTACCTATCCAGGCTCTTCAATCCCTCCGAGCTCAAGCTCACCACAATGGAGAAAACATGTGCAGCGCTAGTATGGGTAGTGCAGAAATTGAAGCACTACTTCCTAGACCATCAAGTGAGTTTGATTTCTAGAATGGACCCTATTAGGTATCTCTTAGAGAAGCCAATTCTCGCCGACAGATTGGCACGTTGGCAGAGCTTCTTGTCTCAATTCGATATCACCTTTGTAGTCCAGAAGGCTATCAAAGGGTACATCATAGCTTAGCACCTTGCTCACCTTCCTCTTCCTCATAGTGACACGGTCCAGGAAGAATTTCCTGATGAAAACCTGTCACTCATCTCTTGCGAGCCCTTCTGGTCACTCCATTTCGATGCAGCTCTTAATTCTAGCGGACGAGGCATAGGTGCTATCTTACTCACCCCAGAAGGGATCACCATTCCAATAGAATATCAACATTAGTTCCCTACCATCAACAATATCTCCGAGTACGAGGCTCTCCTAGCCGGTTTAAAGCTTGCCTATCTCTTAGGCGCGCGTCACCTCAAGATCATAGGAGACTCTCAACTCATTCTTCGGCAGGTCCTTTCTACCTATCGCACTCGTGACCCTAAGATCATGCCTTGTCAAGATCTGGTCACTCTCCTAGCCAAGCAATTCCGCAAGCTCATCTATATTCATACTCCTCGCTCTCAGAACATCCTGGCCGATGCCCTGGCATCTCTGGCCTCATCTCTTTCTTTCCCTCTCAGTTGCAGCACTGAGACTATCATTGTCCAGAGGTTAGAAGCACCCTCCACTCAGGATCCTTGGTTCAATAACCTCAGGAGCTCTTTAGTCTTGAAGGCAGAGAGAAGAGAAGCGAAGGAAGTAATGCTTGTGGAGTTAGGAGAAATGATGGAAGAAGAAAGGCCAGGGTACCATGAGATCAATCAATACTGCAAGGACGGTACCTTCCCAGAAGAAGTTGGAGCTGAGGATAGAAGAGCCATCCGTAGAGCTGCGTTAAGATATACTATCGTTGGAGAAGTGTTGTATAGACGTGCTCTAAATGGAATGCTCCTCAGATGCTTGACGGACAAAGAAGCTTGGAAGGTGGTGGAAGGAGCCCACTCCAGTGAGTGTGGAGGGCATGTGAATAGCCAAACGCTAGCTAAGAAAATCATTAGGCAGGGCTATTACTGGCCAACCCTAGAAGAAGATTGCGCCATCTACGTCCATAGGTGTGTCAAGTGCCAGCTCCATGCTGATAAAATCCATGCTCTTCCTTCCTTTTTGCATCCACTATACTCCCCTTGGCCATTCTCCATGTGGGCCTTTGATATCATTGGACCTCTTGGTGATCCTAATGCTCAAATAAAGTAAAAATCTTTTATTCTCACTGCTATTGAGAACTTCACCAAGTGGGCCGAAGCAGAAGCATTTGCAAAAATCAAAGGATCAACTGTATGCAGGTTCATCATGAAGAACATCATCTCACGGTTTGGAGTGCCAAGCGGCATCGTCACCGACAACGAACCCCAATTCATATCCCAAGAGCTTCAGGACTTATGTAAGAAATACAACATTTCCGTGCATCATTCTTCTCCGTATTATCCACAGGAAAATGGTCAAGTCGTAGCCACAAATAAAACACTTTTGAAAATTTTAAAGAAAACTTGTGAGTCTCATAAATTCGTTGATTGGCTTGAGAAGTTAATTGAGGCTCTATGGGCCTACCGTACCTCCATCCGCACGCCCACAGGGCAAATTCCTTTTTCACTTACTTATGGGATGGAAGCGGTATGTCCATATGAGATCCTCATTCCCTCGCTAAGGGTGCATCTTGACAAAGAACTTAATCTCGATGAATGTCGAGAGGCGTTACTTACACAGTTGGAACTCCTAGACGAGCGGCGTCTAGCTACAGCCGATCAAGTGCTTTCATATCAAAATAGACTCTCAAGATCATTTCAAAAGAAAGTGATTGAACACAAATTTCAAGAAGGAGACATGGTCTTGAAGCGAATTTTCATAAAACCTGGTGGTCCTAGGTCGAAATTGCAAGCAAATTGGGAAGGGTCATACGTCATCAAGGATGTGTACCCTGGGAACGCATATAGGTTAGTAAATGCCGAGGGTGAGGAGCTCTCTCACCCGTGGAATTGATTGTACCTTAAAAGATTCTATCCATAATAAAAGATTTTGATTTTCGATAGTGGTGCCATTTTGCAAAAGAACGTTAGCTGTTGTGAGCCTTACATCTGTCTTATTACTGTCAGGCACCCTTTGGGTTTGGCCAACACACACACAACGCGGCAACCTATGGTCAATTTCCCCTAGACACGGATGTTCCTACTTAGCCCTAGTGTAGGAGAGTGAAGGTCTTTTCTATTCCTGCTCGGACAAGATCTAGGGGCAAAAGGACGCTAACTTGTAGACAAATGAGGGTGTAAATCATGTGTCAATAAAGTCTCAAAGAGAGACGATCAGTTTCAAAAGAAAGAAGAACTAACAAAAGAATAATAGTGAAAGAAAATGTAAATGAGGGCATGGCAAAGAGTGGCAGTCCCCAAGTAAAAGCAAAAGACCACAAAGTCTTTGGACAACAGACGGAATCCATGTGGGCTACACCCCCCTGAGTCAAACAAGCCAGTGTCTGAAGTACCAACGCCAAGTCTTATCCCTTTAAGTCTTCCTATCCTCACTTATGACCGGATCACTCCCACACTTGGTCTGTGCAGGAACACTAGTGACTAGGGGCAATCAGCCATAATGGGGCCAAGAAAAACAAATACACACCGCACCCAGAGGATATTTAACAGCTGAAGTTGGGAGGTGAGGTTTACAACCAACTATCCAAATGCAAAAGGTGTCGCTAGAGAAAATCTCAAAATCCAAAAAATGAGAAAATTCCAAAATCCAAAAAAATGAGAAAATACCAAAAATCTAAAAAAAAAGAGAAAATTCCAAAATCCAAAAAAATGATAAAATCCAAAAATCCAAAAAACAAAAAAAATCTCAAAGTCTAATAACAAAAAAATTTAGAAAATCTCAAAACCCAAAAAAAATTACAAAATCTCAAAAATCCAAAAAAATCAGAAAATCTCAAAATCCAAAAAAAAAAATTTAGATGTATATATCGCTCTCTTTTAGCATGCATTATTTCCATTTACTCACCGCCTATTTAATAAGGCTCAGCCCTTTGACTACTATAAAGTTAAAGTCATTCCTTACTTAGTGCAAGGGGCTGAGCTAAAAAACAGATCTAACCTGTTTTGCTAAGTGTGTAGGGGCAGAACCTCTTGAACAGCGCAACGATGTACTCAGTTTCCTCTCGCTCGCTCTCGCACACTTGTTCGGATCTCATCTCTGACTCGTGTCAATCACAATTCATTCAGTCACACAAAATTGACACAAAAATAAAAGGTCCACTAATAAAAAAAAAATGCATCATGTACAAAGATAGAGGGGGTGGCTTACAAGCTCCTCACTATTTGCCACCACTCTCCCCAGATCCCTCATGTCTCTCGGGCGGAGGCAGCATCTCGCCACTGCCCCTGGTACTCCTAGCACTTGTCTCTCCGGCTAGGCGCCTCTCCTCCTCCTCGTTCCTCCGAAGACTAGAGGAACCAACCAAAAACTGCCTAACCAAGGCACCACTCGCCTCGCTCACTCCACTCCGGCTCCGACTCCTGCTCTGGGCAGCTTGGCTCATCATAGCCATGCAGCTCCTAAGCTCCTGAACTAAGGACTGCTACACGGCTAGATCGGTGCACAGTCGGGCCAACTCACCGTCGCCTCTGCCTATACACACCACCGGGCCATCTCCGATGTCGTTGTCTCCGCCTATGTGCGCCACCTGGTCACCTCAGCTGATGACGGCCCCGTCTGTGTACGCAGTCGGTCTGCCTCTACTGTCGCTGTCTCTGCCTGAAGGCGCCACTAGGTGACTGACACTGCCGCCGCATCAGCTTGCTCTTGCCAGTGGATCGCCTAGTCGGTGGCAGTCTTCACCTCTATCACCTGTAGAAGCATGTCAATGTCAAAATCTGAATCAATTTCAGCTTAAAATTAATGTCACACTTACCCTCTCTGCCAGCTCCTCTTGCGCCTCCTCGGCCCTCCTCACTGTATCCACCAGTCGATCTTGTAGACCCGACTGGGAGGTCTCTGCTACTGTCTGAGATGAGGATGCACTGGCCTGTGCCCTCCTCACAGTTGCTAGCTCCGCACGCTGCACATGCAACACTTGTCAGTTTCTCAATTAGATGAAACTATTGGTACGTTACCGAAGTTTGAGTAGGTACTTATCAGCTGCTCTACCTCTCTCCTCTCTGCATCCTGGTCTTGTACCGCTGAGTGAAGCAGGGCCTGGAGCGAGGCAATCTCCCCAGCCACATCCACCTGTGATTCATCGGACTATGTCAGATCCACATCAATCTTAGAACAATTCATGAGATCTGAGTTTAGTGGTTTACCTGTCGTCTCGCACCCCTGTAGACCCTCGCCCCATACTTCAAGGCAAAAGATTGTAGGAATGCATCATCGGACTCGGCGTCTGACCGGACATGCCTACCTCGATGGTCCTAGTCGGTGATCTACTCTCGGGCCCGCTCGCGCCAGTCGGTGGTGTCCTGAAGTCCCCGAAAGCTCCGGCCTGGACTAGGGGTCTGGCCTCAGCTAGGGAACTCCATAGTACTCTGACGGAGACCGAGTGACCTCTGAGTTAGATGCAAGTGGAGAGGTAGCACGAGGTTGAGATCATGAACCCATAACGCCCTACCGAAGTAGGGGCGGGCCTGCTCCAACCAAGGTTGTCCCTCGTCCCCCTCCTCTAGATAGGGCTGCCACACCACCTGCACATCAAAAGCACATCTTGTTAGTAGCTGAGTACTTGAATCAAATCAAATTGAACTAAGAGAGAGGGTCGGATACTCACATCTAGCTGGGGGTAAGTGTCGATCGCGTCCTGGATGGATGCCAGCTACTCCTCTAGTGGGTGCGTGTCTCGGCACGACACCCAGCGTCGAGCTAAGGGCATGAGGCCCGGTCGCTCCAGAGTCCCCCTCCTCATGCCGGGGAGGTGAAGATAGGTCCAGACCTGTAAAAAAAAAATTCAAAAATGCAATCAGATCGTAGTTGTAATGTAAAGGCAGTTTAAGTAAAAAGGGCAAGGGGAAAAGAAGCGTACGTGAAGAAAGGGGAAGAAGCCGCTGATCGATGTTTGCTGGTCAGAGGAGCCCAGGCTCTCAAACTGATGCGCCAGGAATGTAGCTCCCCACACATAGCTCCCCACCTGGTCTAAGTCGTCTAGTAGTGGCAGGAACCGACAGTGGACCGCGTCGCCCCTCATAGCAAACAGAAGTCTGCCAAGGAAGAAAGTGAGGAAGCGGCGCAGGTCCAGGTCTGCCTGAGCCCCTGACTCACTAGCTAGAGTCTCTCTACAATCCCACACTAGCCTCTGTAGCTGCTCGTCAACTATCTCGGCCACCTCCTTGTCAGTATGGAAAAGCTCTAGACTCTCCTGCAGCTCCACTCTAGAGATGAGAGAAGACCTGGGACCTACAGTCAAGTCTAGGATCCTATGCACTAACCCCTGGTAGCATGGGTAGGTGAAACTGCTTACCGGACGCCCGTACACTCTCAGGCCCGTGACGCGGTTCACATCTTCCAGGATGGGGATCATATGTCCCCATGGGAACACGAGGCAGTCGTCTCCGCATCCCACCTACTGCGCAGGGCCTGAGTGAGAGGGGCGTCCGCCCTCATCCTCTCCATCCTCAGAACCTCCCCAAACCCCATCTCGTCTAGTCTATCTCTCTGGAATCCGGGGAGGGCTAAGTACACTGCCAGGACCAGGAGCCACGAAACCTGAGCCCTCATCTCACCCTGCAAGTACAAATTAGTCAATTGGTCTGTTTAAGCATGCTATATTGGTCTCTCGGCTGAGGTCGCGACGGCCCTGTGGGTCGCGACCTTGTCGCGACGCTCCGATGCATCGTGACATGGCCGTGACGCCCAAAGGGACCGCGACCTTATCGCGACGGCCTTGGCCGACGCATCTTTGTCACGGCCTATGACCCCATCGCGACTACTGGTGTCGCGACGGGGCGGGGCGTCACGTTCTCAGGCGATGGACAACTGGAGCATCCTTTGTTTGGGGGCCATTTTTTTGGGCATCCTGCCCTACACCTGCCCTCTATGGGGCTCGTCCATCATGTGCACACCCATGAATCGAAGAGATTTGGGCTTGGGGGCTTACCTTTTTCATTGCCTCCTCTCGGGCCATCACCACCCCCTCCAGATCCACCACCGGCACTTCCTCCTCCTCCATTTGCACCTCTGGCTCCTCTTCCACCTGAGCCACCTCGCGACGCCGCGACCGCCTCGCTTGGCATTTGCCCCGATCACCACTGCCGCTACCGCTTCCCTCCATCACCGCCGTGAGGGAGAAGGTTATAGAGGGAAGAAGAGAGTGTGGGAATGAGAGAGGAAGAGGGAGAGAGGGAACACAGGAAGAATGAGAGGGTGGTCGGAGCTAAGGGTGCAATCGCCGAATTTCGGAGCAAAGGAGAGAGTTGTGAGCATGAGAGGGAAGAAGAAGGGGGTTTCAGCATTTTTGAATTGTCAGTTTGTGTCGCGACGGCTATAGACGTTGCGTTATTTTCGCGGCGGCCCGATGGTCCGCGACACTGTCGTGACCTATCGACCCGCCGTGACATGGAGGTGACATCTATTTCGGTCACGACTTCAAAAGAGCAATGCGCACAGTTCATAAAAAATCTGGTTTTATTGATTCAACATCAATTACATCACCTAATCATGTACATGATCAATCAAACTATATTTTCAAGCCCGAGCTACCATCTGATACAATGTCTATATCTCTCAAAGCTCTCAAATGCCCGGTACCGCCTCAGATCCTCCAGTACAAATGGTCGGACTCTCTTCAAGGCCTGATGATACTCTCGGGTAACGTCTTGGTCCTCCATCACTTCTGTTGAGATGATGCCTGTGGCACACCCCTCCCAATGCACAATAGCGCCCCTCACATCCCGTTCATCTTGGTCATCATTCCTCTTTCGTGTTTGGGTTGGCGGATAGTGTGAAAGAGTCGGCACAACTGTGCGTACAGCACCGCCCTGAAGGTAGCATCGGTAGGGGTTGTAGAGGACCAATGCTTCATCGCCTATAAATCGCAGAGCTAGGCCGATGCGCTAAGGGAGGCGGATCATCTTGTTGTGGAGAAATCTCGGGCACATCTCGAACTTCTCCATGGTCATTGTCTTGAAGTAAACTCTCCACTCTTTTGGACCCTTGATCATCGCAGTCTTGCACCATGCCTATGGCGTCATATGAAGAGGAGCACCAACAAAGGCCAGAGGATGGTGAAGCATGCTCTTGCATTGAATGGAGGGGTCGTTTGTCGCTTGGAAGTTGATGTGTATGCCAATCCAGCACTCGAGGGCAATGACGGAGCCAAAGAAAGGGTTGCCTGTGGCTGCAGAAGATAATCAAGCATACAGATATCTAAGGACTACCTGGGAAATAGACATACCTTCCCATGCGCAGGAGATGATGTTGAGGTTTGCCGCAGATAGATGGTTGTCCTGTGTTGGGATGAGGATCACGCCGCAAATGCAGATGGCGGCAGCCTTGGCAATAGCAAGATGGTTCCCCGTTTTTCTCTTACACTGAGACACTATCCATTGAGAATTCGGAAGGAGGTGAACATAGCCCGAGCTTGTCATGGTCCTCAGGTCCTCGGGCTTGGTGGTAATCTCTATCAGTATGGTCTAGGAGTCGATGGGAGCCACGGTGTGGGAGATGCAGTACTCCTCTCCCTTCTTGTCTTTTGGGAGCCCCAGCATGAGCTCCAGCTCCTCCAGCAAGATGGTGTCCTCGAACGAAGGAAAAATGAAAGTGTGCGTCTGGGGGTGCCACAACTCCACAAGTGTGGTAAGGCTGTCCCACACGTGCACCACCTTGTGGTAATTCTTTGCTAGCGTGAGAATGGTGGTAAGCCCCCATTCGCGCAAATGGTGTGTGGACGTCACGGGGAGTGCATTGACCATAGGCTCAAGCCATGGGATTTTTTAGAAGCGACTATTGCCCGAGAGAATCTGGAAAAGAGTAGAAGAGAGGGTTGGCAGAAATAGAAGAAGAGTAGAAGAAGAAGATAGGAGAAGAGGAGAGAGAAAATCAAAGAGCTAGAGAGAGAAAGCTTACTTGGAGATCCGGTCTCGCACTGATATGTCCGGGCATAGAGGAGAGGCGGAGAAGATTCAGCATGGGCCACCTTTGCTACCTTGGGACCGCCATAAGGGTGGGATTGGCTTGGAAGGAAGAAAAAGATCTCTTCATGGCTTGAAGAGAGAGAAAAGCAAGAGAGAAGATGAGCTAAGAAAATAGCCCCTACACCCCTATTTATAGACCTCTAGGAGGACTAATTCTCATCCCAACTCGTCCCTAGGTGACAGAGTAGCAATAGGATAGGTTTAAGAGTCATATTAGTGTTAAGAATAGCCTTAGGATAAGGATAAGCTCGGTTTTTCGGTGTTTATCGCGCAGAATGATGTCGCGACGCCCCGATCCGATGCGTTAGAGTCGCGACCATCCAGGGCGTCGCGACACTGTCGCACCCCCCAGGTGAGTCGTGTTTCTGTATTTTGAGTTTTCCTTGCGTCTGTACATAGTTTATTTTGTTATTGTGGTGTGTGTACATATGTTCTTTGTTGTTATAATTGTTGCTTTGATTATTTATCAGAAAATCACAAAAAAGAAAATTCAAAAAATAGATAATCACATAAAATGGAGCTTTACAAGTAAGTCAGGCAAGTATCTCTATCTTTATTCCCTTGCATTACTATATGATAATCTACTTATTATATCACTTCAAGGATCGGCTGGTTTTCAATGTACTCTGGGATCTGAGTTCCCCTTTAACAAAAACGGTGATTATCTAGGTGCGCATTGCTAATCGCTGGATAGGCCGTTAGGTTGGAAAATTTTAGGGATGATGGACTCTATCTTGCGCAGCGGTTGCAGGAGGACTCTCGATCCATTCTTGTCCAATTTAGCAATACTATCCTTGATATATTTTCTATTTTCTCTTTCTTTTGCATTTGATTTAATGATTTCTTTTTCTTTAAGGCCAGCATGCATCATGTAGGACTTTGAACTATCCTGACTCATCCCCAGCTAATGGTGAGTTCTTGTTGTGTGACCAACCATTCTTCACGTTCAGAACAAGAAATCCTATTCCACTGCAAATTAGAAGGTTTGTTTCTGAGCAAATTGTTCTTGCCAGTTTGTCAAGAATTTCCCTGCCTGGATTCTCTATACAATTTTCATCTTTATTCCTTTTGATCCATTTTGGTTGCGAACCGCTCCTAGGACAGAGTCTGTGTTACCTGCCTGGTACGCACATGTCCCCCTAAAATGAAACCTGTAGGCCAATCGACTAGGGTACCTCTCAATCGAGAGGTTGATCATCCTTTTCTTTCTTCCTCTCGTTCAGACTTGTGTTTTCCTTGCATTCTGCTCGAGCATCTAACTCGGGGCTTTCAAGATGATTCCCAGTGCTTGTTGGTTAGATCGGGTGTCTCTTTACCTTGGCACCCACCTTTTCACTTTGCTCCACGTCATTTCCACTTCATCGTCATCTTAGGACGCCTCTGCTACACTTCCGCTACGCTCCCTTGCAAAGTGGAAGCCAAGGAGAGGTAATCTGTAGACACCCGATTCTGGCCTATAAGTCGAACCACATTTCTTGTTCTCTTAATGAGCCCCTAGTTGGTTACTCACCTTGAGCCCATTCGTTAGCCATGTTGTGAGCCCATTAAAGGCCCAATTTTCATATAATCCGTCCAATTATCTTCCTAAAGAGTCCTCATGCTTAATTGTCCATTATTCTCCCTTATAATTGATCTATATTTTGAAATAATCGATTTTCCTTAACGCGACTGGTCGTAGCGCCGTGTTATCCTTGTCGCGCCCCGTTTGTCCATCGCGACAACCCATGTATATCCATGCACGTGTCCTTGGGGTCACGACCATCATGGCCGTTGCGACTATGTCTGTCGCGCCCCTACGATCCGTCGCGACTATAGCTGAGTGCGCTGGCCTCCGCAACCACCTCCTATTTATCCTCTTATGGCATTATCTCTATCCTATGCAACCTCCCAACCCATCCTTGCACGGTTTGAGGTTCCAAGACCCTTGAGGACCACCCTAGGACTCTCCTTCCCGGATTTACATGATTTTATCCTTTCATTTTGGTCATTATCACCTAGTGATGGGATAATCTCTCTCTTCCTCTAAATAAGCAAGGGTTCTTCTTCAAAGGAGAGGGGAGCCCAATTTTTGCCACAAAGTGCTGCCGAAATCTCACCAGACCAGACACTTAGCTCGTGGTTCAACCATCCCTACCCATTTTCACTTCATCCTCTTCACCAAGTCATGGAGTTACCTTCATCCATGAAGATTGGAGGTTGGGGGAACGACTTCTGAGGCTTCTACAGCACCCAAGGATATCATCCAATGCTAGGGAGTCACCCCATTGGGGCTCTTTCTTTCTTCTTCCCACTCATTTCTCTTGCAAGCTTGTAGCTATTTTTCCTTAGATAGAACACATTTCCCTTTTCCTTCCTACATTTTTCTACCACCTAAGGGGTTTAAAAACCACCCCCAGGTTCGTTCCCTCCATGCTCCCCCTTTTCCTTTCATTTATGGATAGATGCTACGCTTAAATATGTTCTAACAAAGTTTTCTTTGTTATTTTCTTGGTTTTGGTAGGCACATCAGCAAGTATCGACGAGGAGCTCTTGTCCTCTGGCTGGCCGGAGGACAGGAAGAAGGTCCACATCCATTTCTCCCGCACTATAGAGAACGCGACAGGCACGAGGGTCACGACAGCCGAAACGTGCCCTAGGGAAGCATCACGACACCAGTCTCATCGCGACTGGGAGACCCGTCGCGATCTCAGTAAGTGCTTTGTTCTCTTTCTTTTTTCCTAGCAACGTTAGCCTATTTAATTCTTAATCATGGCAACTAGCTAGGTGGAGATCACACTTTCTTTTGTTCCATGCTACATGTTTTAAGTTCTTAAGAGCAACGTGTTATGTGTTTTGAGGGGTGCGTAACCCCGTGATTACACCATTTAGTTCCAATAACTCCTTGGGAAGAAGGTCTTGGAACCAAATGCCAAACCCTATTCCTTTCAAACTGGTTTAACTCTCTTGCATAGCATTAATCTAGGAAACATCTTTTAGGGCATCCTCAATGTTCTTAAGTTCATCTTGTGAGACAAGAGCCATTTGATCAAGTTCAGAAATAGCCTTAAAATGAGATCTAGTCCTAGGAGGGTCAAGTAAATTACCAATGATACTTTCCTGAGGATGATCTCTTAGCACTCTTATGTTCAACTGATCTCTTTCTCTGTCTACATTTACTGGCTCCTATACATCATAGCCATCTGAATTTTTCTTTGTTGCTGATTCCTTTTCTTCTTGGTCTTTAGCGTCCTCTCCTTCTAGAAACTCTCCATCTTCTTTTTCTCTGCACAAATAAGCATCAAATTCATCAAATGTGATATGAGGGGATTCTTCAACAATTTGATCTTTTACATTAAAACTCCATAAGCTCTTTAATGATTGGAATAGCCAAGAAAGATCCCCAAATCACTCTTAGGCTCAAATTTATCCAAGTCATGTTTATTGTTGATCAAAATGAAACATTTAGCACCAAACATCTTAAAGTGAGCAATGGAAGGTTTCTTACCTTTCAGTGATTCATAAGGAGTCTTTTTGCTAAGAGGCCTTACCATTGCACGATTTATGATGTAACAAGAGGTGTTTACTGCCTCTACCCAGAATTTTCTTGGCAGTCCACTCTCAACCAGCATTGTTCTTGCCATTTCCACAAGAGTTCGATTTCTTCTTTCTACAACTCCATTCTGTTCAGGAGTTCTTGGTGATGAAAACTTGTGGGAAATCCCTTCTTCCCTGCAAAGATTTTCAAAGTCAGTGTTTTCAAATTCACCACCATGATCAGACATGATTGAAATTATTTTAAACTTTCCTTCCTAAATAATTTTCTTATAAAACTCATGAAATTCTATGAAAGCATCACTCTTGTGAGCAAGAAAGAAAACCCAAGTAAATCTAGAAAAGTCATCAACAATAACATACTCAAACCTTTTTCCATTTATACTGTTTGTCCTTGTGGGTCCGAACAGATCCATGTGGATGAGCTCAAAAGGTTTAGAGGACTGACCTTTAGATCTCCTTTTAAAAGATTTTCTTGTTTGCTTGCCTTGTGTGCATGCTTCACAGATTTTCAGATTTTGTTTGAAGGAAATTTCAGGTAAGCCTTTCACCATGTTGAATTTTACCAATTTATGCAGCATATTGTAACTAGCATGACCTAGTCTACAATGCCACAAGCAAGCAAGATCAGTTTTATTGGTAGTTAAACATAAATTGGAATTTTCATGTTCATCAAGATCAATCATGTAAACATTGTTTATTCTTTTTTCAGAAAATTTCACAAGGTCAGAATTTGGTTCAAAAATTTTACAACCAAGTGAGTCAAACATTACCTTGTGACCCTTGTCACACAGTTGGCTTATACTCAGAAGGTTGTACTCTAATCCTTCCACCAGAAGAACATCATCAATTGAATTGGAAAGATTTCTGCCTACCTTACCTGAACCAACAATTTTACCTTTGTTGTTTCCTTCAAAGGTAACATGACCAGCTTTCTTTTCAGACAAAAAATAAAATTTGTCTTTGTCTCCAGTCATATGTCTTGAACAGCCACTATCTAGGTACCACTTGTTGTTCCTAGCTGTAAGACATACCTGTACAAACAATCAAAGAAAATTCTTTGGAACCCAAGTACATTTGGGTCCCTTCATATCACCCAGATCAAGAACATAAGACAGCAATTTTTTCGGAATCCAAATTTGTTTCTTCACTGTGGAGTTAAGTTTATCTTGAGTTCATGTTGTTTTTTATTTTTTCTGCTATTTTCATGATATTTTGAAACATTATCATTCATGAACTTTCTGTCAGATTTCATACCAGCATTTCTTGAATGTGACCAGAAATTGATTTGACTCCTAAACCCTCTAGGATATCCAGTTCTATCAGATCCAGCAAAATCATAAATTTGTGACGACACTCTGTAGGGATAGTGTCGACCTACATGACTCCATCTTGACCTATTTTGAGCATTTGTGCAAGTAGGTATTGACCTACTATATGCCCACTGGGGTGAGGCCAAACATGTGATGGTGTTGGTCTACCATAAGTCCATTTCATCAAATTTTGTGATTTTGTGTACGATTGTGTCAACCTATCATAGGCATAGTGTCGACCTTTCTAGACAGATAATTTCATATTTTTGTTCCTCTGAAACATTGGTTCATTTTCAGCATTCATTTTATTATTTTTATTTAATTTTTCACTACAAGAAGTTTTTGTTGTTTCTCCCTTTTTAGATTCCTGTTCATTTTTCCCATTCACTTGTCTTGTTGAAGTGGAAGCTTCTGAAATTTTTGAAGAGTTGAATGTGATGGTTTTCAGTCCTACCTCTTTCTTCTTTGAGGGATTAAATCCCAACCCATCTTTGTTGAAATTTACTTTTGTTCCTAGTAAAGCTTCAAGGTTGTTTTCACCATTTACAAATCTTTCAAAAGCTTCCTGTTTTTGTTACTTCTTTTTGCAGAACTTCAAGTTCCTTTTTCATTTCAATATTGACACTATTTAAGGCAACATTCTTCTCAACTGTAGGAGTTATTTCATTGATACTTTCAATTTGGATTTTCAGTTCATTTATAGTTTCTTTTAGAGCATTAACTTCTTGAATGAGTTCTTTTTCTTTCTCTTTTATTGAAGTGACTTGAACAAGATGATTTATTTTTCTTTTGAGCATTTTATTTTCCTTTTTGAGTCCATCATATTGGTCCAACAGTTCAAAGTAAACATGCTCCCAGTCATCCAAGGTGAAATCTTTGAAAGGAGAACTTACCTCTTCTTCTTCTCCTTCTTCTTCTCTGGCCATCAAACACACCTTTGATTGTGCATCTTCAACATCGAAACTTTCTTCTTCTTCATATTCTTCTTCTTTGCTCCAAGTTCCAACCATGGCCTTCTGTTTGTTTTTGATCCATCTTGGTTGTTTTTTCTTCTGAATTTCAGAACATTCAGACTTCACATGTCCTGGTTTCCTGCAGTTATAACAAACAATTCTATCATATTTCTTATTTGTATTCATTTTTGGTTTTGAAAAATTGTTTGATTGAGATTTCTTTTTCAGAAAACCCTTACCTTCTTTTCTCGGGAATTTTTTGAACTTTCTGGTTATCAAAGCAAACTCACCTGAATCATCTTCAGATGTAGATGATTCACTTTCTTCAGTAGCCTCGTTTGTACTAGGACTTGCTTTGAGGGCAAGAGGCTTCTTCTTCTTCACGCCTTCTTCATTTCTTTTCAATCCCAACTCATAAGTCATTAAAGAACCTATCAATTCATCTACAATGGTTGTGGATAAATTTCTAGACTCTTCAATTACTGTAGCCTTAGTGTGCCATATGGGTGTCAGGGATCTAAGAATTTTTCTAACCAGTTCTTTCTCAGTGTAGACTTTACCTAAGTTCTTTAATCCATTTGTCAACAAGGTTAGCCTACCATACATTTCCGAAATGGTTTCATCATGCTTCATCTTAAAAGCCTCATATTCAGAAACTAGCATATTAGCTTTAGTTTCTTTTACCTCTGATGTACCTTCGTAAATTACCATGAGGCGATTCTAGATCTCTTTTGCGCTTGAGTATGATGACACTCTTGAGAACTTAGTTGGATAGAGTGAACACTGCATTATGTTCATTGCACTCCAGTTGGCATTTGATTTCTTGATCTCTTCCTGAGTCCACTTCTCTTCATCCTCGGGCAGCTCATAAGGTCCATTGCTCACCACCTTACATATATGATGGTCTTGTGCTCGCAAGAATACCAGCATACGAGTTTTCCAGTATGCACAATTAGTACCATCAAAATAAGGAGGTCTGTTTACAGAGTGACCCTCAGCAATATAACCCCTAGATTCCATAATACACAGATCTCTCCTGGTTGTGAAACCAATTGAATTGGAGAACCAGGCTCTGATACCACATGTTAAGTGTAGAATGATTTTCTAGAGGGGGGGTGAATGGAGAATCTTCAAAATTATATGCCTATTTGAAAAATAGAATCAGTGAGATTTGAAAACAGATTAAGTGAATGACTCACAATACAGAGAAACACAAACCACACAAGAGAGAGCATAATTTTTAAGGTGGTTCGGCTCCAATGAGGAGACCTACGTCTACCCCTCACCAAATCAGTGAGGCTCCACTATGAGGACAACTATGTGAGACTCTCACACAACTGCTGATTCACAACTTCCACACATCTGCTGACTCACAGCTTGAACAACCTGTTGATTCACAACTTCAAATCTTATGATCCAATCACAACAAGTGAAGGATCAACTTAGTCTACTTCACAAAGAAGCAAATGGCTAACCAAATTAATAGTATTGAAGTAGACAGATGTCTGGAGAAGTTTAGAGGTGATCAAACTCTTAGCACAAAAGCTAGATCTGATTCGAGAACTCTCTAGCTTCAATTCAAACTTCTCCTCAGACGAATTCTTCTTCTGATTGCAGCACAATGATCGCACGCCTCTGAGTCGAAGAAGAATTCTGATCCTCTGTTCTCAATGTTCAGTAACAATTCTTCGAAGTCGCAAATTGGCTCGATCTAGAAGCATCTTCTTTCGATTTGATGCAATGCTGAAGTCGCTGTTCTTCTTGAACACATATATCTACCCTCCTCAGTTCTTCACGCTCTCCGATTTCACTTTTTTGAACTGTACGCGATACTTTTCCATCTGGGATTCTTCTCCACTTTTGATCTGACCACGTGGGATCTTCTGCAGTGGGCCCCTCAACAGATTCCCATGACATGGGAGATACTTTTTGCTGCTAAAGAATGGCACCTTCCAGAAACAAGTGACGTGTACTCGAAGTCCCAACCGATGGACCTAGGATCACGTGCCTATTACTTATGCACTGGCGGCTACTCTGTTGAAAGATTCTAAGTGTTGTAGTGTCGACGCATCCAAGATCTGGTGTCGACACACACTTACTTGAAGTACTATATGAGACCCAGAAATATATCCATTGGAGTCGACTCTTGGCCTTCCAGAGTCTACCTTATTCACAATAATGAGATTCTTTCCAACACTGAGAAGTAGTGTCGACCTAACAGCCTCATAACGTCGACCTTATCTGTTTGCTTCTTTTCAGCGCAATACAGGAAAAAGCCCCTAGTGTCGACCTATTCCTTGAGAGTGTCGACCTCATCTGAACTTCAAATGTCTTCATTGCTTGGAAACTCATAGTGTGTCGACCTGATCTCTGAATAGTGTCGAGCTTATGGACAGTACTGAATTTTCTCACTTGATGCAAATAGATTGGCTTTGACTTTTTGGATGTTCCTGCGATACAAATACTATATGTCAGACACTTATGGCTTTTTACTTAATTTATGACATCATCAAAACTAGGGACTCAACAAGTATGGTATACAGTATACG
This sequence comes from Colocasia esculenta, assembly GCA_014218235.1. Classification (NCBI taxonomy): domain Eukaryota; kingdom Viridiplantae; phylum Streptophyta; class Magnoliopsida; order Alismatales; family Araceae; genus Colocasia; species Colocasia esculenta. The sequence goes on along the minus strand of CM024760.1, from coordinate 65,630,409 downwards.
CTGTGGACTTAGAGAAATTTTGTGTTCGTGTTGAAACTTAGATTCTGTGTAAGCATAAAATTTGTCTGGGATATATTTTAGTAAATGTATATGAGAGCCTTTGTATGGTAGTAAAAAGATATATTAAAAGGTTTCGTCATAGCAAAAATATTATGATAAATGTTTAGCAAATATATATAATTTTTAGGGATAGTTGCTCAACATACCGCTCATAGTGATCTTCAAACTACTCAAGGCAAAATTGTAGCTTGGTCCCATGTCCTTCCGGTACTACTCTAGGTGCTTCTGATGAGCATCACAAAGAAAGGCCCTATAATTTTCCTCAGACATGTAGTGCTTGTAGAAAGGCCATCCTACAATATATGCTTGCTTGATAAATTTGTCAATATTTATGGGAACAAGGTAAGCCAACTTCTTCGAACTCTGACTTCATGGCATAATACAACTAATATCTCTACTGCCAAATAGGAAGTAATTCTTCTGCCAAGCCAATAGAATTCATGTCCATGAAGGCTTTAGGGTGAGAGGATACTCATTGTGGAAGTAGGATTCTGCCTGTGTCCACGGATGTGCATGCTCTCTCGAGTCTAAAACCTCTTGGACTTGCTCCTTCGCCTTGGGAAGTCTTCGATTGATAGATGAGACCACCTAAATGACTAGGCAAAAACCAAGAAAAGACTAAGAAAATGGATAGGAGGTGATCACCAAGGCCTTACCTGTGCCCAAGGAGGTGTTTTGATAGCGTCGATGACACTGCCTCGTGAGCTATTGATAGTAGGATAGTCGACTTCCCTCTCTTTAGCCGGCCAAAGAGAGGGAGCTCCACAACATTATGGGGAGCTTGCCTACAATAAAGGATACTCTACTAGACGCTAGGAAATGCAGCAAATGTCCAAGAAGATAGAAGGACATACACAAAAGAGGAGTCTCGTACTGGTTTTAGGCTTGAGAAGTGGGGTGGCCAAACGCTATGGCCACCCTTCTTCCCCCTTGTTTTTGATTGAAAACCCCTTTGGGAGTATGTGAGGAGGTGATTTACATGCTAATTGTGTGTAAAATGTGGCTACCATGGAAGGGATGACTTAAGAGGAAGAGAAAGAGAAGGAAAAGGAGTGGAGATGATTCTCGTTTGGTGGTGTTTTAGGGCCTTCCAACAGCCTTAGGGACTCCTCCAGGTCGTGTTGAGGCCTCTTGGACATATAGGGTTGAGAAGGAATGGAAGGCGAGAAGAGGCAAGGGCTCTCTCTCACCATAGTCACTTTCTCTCTCCTCTCTTGAATCAAAGCTCAGATCTGTCCAACTTTCACCCCCCCTGTCCAAGAGAGTCAATAGTGACTTATAAGGATAGAGAGGGCCGAAGTTAGGTAGCTTTGGATGCCTTGAGTGAGAAAACACACTCAAGGATGTGCAAATATAAGTTTTAAGTGTGGGCCAAAGGGAGAAGGACACATGGGCATTTTACCAGGTCAAGAGGGTGCCAGACCCATTTGCCCGTTGAGAATGGCTCTCTACGTGACAAGGCCGAAATGGTGGTGAGGTGTGCGTGCCATCGTCGGGAAGTTATGTAGAACAAGTCAACCTAGGTTGACGTCCACATATAGTGCCATTAACCCCATGCAAACGTCCATCGATGTGGACGTCAACTAGAGTTAACATCATGGAGGATTGACGTCTACATAGAGTAAACGGCAATCAAAATTGACACTTACATGGGATAAGAGGGGAATCTACAGGCTGTCAAACAAGTCTTAAAGGGCAAAAGACCAACACAGGGATGGGCCAAATTCCATGTCTACAAATCCCCTTCGAGACATCTGATCTTCCAAGGGAATGGAATGAACTGATAGATTAGTGTCTCGATAAAATAAAAGACGCAAAGATTTAGATAAGGAGGGATCATTTTAGGCAAACCACATAAATGGGTTAGGCTAGAAGTGAACAACAAGCCAAGTGAGAGACAAATGTACGGAAAATGGTGATCTACCTGTGTAACCATGACTGCAACCCAATGGTAGGTTCTCGGCATCACCAAGTAGGACTTTGATTGGTTTCTAGTGTTGTCCTAGTCAAAGGAGTCTTGATATGATGATTGAATCAAAAGAGAGAATTCGAAAACCAAATTCCATTGGGGCGCATTGACATAATTAGGAAGTTTTTCCAATTAAGGGGTTGTGAAGATAAAAAGGATTGATTGTACTCTCAGAGGATCACTGAAGATTCTAACAAGAATCATTGTTTGAAAAGCTAAAATTTCAACGTTTAAGCTCATGGTTAACAAAAGGTTCAAATGGACACTTTAAGACTTGTTGACTGATGATATAGTGGTGGGACTATTTGGGTTTGTTGAAGATTAGGCAACAAAGGCCCAATATCAACTTTGATATGGAAGGCAGAGTGTCAATTTGCTTGGCCAATTTGGGCCGATGTCACAGTATTGACAAATGAGGAAGATCTCCATTTTCCTTTTTAGAAAGGTCAGCAGTGGAATCTTAAATGCATGGAAGTGTGGGTTCCCTATCCAAAATACAAGTTAGAACCAGAGGAATTATTTAAGGCCAATCAAATAACTGGGAGATCACAAACTGATAACAATTTTTTTTCCTGAAGGGGAACTCATGGTTCACAATCACCAAGTTATTAGCCTCTGATAGAGCTAAACATACGTTTGACATACTTGTGCGACAATATTGGATGTCGTGTCGAGCTCTCAAAGATATGAAATGTTTCCCTTTATAGTGGACTTATGCTTATTTCATCCTTTATGCTTGCATTGAATGGTTTGGTCATGCATCCACATCACTTAAAGGGAAAAAAAGATTAGTGTAGATCTATTTTAGCCCCTGGCATAAGAGATATATCTTTCTTGAGATCTACTCAAGGGGCTAAATCTAATTAAAGATGGAAACAAAATAAACAATGAATAAAAATATGTAAATACATTTTTTAAAAAAATAAATTTGCACGAATTTTTTTGTTGAATTTTCCATAAAACTCTACGATGGCCTCCCAAGCATCCTAAGCATGCATCCATGTAGATTTGGGCCATGCAAAGCACACAAGGGTAACAAGCTATGGTTAAGACTTATCCTGATGAAAAGACCATCATGCCATGCTCTTGTGCGAATTGCTTCCAGCCATCTAGAACCCCAATATGCTTTGCAATGTAAATGATTTTCCCAACTCGGGTCGCTTTCCTCACTACATAAAAGATATAAGATGGATTATCCTAGAATCCCAATGGTAAACCGCGCGATGGCAACCTGGAATTGACGTCGTCGCACCTACTGATGACGCACTTGCTTTGACCTAAGCCAGAGGCCACTTGGAGCTTATGACATACTCTACTTTTATCAGACTCAAAAACACATGTTCATCACCAGTCAAGTCATAGGGCCTTCATACCCTAACCTTCAACAAAGCCACTAACAAGGCAATGGTGTGTGATGTTGATAGTGGGGACTAGCCACGGCCTTCTAGAAATTTTCCATCATAGAGGGTCTTTAAAAGCCAAATTTCCCCTTGGGAAAGAAGGAAGAAATGCATAGGAAGTCAAGTGAGGATTTGTTTTAAGCCATTTTCAGCTTCCAAGCCAACATCCCATGTCAATGGACTCAGTACTAAATTATTTTGAAGGGAGCTCTCTTCTTTTTTATTCATTGGTGGAGACACGTACTATTTACTACCTCCTTTATTTAGTCAACTTTTTCCTAGGTACGTACTTTTTGTTACCATTTTTTGACCACTTTAAATTTTTTTTCCCTCTTGGATTTTGCATTTTGTATTTCTTTTTCTATTGCCCCTTTCACTATAAACTCGTCCTTTTGGTGGGATTGGTTGGTCCCTTATTTGTGACTTGCCCTTCTCCATACTTAACTGAGTAGGAAGAGATAAGGGATTGCTTGACTTAGAACACCTCACAGTGTATTAGGGATTTTTAGGCTCATGACCAGTGCCTCAGTATCATGAGTGTGTGCGGAATTCACCTTACTATATAACCAAGAGAATAGAAAAGCTTCGAACCCACAATATGAAAAATGATGAACGGACTGACTGACTATCTAAAGGTAGAACTTCTTGAGATAGACCAAGTTTCTTTGCAATTATCCCCTTGGGACCATGACTTTGACCTTCTTGTTCGAGGATTATCTCACCCATTTGAAAAAAACACATGTAGTTCTTTGAGGAAAACTTTGTTGGCATTTTTGGCTTATTCATTGCATTGTGGTTAATACGGAATAAAGATGATTGAAAATAATACCAAATTTACCAAACATGTCGCGGAGCTCGCTTAAAGTGAAGAACTCCAATGTCGATGATGAAGCCCCAAGGAATGCCAATTGTTGGGCTTGGATCTGAAAGAATCTCTAGGACTAGACATGACCCAACCAAATCTAGACTCGTTCCTTCACTACTATATACAAGAAATATGCCCCTAGTCAGACCATGGCTTAGACTTAAGGCTAAAGGGAGGTAGCTCCTCGGCCAAATGAAGTGTGCTTAATCAATGGCCTATCTTAACCAATTAGAAATGTTCTTCACCAATCTATTGTCTATATTCACAAATTGATTGTCCGTCTTCACCAATTGAAAATTTTCTTCACCAATCGATTGTCTTTCTATATCAATTGATGAACAACCACATCAATTGAAAAACAAATGCATCGATTAAGGAACAAACATATCAATTGAAGAATAAATGTATCAATTAGAGAACAAATATATCAATTGAAGAATGAATGTATCAACTGAAGAACAAACACATCAATTGGAGAACTGCATCAATTATAGAACACTTGCATCAATTATAGTACTGATTATCCATATCATGTAATAAATGAAATAACAATGATAAAAACTTTAAAAAATTAATAATAAATGATAAAACAAAAAATGATATGAAATGGATAAAATAATAAAAAATACATAATCATACAAATATATAATGCATATCAAATGGCTTTGAATCAAATAAAATGAACTTAATAATCTTAAAATTATGAAATAAATCATAATTAAATTAAACTTCATGATAAATTCAATAATTTAAATAAGACAATTCTAAACTAAACAAACACCATTCAAATCAAATAAAACCAACTAAAAAATAATAAATGATGATAAACAAACAACTCCTAATCAATTCTCAAATCATCTTCAAGTCAAATTCAAAATAAATGAATAAATAAATAAATCCAAACCAAATGAGATAACTATTAAAATCAGATTTAGTAATCTTAAAATCAAATCCAAAACCTCAAAACACCATAATGCCACCCCAGGCAATGTAACATGCATATGTCTCATGTGGGCATCCTTGCTTGCATACTTATTTGCATATTTTTTATCAGATGTCTCATATTTCGATCATAAGACTCCTTTCTCCTGGCAATTAGTCAAGGATAATTTCTCCCCTCAAAAAGAGAGATGCAATTAACGTCGTTGCACTTAGGCGATGGTGGGTAATTGGTCCCGAACCGATAAACACATTCATTTGATGGAGTCAAATGGTGAGCATATGAGACGCAAGGTTCTCCAGCTCTCGGAGGCAGAACAAATTATCACTTGTATGACTGGCACACCTAGACTCTATGATTGTACATTCATCTCCCATTGGCTACTTGTGACCATTATGTCCAATAAGTCTTAGATCTGCAATATATGCATATGCTCACACACCTAAACATAAATAGATATATTTATATTCTAAAGATAAGAGATGAAGAGAATCACATCCCACACTCCTGTTGTCACGTCCAGAGAATTACGCAGTGGATATTAATTTGGATAATTTGAGTCGATATTCCGAGACGTGAACAGTCAGCAAATAAGCCTCTAGGTAGCACACACTAAATGAATAACAATGCAACATCATCATAGGGCCCAAATATTGAACTCAATGAAAATTGTATTCAAATCTTATCTCATTATATCAAAGTGCACTAATACAACTCTTAAACCTTGTATAACAGGACTAAGACTCAATAAAAGGAAAAGTACATTTATTCCTCACTTCCTACTACATTGTTCTAACACTCAAAGCAAACTAACTATAGCTAGACACATAGTTGGAACGTTCATCACTCGGACGCATTCTCATCCTCGACTTGCTCCTCCTCCTGAATTTCATAGTCACCTAGAATGGTTAAAAATAGGGAATGAGCAAACTAGCCCAGTAGGATTTATATCTCAATATGCGGGCAATGATATAAGTAATTAGCAATTTAGAACAAGGTAAGCACGATTGTCATGATATGCAAGTACGAATAAAACTCATTAAAATGTGATACATGAACAAGCTAGATAGAGGGATGAGGATAGAACAAGATCTAGAACGATATAACGAGCAAGACATTATCAATAATGAGGCATGTAACAAGCACGCAAGATCACTTTAAATTGCAATAATTGCAGGATGGCCATATCACGCAAGCAAGCAAGCACGCACGAGCACGATCATGTAAGACTAATCAGGCACGAGGACACTAATGTACACCAAGGAAAGATCCACCTTGAAGTGCACACTAGGACATGTGTATGTGGTTATTGTATCTATCATTCAACATGCAAGTATTCCCAGCGCAGATGCAACGCCAGTAATCATTATACCCCATGGTTAACAGTATATTTATGACTCTCCATCATTGGGCCTAGACTGGAGCCCTTGGACACTCGCCGTGCCCGGTCAGCATCTCATTTCAATTTTAAATGTAGATACCTACAGTCATTGATGGTCAATAAGAGTTTCAAGATGTAAGCATGTGTAATGTCATGTTCATGATGATGATGAGAACAAGTAATAAGTAATGTGAACATGATTCCATGATACAATAGTCAAGAGATAATTTAGGCAGCATAATGGCGCACTTTATACTTTAGTTCACTCTTTACATTAATGGCTTAAGTGTAGATTATAAATCACACTCACGAGAACAAGATGAGAGAGGAAGTGCACACTATCTCCAGGGAACTTCGATGGTACAACCAACTCAGTCTCCATGAGGGAATCCATGGAGTACGGAGATTTACGGAGGTCTTAGAGAAAAGGTCGCTTGTCTACCGATATGGAATGACCGATAGAGAGCTTCCAAATCCCCAAGAAAGGCTGCCTAGATATGCAAGTGTGTAGTGAACACGAGTCTCAATCCACAAACCATCGGTTTCAAACTTGCGGAAAGCACTTAACAAGATAACATGAGATGAGACTATGCACGTTAACAAAACTTTGTTTGCAATATTTTAAGATGACAAATATCATTTTAACAAGCTGGAACAATAAGATGAACAATTCACTAGTTGCATGAATGGTCATATTATTTAAAGAGCAATTAGAATAACATTCATGTAGTTATAGATTTTTCAATGGGTTAGTTGCTTTTAAGCCATTAAACCAACCTCACGAAATGATCAGAACCAAGACATGCAAGTCATGCACTTTGTAACAACCCTCCTTATACCAGTACGATTATACCAATCCACGTCGATATAATGAACGTCGTTACAGTGGGACATTTACCCAACATTACCACTAGATTGAGATGTACATAAATATGGACATAGAATAGCAGAAATAGAGGAATTAACTGTCATTTTTATTTCATCATCCACATTAAACATACACAGCTCATATAGCAATTAAAAGAAACTAAAGTTCACATAATGAAATTCTAGATCCAAATTACATTGTTCATCCACAATTTCACAAGTCTCAACTTTCATACTATGGAAAAGAAGGCACAATGTCGGTGGCTCCACAACAATCTACTCTCCTCGCTCAGAATCGCTCTCAACGATCTCCTCCAAAGAAGTAGAGTCACCTGTCAAACCTGTACGCCGAAGCAAGAGTGAGTCTAAAAGACTCAGCAAGTAGTCCATACACATTATACATACACACATCATATGCACATTTTACCTTCAATTACATTAATCAATACGTGCAGCATGGTGGAACAATCTTTAAAGAAAGCCTATCATGATACTTCTACCAATTTCATAACACATGATACATGGTTTATGTCATCCCGTAATAATACACCTACCGCATGCTTTCTATACATTTACTCACATGATAGCTAAATTTATATCTACGTTGCAACATGATAGAAATTGAGACTTGGAATTTTACACATAAAGGAAGAACGTTCCTAACATGAATTCTAGGTACTTTTCCACATGCACATCACAAGTGTAAACACAATAAGCTTGCTGTTTTGACATGGATCAAACACTACCATATCAGTTTTCACATTTTCACATGCTATCACATTGGTTTCACATCTTCACGTAGTCACATATTCACATGCACATTACACAACTTCACTTGTACACAATCACATTGTTCTCATTTAATGTCGTGACACATAGTCCAAACCACCACTAGAAGGACACACGTAACACATTCACATAACACATAGACGCCACCTAGGCAACACAGTGACGAATCTTAGTACTGTGCAGACCGGGAGAAGTACTCTCCACCCTAACCAGTGGAACTTGTCCACCTCTAAGATTTCATCCTAATTCCCATAGGATATCAAACACATTGAACCTTCCTGTGGGGACTTTGCCACGGTACGGTTCCACAGCCCTCTATGGAAGCAGTGTCACACACGGCACAATTTACACATTTTCCAATTTAACACACACAATTTCTCACTAATTAACACATCATTTCCATTTTCACATTCATGCACATGGTTCAGTTTCCCCTATCATGGTACTACTGTTCATAAGACTTAAACATTCAGGGATTTACACTAATCACGTTAAAACTATTTAACGAATCTATGATCACAATATGCATGCTTTAATTAATCATTCTTTCATGAAATTTGCATAAATATCACTTACTGTTGGTCAAACCACATGAAATTTTAACCACGGCCTGTATGCAGGATGTAGATTACCAATTTTCACATTTTTATGAGCTATACAGAATTTACAGAAAATAGAACAACTATTTGCATATTACCCATAAATCAGTTCATCCTTGATTCACATCATGAAGGTCATAATTAGCAGTTTATAGCCCTGTGTCTAACAGTCATATCATCATAGAATTTTTCCCAAAATTTAGTAAGCATCATATGATTTCCTGGAAATTTAAAACAACCTACTCATGTTCCCTATTTTTAAATCCAGAAATTATAACTAATTACGTAGACATTGGAAAATTCCTAAATTTTCATGACATGAACTGACACTCATCCACATCACCTGAAAATTTTATGGCACTTACATTCCACATGGATTACATAAACAGTGATTTACCATGTTCAAAACCTATTTATCATGCATTTCAGATAAATACAATAATTAATACCATTAACGGAAATTCACAAAAATTTCACAACACAATCCACTATCTAAATTACATAGCATATAAAATTTACAGTATATCCTCATGCGTAGAAATCCAAAAAATAGTCATATGAGGAAGAACAGTTCACTGTTCTTTCCTGAAGAACTAAACGGCAAGGTCTGGCTATTCAAACATGTTAACGGCAATATCGGCTGTCGCCAACTAAGGATATTAACGGCAAGGGATCCTGCCATTAAGTTCCTGTCTGTGCAAAACATACACTGAACTCAAAAGACTTGGTGAAATGGGGTTCCAGGACTCGAATAAAATTCCAGAAAAATACTTAAGACCTACTAGACATATGTATGAACAATGGGGATGGGTTACTTACCTCTGGAAAAAATCAATCAAGGGGAATAAAAGGTCGGAGAAGCTCTCCTTGGCCAGTGCCAAGAAGCCCTCAATTCCTTCCCCGAACTGGTTCTGTGTTGAAGCAGATGGTACACCGTCGTCGGGGAATCCTTCCACTATGTTCAGACTTCCTCCTAGTCGTTGTAGATTGCCGGAAGATGCCTCCAGTCGTCGGATCAAGGGCCACAACTTCTGGTTTTTCTCACAGCTCTAGGGTTTCTTTGCCAAAGAGACAAAGAGTTCTCCTCAAGTCTCAAGAGGCTATTTTTATAAGCTGGGCCTTGGGGTATGCGTAGAGGGGATGGGAGAGCCATTGGGGACAACTCCCCAATCAGAGAGCAAGGCAAATCGCGGGATTTCTGGATCTGCTGTGCACAGAATTTTAGAGAAATAGACGTCCACATACATGGCCGTCTACAAGGTTTTGGCATCCATCGATATGGACGTCGACTACAAATGAACGTCCATTCATGTTTCCGTCAATTGCCCTTCGGCCAGGCCATGAAATTATGCAGAAAACCATATTTACTCTATGTATATACATGCAATTTATGAAGTATAATGTAACTACTATCTACACAATGCCAATGAACAACATTTACAAACTAAGCATGCACATACATACATAGGTACACCAAGATAAAATGTACATAAATATCTAAATGTTTATACATGATACTATACACAAGCATAAACCCACACACGAAAAAATAAAAGGACAAAATTTTGAGGGCCTTACACCCTCTCCCCCTTAAAGAAACTTCATCCTCGAAGTTAGAACAACACTACTTAAACAATTGGGGATACTTCTTCTTCATCGCATCCTCAAGCTCCCAGGTAGCCTCCTCTCGCGAGAAGTTCCGCCATAAAACTTTTACCGACGCAATACTCTTGTTTCGGAGATGCTGAACCTTCTGGTCAAGAATAGCTACCGGTTGCTCCACATAGGAGAGGTCTGGCTGGATCTTGACTGGCTCGTGACTAATAACATGAGATGGATCTGGAACATATCTCCTGAGCATAGATACGTAGAAAACGGGATGAACGCTAGCTAAAGCCGGGGGTAAAGCTAGCTCATAAGCCATGCTACCTAAACGTCTGAGAATCTCATACGGGCCAATGAATCTAGGACTTAATTTGCTATGCCTGCCAAACCTGACAACACCTCGAGTAGGTGAAATCATCAAGAAGACATGCTCACCCACTTCGAACTCCAAATCCTTCCTCCTGTTGTCGGCATAACTCTTTTGCCTATCCTGTGCCGCAATAAGCCTCTTCCTAATGAACTGCACCTTATCCGGAGTCTCCTGTGTAGGATCGAATGGGTGGATGGATCAGATCTAGAAGGGGGGGTTGAATAGATCTGACACCAATTAATGCGGAAGCTCAAGCAATTTAAAAAAATGCTTCGAATTAGAGATCAATTCACCCAAACGATTTACAGATCTGAAGTGTGAGTGTGTGTAGATGATGTGTGAAGCAATTCAACAAATAGTGTTAGTGCAAAATCCTATGCAAGCATCTAGTGCAGAAAGAAGATCAAACCATTGCACATAGGATTTTTTTGTGGTTCGGAAATCACACCATGTGATTCCTACATCCACCCCTCACACAGTGAGGCTCCACTACTCAAAAGAGTACAACACACACCGGAGCACGACGACTCCAAACAACCTTGAGTTCAATGACTCACAAACTGAGCGTGACGGCTCAAACAACAACCGGAGCACGACGACTCCAAATTGAGCACGACGGCTCAAACCACACCGTGAGTGCGACGACTCACAAACCAGAGCTCAACGGCTCCCAAAACACAAGCTAGATCAAAGACAACAGAAATCAAATCCTCTAGCAATGATCTGATTCAAGACAAATTCGTACACAGAAATTTGCGCAGAACTTCATGCACAAATCTCATAGACGAAATAAAGAAGAACAAACTCTGAAGTGAGAAATGGATGTAGAATGAGTGTTCTTCAATGAAGAGGCCTTGCAGACGCTTCAATTGAGGAGCCTTTATGGAAATCGATGGAGATTCTCCTCAATTGGTGATGCTCTGCTTTGATGGCATCTGAAATGCCATAAATCCTTCTTCTCCTGCGCCTCTTCAGTTGGATCTGCTCCCTTGCCTAGCACAACAAGCTTCTCTCCAGAGATTCCCCTTGATTCCCACGTCCTTCCTCTTGAAAGGATGGCCAACAACTTCTGGAGATGGAGCAAGATTTGGAAAGCCCCCTTTGGCCGCTAAAAAGCTTCTTCTGGAAGTGTATGGGCTCTCTTGCCTTTGGGGTACAAGGAACATGGGTATTTATAGCCCCATATGTCCATAAAGTGCCTTGGGGTGCATGGGCACAAAAACCTAGGTCAAATCCCCTAATTTCCAAGCAACCATGTGTCTAGAAAAATTCACATTTTTGAGTTTTAGGTGGACTGTGTCGACACCACCAGGGAGTGTGTCGACACACTGTCCCATTTACGCAAAACTGGTCTTCTGGGAACTAGGTCTAGTGTCGACACACTCACTGGATGTGTCGACACACTGTCCCAGTCTGGCAACTGGGTCTTCAGGAATCTGGGACTAGTGTCGACCTGACCATTGAGTGTGTCGACACGACTGGCAGGCTGTGTCAACACACAGGCAGACCATGTCAACACGCAGGCAGACCGTGTCAACACACAGGCAGACCGTGTCAACACACAGGTGGACTGTATCGACATCACTTGAGACAAATTTGTGTAAACCGGAAAATATAAAGTGTAAATAATTAAAACAAGATATTATCATTAAAATATGAGATATTAAACATCAAAAACATGTTGTCTAAGCATTATTGTGATATGTATAAAATGTATAACATGCTCAACACGTCATCAAAATCACAATATGTCATCATTAAAATCACAATATGTCATCATTAAAATCATAATATGTCATCATTAAAATCACAATATGTCATCATTAAAATCACAATATGTCATCATTAAAATCACAATATGTCATCATTAAAATCACATTATGTCATCATTAAAATCACAATATGTCATCATCAAAATCAAAGTATGAGTGATGTTCATTGGTCATCATTAAAATACAACTTTAGGAAATTCCAAAACACACTCAACCAAACAATCTCCCCTTTTTGATGATGACAAAACATATGCACAGTCTCCCAATAACCTGACTCCCTTGACTGCAATAACTCCCCTTGACCATATACACCCTTTGAACTTTCTCCCCATAAAGAACTTTCTCCCCCTAGAAACTTTTACTTTCTCCTCATTTAAGGAACTTTCTCCCCCTTTTTGACAGCATCAAAAAGTTAGACAAGAGAGAGAAACAAAGATTGTAGGAGATCAAGAAATGAAATGTAGGAAATGAATGGTCAGAAGTAATCAAAATAAGTGAGGCAAAGTGATATTGTCAAATGAGAGAAATGATTGTGTTTTTGGTATTGTGCCACAAAGTTTAATCACAAAGACACACTCAACACAAGGTATTGCAAGATATAATGATCTGAATGTGGTTAAAATAATGATGCAAATGTGAAATAAAGTGACCTATATGAGTGATCAGAAGTATTTAACAAGGATGTTAGGAGCTTTAATTTTAACACAAAGTAGAATAATAGGTCTAAACTCAGTATACATGAGCTTTATTAAGGTCTTAAGCTTTTCTATCCTGTCTTTTGATTTTCTTGTAATTTTGGCTGGGAAAGAATACAAAAATAAATTAGTTAAATCTCACTTTTCAGTGCAAGAGATCACATTGATCAGATGCAAGATCTCCTGATTACTCAGGGGTTTAACTTTCATTATCTTATACAGAGTTGAAAATTTGATTTCCACTTTTTTACGCGAAACAAATCACTTTTTAGGTGAAATGGCCTGGTTACTTAGTGGTTCAAGAATTTGCATTGCTCTGTTTGTATCTTTCCAAGGTTTTGATCATTTTCTTTTGATGTTTTACAGGAATATGTTTACTTTGACCAGAAAAGTCAGGAATAGGAATTTAGAAAAATTATTCTTAACATGGTAAAAATGAAGCTTAAACATGCACATGTTAAATAGTAAAGCCACTCATGTGCCTACAAGTGTTTTGCAAGTCATTTTAAAGACATTCAGTATTAAGATTGCTTAACCTTGAAATGATACTGAATCTTTGAAATTAAACTAAATGCACAATGAGTTTATTTCAATGTTTTAATTCTCTCATAAGAAAATAGCACAAGGACTCAAAAATTCTGATGACTTTGGGGTTCAAAATAGACAAGTAAGTTCAAGAGATATGACAATGACTCCCCCTTTCATGTATCTCCCCTTTACAAGGTGAACATGAAGAATATTGAAGAAATAGGGAAAACAGAATGAACGTGAATGTTTTATTTGAAAGACAAGGACTCCCCCTCAACAATTACATACAAGACTCTTGATACTTGGCGGAGACATATACTCACGCATAGTGAATGTGTCCAGACAAGCATAACTTGTCTTTCTTCAAATCACCATTTGATATACCAAGAATGCCAATGCAATGTGAGAGTGAGGAATTCATTTGCAGGAACATTTGTCAACAAATTGAATGGGAGTTGATGATAAATCAGATATGAAAGAATATTTCTTCAGCATTTCACTCAAAGATTCTTTTGACTCACTTCCCCATAAGATATGCATGATATGAAATAATCATTTAGGCAATTCAGATATGTTCATTCAAAGTAGTTTGCACAGAAAGAATATGAACATGATCAAGCATGCATTAACAGGCAATTTATTGAAGGAGAAAAGTTTCAAAGACTTAAAATAAAGTTTTTGAGATTTTCAATTTTCTTGATGACCTTTTATGCAGGAAAAAAACTATTGATATTTGGCGGAGAGTTTTTCTCACGCATGATGAGAGTTTCCAGACAAGCCTAACTTGTCCTTTCACATTTCACCATTTGATATACCACATAGTCACTGCAAAAAGGTCAATTATTCTTTAGTTTTAGCATGAAATTCATTGCATTTTCAAGAACATTTTTTGCACTTTTTCAAATTTACTCCCCCTTAATATGTGTATGGAATGAAAAAGCTAGCAAGCAATTTACACATGATTATGAACACAATTAGCTTTAAGCATAACATGACTTTTGGTACTTGGCGGAGTATTTTACTCACGCATAATGATAGCTTCCAAACAAGCATAACTTGTTTTTCCACATGTCATCATTTGATATACCAAAAAAGTCAAAGCAGTTGATATGTACACAAAATCATGGGCACAGTTAAGCAAGCATGATAATACAAGCATGATTCCAATTGTTATGACACAAGGTTATTGTTGGGAGTAGCATCAGAACACATTTTTCATTGTTCAGATATAAAATCAAACATCATTTCAATTCAGGCAATTCAAATTTGAAATGATAAAGAAGTTTTACCTGAATGGACTTCAAATGCTTTTCAAAGATTTTACCTGTGTTCTCCAATCATTTCTTGCCTTGCACAGCCAATATCTTGAGTCCATTTACAATGTATGGCCGCAAGTCTCCTCAGCTTGCTGATTAAGCTGGTTTTGGGACCCACACTTGCTTGGGTCCTGCAATGAAATCAATGTTAGAGTGCAATAAAGATTGTTGAATCCAAAATGATTTTATTTTTGGTATAGATGCATTTCTTTCATTGACAGAACTATGAGCAGAATTAGTTCCAAATTTTCTTTTTGCCTTGCTCAATGCATCTATGTTTTCATGAAGTGTTCAATTTATATTCACATGGGGTTTCTGAGCATTTTCAACAAAATCATGATTCTTAGTTACATGTGAATAATGTGAAAACTTTTGCAAGTAATTCAAGCCAAAATCATCATGGATGAAATGAAATAAACAAGCAGTCATGTTTCAATCACAACCAGTTTTTTTTTTAATTAATGACTCTTACACAAGAAAGATCATTGGTACTTGGCGGAGGTTATTCCTCACACATAATGATAGTTTCCAGACAAGCCTGACTTGTCCTTCCACAGTTCACCATTTAATATACCGATTGATCTTTGCATAAGAGTCTCAATTGATTTCAGCTTTTATTTAGCAGGGAGTCTCTTAGAAGTATTTACCTTGTGAGATTTTCATTTTCTTTCATTCTCTTCACTTACTTTCCTTGTAGCCTTAGTCATGAAGCCTTCATTTTGAGATTGACTACAAGGATCCCTCCATCCAGCATTCAAGCAGCACATTTTAGAACCCAAACTTGTTTGGGTCCTAAGGATCTTCCATGAATTTGCAACAATGATTTTTGAATCCAAAAGGATTTAATATTGGGTGCATTTTTCTGAAGACTAGAAACACTGGAATCTTGGTTTCTAATCTTAGAGCTATTGGTATAGAATGCACCACTGACATACTGAACATTTTGTTTTCTATTTTTCAGGTTTTTATCATTGAGATTTTTAACATGGAATTCAGAAGTGATCTTTTGTGCAACAGTTCCTTTCTCATGTACATAGAATTTCTGAGTGTTTTCAGCATGAACATGATCTTTATTCTTATGTACATTAACATGAAAATGGGAGCATGCACAAGATTATCAATTCTATGCCAACATTCCCTAGAAGTATGCCCAAATTTATGACATGTGAAGCACTGGACTGATTTGACATATTTATGGAAATGTTGATCTCTATTCCAGCAAAATTTGGCTAAATGACCAGGTTTATTACAATTAAAGCAAATGAGATCATTTCTTACATGGTACTTACCTTGGCATGTATGCATTTGCTGGAATCTCCTTTTCATGTGAGGAGGCTTACCATGAAGAGAAGGAGGTACCTTTTGGTGGCTCTTGGCATGATGTGAATTTGGAACTTGCCTTGGAGCTTTTTGAACTGATGGAGGAAGTAGATGAATCTTCTTGACAGTAGCATTCTTCTTTTTCTCTGTCTGTTTCTGAACAAGAACTTTCACAAGTTTTTCATTAGAATTAACAGAGTTCTTGTTCGTAGCAGCTTTAACAAAGGTTAATTTTGTTTTATTTTCATTTTTCTTATCTCTTACAGAGGCAAGACTTGTGTATTTAGTATTTTTCAATTCATGTTGAATCTTCTATTTTTCAGCTTTTAATGCAACAACTTCTTTTTCTGAAATTTGAAGTTTATCGAGCATGACATCCAAACCATTTTTCATCTTATTCTTTTCATTTTCAAATTGAGCAATTTATTTTTCCAAATCAGAAATTTTATTACTCAAATTGCTACAATCATTGTCCAATGGTTTGTCATGCAACAAACATTCAATCTTCCTTTTTAGA
This sequence comes from Colocasia esculenta, assembly GCA_014218235.1. Taxonomy (NCBI): domain Eukaryota; kingdom Viridiplantae; phylum Streptophyta; class Magnoliopsida; order Alismatales; family Araceae; genus Colocasia; species Colocasia esculenta. The sequence goes on along the minus strand of CM024760.1, from coordinate 65,613,416 downwards.
TGACTATTTTCTTCAACAAGTTGTTTGCATCTTTCATTTATTTGATGATCATGAGCCATGTTAGAAATCTGTTTGTTTAATTGATCATTGTCAAATTTGAAGTTTTCATTGAGATCAATCAATTTTTCATTTTCATCTTTCAAATTAAGATTTTCAAATTCCAACTGATCATGATCTTCTTTTAACTTGGACAACTTGTTTTCACAAATTTTGATTTTATCTTTCAGACTTTCTTTTTCAGAATTCAGTTTCTGAACTTCAATTTTCAAATTCTCAAATTCTTCTGAAAGATCTTTATCATTGTTCTGGAACAATTCAAGTGTGTTTTTCAAATTTTCACTTCCTTATGGCAATGTTTTAAAGTCTTTTTCAAATCTTTATTCTTAGTGTTCAGCTTTGCATTAAGATTTTGCATCTTTTCACAGAATTCAATCAATTCAACATAAGACATGCTTTCATCTACATCAGAATCAGAATTAGAATACATAAATGGATCTGGAATTGATTTACCTGACCTTGTAGACCCATTTGAATTCTTGTGTTCTGAAGAGGATGCAGAATGCTCTGAGCTCATGGAATGTGCTGTTAGAGCCAAAGTCTTTTGAATTGTTGATTTTCTGGATTCATTGAAGCTCTTCTTTGCCATTAAGTGCTTGTGAATTTCTTTTGCTCCTTTTCTTTGTGAATCCTTTACATCACTGTTGTTGGCCATAAAGCATAACTCCTAATTTGCTGAACTTGAAGAGTTCTCTTCTTCATCCTCACTTTGGTCTTCATCCGACCAAGTTGCAATCATGGCTTTTGGCTTCTTCAATTTGTTGTTCTTCTTGTATTTGTCCTTTTTGATCTCAGGACACTCACCCTTCATGTGTCCTATCTTGTTGTACATGTAGCAAACAATATCTTCATCAGTTTTTTTATTTCTGCTAGCATTAAAATTTGAAGAAGAAGCATTCCTTTTACTAGAAGAATATTTTTTCTTTCCATTGAATTTTCCTCTTCTTGATTTTAAAAATTTTCTGAAATGTCTAGTCATGATGGCAAGTTCATCCTCATTAGACTCAGACTCATCAGAACTTGATTTTTCTTGATTTTTCTCTTTGTTGCTTGATGAAGCCTTAAGTGCTACTGGTTTAGCCTTAAGCATGTGTTCTTCACTTCTCTTCAGATTTATTTCATAAGTCATTAAAGATCCTATGAGTTCATCCAAAGAGATTTTGGATAAATCCTTAAAATCTTCAATTACTGTAGCCTTTGTGTGCCAATTGGATGATAGAGAGCGCAAGATTTTTCTTACCAAATCAGCATCAGTGTAGTCCTTACCTTGAGCCTTCAGCCCATTTACAATAATCATGAACCTAGCAAACATTTCAGAAATTGATTCATCAGATTTCATCTTGAATAATTCATATTCAAAAACAAGAATATTTGCTTTGGTTTCTTTAACTTGGGATGTTCCCTCATAAAGTAACTCAAGCTTATCCCACATCTCCTTAGCAGATTTGCACATGGAGATTCTTGAGTACTCTTTTGGGTGGACTGCACATTGAACCATGTTCATGGCACTGTAGTTTTGGGTGGCCCTCCTAATTTGTTCCCTTGTCCAGGTTTCCTCTTCTCCTTGGTTCTCATAAGGACCTACCTCAACTACCCTCCAAATCTCATAGTTCTGGGCTCTAAGGAAGACTTGCATGCGATTCTTCCAATAAGAATAGTCAGTCCCATTGAAGAAGGGTGGCCTATTGATGGAATGGCCTTCAGCAATAAAGCCTTAAGAATCCATCAATTAAAATGAGATAATGAAAGGGCAAGCAAACAATTCAAGTAATTAACACAGAGATCAAACAGAAGAAATCAAATCAGATTAGAAACAGATATTAACCCTCTCTGATACCAATTGTAGGATCGAATGGGTGGATGGATCAGATCTATAAGGGGGGGTTGAATAGATCTGTCACCAATTAATGCGGAAGCTCAAGCAATTTAAAAAAATGCTTCGAATCAGAGATCAATTCACCCAAACAATTTACAGATCTGAAGTGTGAGTGTGTGTAGATGATGTGTGAAGCAATTCAACAAATAGTGTTAGTGCAAAATCCTATGCAAGCATCTAGCGTAGAAAAGAAGATCAAACCATTGCACATAGGATTTTTAGGTGGTTCGGAAATCACACCATGTGATTCCTACATCCACCCCTCACACAGTGAGGTACCACTACTCAAAAGAGTACAACACACACCGGAGCACGACGACTCCAAACAACCTTGAGTTCAACGACTCATAAACTGAGCGCGACGACTCAAACAACAACCGGAGCACGACGACTCCAAATTGAGCACGACGGCTATAACCACACCGTGAGTGTGACGACTCACAAACCAGAGCTCGACGGCTCCCAAAACACAAGCTAGATCAAAGACAACAGAAATCAGATCCTCTAGCAATGATCTGATTCAAGACAAATTCGTACACAGAAATTTCTGCAGAACTTCATGCACAAATCTCATAGACGAAATAAAGAAGAACAAACTCTGAAGTGAGAAATGGATGTAGAATGAGTGTTCTTCGATGAAGAGGCCTTGCAGATGCTTCAATTGAGGAGTCTTGATGGAAATCGTTGGAGAATCTCCTCAATTGGCGATGCTCTGCTTTGATGGCATCTGAAATGCCAGAAATCCTTCTTCTCCTGCGCCTCTTCAGTTGGATCTGCTCCATTGCCTAGCACAACAAGCTTCTCTCCAGAGATTCCCCTTGATTCCCACGTCCTTCCTCTTGAAAGGATGGCCTGCAACTTCTGGAGATGGAGCAAGATCTGGAAAGCCGCCTTTGGCTGCCAAAAAGCTTCTTCTGGAAGTGTATGGGCTCTTTTGCCTTTGGGGTACAAGGAACATGGGTACTTACAGCCCCATATGTCCATAAAGTGCCTTGGGGTGCATGGGCATGGAAACCTAGGTCAAATCCCCTAATTCCCAAGCAGCCACGTGTCCAGAAAAATTCACGTTTTTGAGTTTCAGGTGGACTGTGTCGACACCACCTGGGAGTATGTCGACACACTGTCCCATTTATGCAAAACTGGTCTTCTGGGAACTAGGTCTAGTGTCGACACACTCACTGGCTGTGTCGACACACTGTCCCAGTCTGGCAACTGGGTCTTCTGGAATCTGGGACTAGTGTCGACCTGACCATTGAGTGTGTCGACATGACTGGCAGACTGTGTCAACACACAGGTAGACCGTGTCAACACACAGGCAGACCGTGTCAACACACAGGTGGACTGTATCGACATCACTTGAGTCAAATTTGTGTAAACCGGAAAATATGAAGTGTAAATAATTAATACAAGATATTATCATTAAAATATGAGATATTAAACATCAAAAACATGTTGTCTAAGCATTATTGTGATATGTATAAAATGTATAACATGTTCAACATGTCATCATCAAAATCACAATATGTCATCATTAAAATCACAGTATGTCATCATTAAAATCACAATATGTCATCATTAAAATCACAATATGTCATCATTAAAATAACAATATGTCATCATCAAAATCAAAGTATGAGTGATGTTCATTGGTCATCATTAAAATACAACTTTAGGAAATTCCAAAACACACTCAACCCAACATCCTGAACTAACTCTGGACCAATCAGCTACCTATCACCTGTCTACTCCCAACATAAAGGAGATCTACAAGTCCTACCATACAACACCTTAAATGGAGCCATACCAATACTCGCATGAAAGCTGTTGTTATATGCGAACTCCACTAGAGGTAGATGGCGCTCCTAATCATCCTTCCAATCCATAACACATGCTCTCAACATATCCTTGAGCGTCTAGATAGTCCTCTCGGACTATCCATCTGTCTGAGGATGAAACGCCGAACTAAGCTTCAGTTCCGAACCTAAAGCATCCTGAAGAACCTTCCACAGTCTCGAAGTAAATCTCGGATCTCCATCCGAAATGATCGACTTCGACACACCATGCAATCTAATGATGCTACTAACATTACAACCAAGCCAGACTCTCAACCGACTGCTTCTTCTTCATAGGTAAGAAATGCACAGTCTTTGAGAATCTATCTACGACTACCCAAATCGAGTCATTACCCCGTCTAGATCAAGGCAAGCCCGAAACAAAATCCATAGTGACAGCTTCCCACTTCCATACTGGGATTTCCATCTTCTGCATAAGACCAGATGGTCGCTGCCGCTCGACTTTCACTTGCTGGCATACTAAACACCTGGATACATAATCCGCTACATCCCTTTTCATGCCAGACCACCAAAAAGACCTCTTCAAATCCTGGTACATCTTAGTGTTACCCGGATGAATAGAGAATCTCGACCTATGAGCTTCTGCCAATACATGCTCACGGACATGTACAATGTCAGGAACACATACTCGGTGATGGAATCTAATCACGCCATCCTCATCACGAGCAATGCCCACCTTGCCCACTAACTCTTGGAGTCTAGGGTCGGCTTTTTGTTGCTCGATCACCTCATCCAACACCGAAGACCTAATGTACAACTGAGCTACAAAAGTCTGACACAAAGATGGCTCTAACTCAGTCATCGCACATGCTGCATCCTCCAACATCTTCCAATCCTGCTGGAGAGAAGACTTCTTTCTACTAAGGGCATCCGCTACAACATTCACCTTTCCAGGATGATACTGGAGGTCAAAGTCATAGTCCTTCAAGAACTCAATCCATCTTCTCTGCCTCAGGTTTAATTCCTTTTAGGAGAAAAGATACTTCAAGCTCTTGTGGTCTGTGAACACCTCAAATCTGACACCATAAATATAGTGCCTCCAGATCTTCAGTGCATGCACCACTGCCACAAGCTCCAAATCATGAGTCGAATAGTTTCGCTCATGCTCCTTTAATTGACGTGAAGCATACGCTACTACCCTTCCTTGCTACATCAATACACAGCCAAGGCCAATCTGAGAAGCATCCGTGTAGATAGCAAAACCCTCTACACCGCTCGGTAGATCTAACACTGGAGCTGATGTGAGCTTAGTCTTCAATAATCGAAAACTACTCTCACACTCCTCGGACAAGACAAACTTCACTCCCTTTCTGGTCAGCTGAGTCAATGGGGCGGCGATGGATGAAAATCCCTCAATAAATCACCGATAGTAACCCGCCAAACCAAGAAAACTTCGAATCTCCGAAGGGGTCTTGGGAATCTCCCAATCCATAACATCCTGGACCTTCTCTGGATCAACTGCTACACCAGCACTGGAGATAACATGCCCAAGGAAATGAACCTCGTGCAACCAAAAATCGCACTTGCTGAATTTAGCATACAGCTTGTGTGCACGGAGAACCTCTAATACTACCCTCAAATGCTGACGGTGTGTAGTCTCATCTGGAGAATAGACTAATACATCATCGATAAACACTACAACAAAGTTATCTAAATAAGGCCTAAACACCGTGTTCATGAGATCTATGAACGCTGCAGGGGCGTTGGTTAGACCAAAAGGAAGAACTAAGAACTCATAATGTCCATAACGAGTCCTAAAGGCCGTCTTGGACACATCCTCACTCCTAATCCTCAACTGATGATAGCCAGACTGCAAATCAATCTTAGAAAAGACTGATGCATTTTGCAGCTGGTCAAACAAATCATCAATCCGAGGTAAGGGATACCTATTCTTCACAGTCACTTGGTTTAGCTTCCTATAATCAATGCATAACCTAAGTGACCCATCCTTCTTCTTTACAAACAATATAGGTGTGCCCCAAGGAGAAACACTAGGGCGAATGAATCCCTTATCTAGCAATTCCTGCAACTACCTCCTCAACTCGGCTAACTACGCAGGTGCCATCCGATAAGGAGCCTTCGAGATAAGAGAGATGCCCGGAAGCAACTGTATGGTGAACTCTATCTCTCTATCTGGTGGCAATCCAGACAAATCATCATGAAAGACGTCTGGAAAATCCTGCACTACATCGATCTCTGCAAGAGTAGGTGACTCATCAGCCTCGGGTACTAACACTATGCTGACAAGAAAAGTGTCACAACCCTTGTTTACCATGCGCATCACCTTCATGACTGAGATGACCAACTTTCCCGCCAAGTTCCTTGGCAATGGATGAGAGAACTCGTCCTCACCAGGAATGCGGAAAACAATCCTCTTCCCACGACAATCTACTAACGCATAGTGCTCCTCTAGCCAATCCAGACAAAGAATAGCATCAAAGTCCTTCATCTTCAGCAAGAAGAAACACCCATCTAGAACCCTATCCTCAATGCATACAGGTAACGACGGGATGCACTTCCTAGTCAATACCGTACCCGCAGGTGTGTGCACAGACAAAGGGACCTCTAAATCCTCAGACTCTACGCCGGACTCTATAGCCAACTGCCTAGTAAATCACTCGGAAATGAACGAGTGAGTGGCACCCGTATCAAACAAAACCCGAGCATGCACACCTAGAAATAAAACCGTACCTTCAGTGACATGCTCCACCTGCTCGGCATCCTCTCGTGCTAGAGCAAACACTCGAGCTTGGGCTCGAGGCCTTCCTGGTCTTCCTGTAGCTGGTGCTGCTACCGCTGCTGGGGCTGGCGCTCCACGCTGGACTCCCTGCTGAAGTCTCGGACAATCCTTGATCTTGTGGTCGCTACTCCCACACTTTAGGCATTTCCCCGCTACCATCCAACACTCCGTACCACCGTATGTCCTCCCGCAATGAGGACACTCCTTCCTCACACTGGGTAAATGCTGAGAAGGTGCCTGAGTACTACTGGCTGCCACTGGGTGCTGCGGTGACTGGTACACTGCCTTCTTTTTATCTTGCTGTTGGAAAGGAGCTGCAGGCCTCTTCTACGAAGCCTTCTTCTCCTCGAGGTACCGCTCCATCTCACCCTCCTGCCTACAAGCAGCGCTAAGGGCCTCGTCCAGAGTACGATGATCAAACGCCACAAGCCTCGTCCTCAGTGATGGGTTAAGGCCCATCACAAATTTCTTTGTCTTCCTACGCTCATCCGCCACTATGTGAGGTGCATACTTAGATAATTCAGCAAACCTGGCCTCGTACTCGAGTACAGTCATGGAGCCCTGAGTGAAAGAAAGGAACTCCTGCTCCATCCTGTCCTGCATATGCTCGGGGACGAACATGGCCCGGAAGAGCCTCACGAACTCGTCCCAAGCAACATCAATAGCACCGTCCTCGAACCGGGTACACAGTAAGGAAGCCCACCACACATCGGCTCTCTCCTGCAACACAACCTTCATAAGCACCAAACTAAACAACTCTAACTTAACAGGGTATACAAACATATAAAACTAACACATACCTCTAGCATATAGGTGGCTAAAGTAACCTTGTCATCGTCTGCACACCTAACAGCTCGGAAGATCTTCTCGATCTCCCTCATCCAGCTCTTAGCTAGCAATGGGTCGCTCTCCCCCTTAAAAGAGGGTGGCAACATCCTCTTAAACCTTTCCATGATGGAGGGTCCACCATGGTCCTGAGCCTGGGGAACTGGAATCTGAGCCTGCTATAACAAACAGCAAGCAACGCATAATCAACATAACATCATGCAATTAAATAAAACAGACTACTCTTTGTCTTATTATTCTAACCTGAGTCTCCAACTGAGCCTGGAGTGCAGCCTGGGTGTGGGCCTGCGTCTGCATGGCCTGCACTAGACCCTGCATGAACACTCCATAATCCACTGGCGGTGGAGGAGGAAGCACAGGACCCTGGGGTGCTGGGGCCTGCTGCTCACCCTAGTCCTCACGCCTAGGCTCATCTCTCCTCTGCTCGCCAACACGAGTAGGTACACCACCACATCTACTGCATGAAGCCATATGTTGTAATTAATTTAATCACTATTAGAAACTATGTTATTTAGTTCCTAACCACTTTCTTATCTATCTTTCATTGATTATTAATCATTTCTACACATGTGGACAATTCTATAAGGACTTAGCATATAATGAAGATGATGACTTATATATATTTATGTACAATCTCAACCATTTCTCTGATACCAATCTCTGTGATGACCCTCCTTATACCAGTACGATTATACTAATCCACGTCGATATAATGAACGTCGTTACAGTGGAACATTTACCCATCATTGCCACTAGATTGAGATGTACACAAATATAGATATAGAACAGCGGAAATAAAGGAATTAACTGTCATTTTTATTTCATCATCCACATTAAACATACACAGCCCATATAGCAATTAAAAGAAACTAAAGTCCACATAATGAAATTCTAGATACAAATTACATTGTTCATCCACAATTTCACAAGTCTCAACTTTCATACTATGGAAAAGAAGGCACAATGTCGGTGGCTCCGCAACAATCTACTCTCCTCGCTCGGAATCGCTCTCAACGATCTCCTCCAAGGAAGTAGGGTCACTTGTCAAACCTGTACGCCGAAGCAAGAGTGAGTCTAAAAGACTCAGCAAGTAGTCCATAAACATTATACATACACACATCATATGCATATTTTACCTTCAATTACATTAATCAATACGTGCAGCATGGTGGAACAATCTTTAAAGAAAGCCTATCAGGATACTTCTACCAATTTCATAACACATGATTCATGGTTTATGTCATCCCGCAATAATATACCTACTGCATGCTTTCTATACATTTACTCACATGATAGCTAAATTTATATCTACGTTGCAACATGATAGCAATTGAGACTTGGAATTTTACACATAAAGGAAGAACGTTCCTAACATGGATTCTACGGACTTTTCCACATGCACATCACAAGTGTAAACACAATAAGCTTGCTGTTTTGACATGGATCTAACACTACCATATCAGTTTTCACATTTTCACATGCTATCACATTGGTTTCACATCTTCACGTAGTCACATATTCACATGCACATTACACAACTTCACTTGTACACAATCACATTATTCTCATTTAATGCTGTGACACATAGTCCAAACCACCACTAGAAGGACACACGTAACACATTCACAAAACACAGACGCCACCTAGGCAACACAGTGACGAATCTTGGTACTGCACAGACCGGGAGAAGTACTCTCCACCCTAACCAGTGGTACTTGTCCACCTCCAGGATTTCATCCTAATGCCCATAGGATATCAAACACATTGAACCTTCTCGTGGGGACTTTGCCACAGTACGGTTCCACAGCCCTCTATGGAAGCAGTGTCACATACAGCACAATTTACACATTTTCCAATTTAACACACACATAATTTCTCACTAATTAACACATCATTTCCATTTTCACATTCATGCACATGGTTCAGTTTCCCCTATCATGGTACTACTGTTCATAAGACTTAAACATTCAGGGATTTACACTAATCACGTTAAAACTATTTAACGAATCTATGATCACAATATGCATGCTTTAATTAATCATTTCTTCATGAAATTTGCATAAATATCACTTACTGTTGCTCAAACCACATAAAATTTTAACCACGGCCTGTTTGTAGGCTGCAGATCATACATACCAATTTTCACATTTTTCTGACCTATACATAATTTACAGAAAATAGAACAACTATTTGTATATTACCCATAAATCAGTTCATCCTTGATTCACATCATGAAGGTCATAATTAGCAGTTTATAGCCCTGTGTCTAATAGTCATATCATCACAGAATTTTTCCCGGAATTTTACAAGCATCATATGATTTCCTGGAAATTTAAAACAACCTACTCATGTTCCCTATTTTTAAATCCAGAAATTATAACTAATTACATAGACATTGGAAAATTCCTAAATTTTCATGACATGAACTGACATTCATCCACATCACCTGAAAATTTTATGGCACTTACATTCCACATGGATTACATAAACAGTGATTTACCATGTTCAAAACCTATTTATCATGCATTTCAGATAAATACAATAATTAATACCATTAATAGAAATTCACAAAAATTTCACAACACAATCCACTATCTAAATTACATAGCATATAAAATTTACAATATATCCTCATGTGTAGAAATCCAAAAAATAGTCATATATGGAAGAACAGTTCACTGTTCTTTCCTGAAGAACTAAACGACAAGGTCTGGGCGTTCATTTTTTTACGAATGACAGTATCGACTGTCGCCAACTTAGGATATTAACGGCAAGGGATCCCGCCGTTAAGTTCTTGTCTATGCAAAACACAGACTGAACTCAAAAGACTTGGTGAAATGGGGTTCCAGGACTCGAATAAAATTCCAGAAAAATACTTAGGACCTACTAGACATATGTATGAACAATGGGGATGGGTTACTTGCCTCTAGAAAAATCAATCAAGGAGAATAAAGGTCGGAGAAGATCTCCTCAGCCAGTGCCAAGAAGCCCTCAATTCTTTCCCCGAACCAGTTCTGTGTTGAAGCAGATGGTACACCGTCATCGGGGAATCCTTCCACTATGTTCAGACTTCCTCCTAGTCGTTGTAGATCACCGGAAGATGCCTCCAGTCGCCGAGGTATAGGAAAGAAGGGTTGCGGTTTTGGTCTATCACCTTCCTTGTTTTGATGATTTCTCACCCCATTAGAGTGTGAGAGGCTTTATAAAACTCTCTAGTATGGATAGGCACGAAATTTAGTTGCTATGTGTGAGTAATTGCCTCAAGTTTTACCCTAATTGCCTCTTTCTAATTTTAGCTTAATTAGGGTTACGAATTTCCATGTATTTTTCTTGCTTCATTTTATTCTTGGGCCAAAGGTGATCCATTGGCCCATTTCCGATAATGGGTCATCAATACATGATGTTGGAAGTCTCTCCAACATGTTTATTTAATTTATGACCATGTTATATTTCCGTGTTAACGGTTTTCCGACTTTGTTTCCTAATTAGTATAATTAGTCACATTGTGATGTCCACTTGGCCAATCGGATTTTTTCGTTGCACGAATTTCTTCGTGGAACACTTAGGAATAATGTTTAGGGTTGATTTATAATTTTCTTACAAAATTTTCTGATGTATTCTTGCACGTACGATAGTGATACATATGTTCTCCCATTCTGATAATACGGAAACTATTTATTTCCATTTATTTACAATTTTTAAATCACTAGATTTTTTCCGGGGTGCTACACCAAGTATAACACAAGATATCATACACTTGTGCCCTAGCTCATTCTCCCACGACCCCAACACAATGGTAAACCTTCCCCAAGAGTCTCTTGACGATTATTTATTAGATCTAGGGTTTATTTAAGTCCTAATGTGCTTAGGAATTAGGAGTTGCGGTTTTTGCTTGGGTAGCTCCCATACTTTGGGGATTCTCCTCCCAATGGAAGTAGGAATGCCATTAGGAAAGTTCCTAGCATGGCTAGGCACGAATTTGGCTTGTCATCCATGGCTAAACACCCTAGTTTTATCCCTCATTTGCCCTTTCCTAATTTTTGCATATTTATGGTCATGAATTTTGGGGTTTATTGCTATTGGGTTTTGATTCTTTGGCCCAGATAGAGTTGTCTTGGACCAATATACTTCAAATGGTTGATTCCACTCTTGCGAGTCTAACTATGATTTTATCTTTATTTTATTTGAATATTTTTATTCATTTACTATTTTCATACTTGAATTTGTTCATGAGTCATAAGTTGTCCATTGGTCCAATTTCTTTTATGGACTATCCCCACATATTGTTTGGAGTCCACCCATAAATTTTATTATAATTATGGACTCCGTTAAGTACATGTGATAATGATTTTCTGACTTATTCCTTAATTACGATAATCGATCGCAAACACCTTAACCTTGGGCAATCGGATTTTCCTTTGCACAAATTTCTCCGTGGGTCATTACGGAGTATTATTTAGAGTTGAACTATGGTTTTTATGGAATTTTATAATGGGTTTTTTGTATGTACGATAATGGCACATATGTTTTTGCTATTTCACTAATATTGAATTTATCATTTTCAATTTATTTCTAATTTTCCAATTATTGAATTTTCGGGATGTTACAGATTTTTTATTTTTAAATAGCCTAACCAAAGGAGAAGGTACATCCTCACAATGTGAGTGGGCCACTACCATCACCAAACAACTAGGAGTAGATGTATTATATATGAGAAGAGAAAGAGAAATGGGAGAAAAAATCGATTTATTCCTGAAAAAATATTTTCTTTTTCAATTGAGATGGGATGATTCTTTGAATCAAAGAATGATCAACAATATCAAGGTATATTGTTTATTACTTAGACTGACAAATATAAGGGAAATTGCTATATCCTCAATTCAAAGAGGAGAGATGCGCCTAGATGTAATGTTGATTCAAAAAGATCTCTCTTACATAATTGATAAAAAGAGGAATACAATGCGGGCTAGGGTCTAAGCACTACAGGAAATGAAGGATATGTAGACGGCTAAAAATCGCGACCGTCTACAAAAACAATATTTGTAGACGGCTATAAAAGCCGTCTATGAATATGAGATATATAGACGGCTTTACTAAGTCGTCTACATACCTTACATAGACGGCTTCAAAAACCGTGTACATAAAAAGGATATATAGACAGCTAAATAAAGCCGTGTACGTATATTTTATACGTAGACGGCTTCTCTTAAAGCCGTCTATATACATATATAGACGGCTTGTAAGCCGTCTACGTATCCTTTATACGTAAACGGCTTTTGTAGCCGTCTACGTATTGCCTCTAACTTAATTGCCCTCGTCCCCTTCCCCCGCCCCATTTCGCCTTGCCCGCGCCCTCGCCCTTCCGCCTTGGCCCGCCCCGCTGGAGACGCCGCCCTCGCCCAGGACGCCGGAGACGTCGCCCTCGCCCAGCACGCCGGAGACGTTGCCGCCGCCGTCTGCCGCGGACACCGCCGTCGCCGTCGCCATCGCAGTACCGGGTATTCGTCCTCCCCCTCTATCTTTCTCTACCTCTTTCAATCCGAGTCGCAAGGGGCCGGGGGGGGGCGGCGGTGGCGCACAGGTGCCCGGGTGGGGTGGGGGGCACCGGCGGTGGGCGGATGGGTGGGGAGGGCGGGGTGGCGAGGGGAAGGAGAGGAGGGGGGCGCGGGTGGGGGCGCTCGGGGGGTCGGGGGTTTTGGGTGGGGGGGGGGGGGGGCGCAAGGGGGGGGGGGGGGGGGCGGGTGGGGGGGTGCAGTGGTGGCGAGGGGAAGGAGGGGGGGGCGCGGGTGGGGGTGCCCGGGGCGCGGCGCAGGGGGGCCCGGGGACGCCCTCGCCATTGCCACTGTGCTGCACTGCCTTCACTGCTCGCCGCCACGCCATCTGCCCTTCTCCTCGCCGTCGCGACGCAACGCCCTCGTCATCGCCGTTGCGCTATATCACCCTCACGACAGAGGGGGAGGGTGGGGGATAAGATAGGGGAGGAGGTGGTGGCTGGGGGTGAGACAGATGGGGAGGGACCGATCGGAGTGGGAGGGGGTGACCGGAGGGGAGGGATGCACGAGAGAGAGAAAGGGAGGGAGGAGAGACAGAGGGGGAGGAGGGAACCGGAGGGGGAGGGTGGGGGTGAGACGGAGGTACAAGGTGCCCGTCATCTTATGCTTGGACAGATCAGAACCTTAACTGTGTCATGTGCATGTCCAGCAGCCACAGTTATGTATGAAGTTGAACATTCTTATTTCCCATCATTAGAAGTAGAGGCTTAAGAAATGAGTAAATCACGAGCCTAAACACAACAGGACAACAATCCATATATTATGTTGAAACTTCAGATAATAAAGCAAGTTAGATTTTAGAATTCAAAGACCAAATCAGTTTTGAGGAGTTCACTTAGTAGATATCAGTATATCACTGTCTTTCACTTCAATAACTGTCCTCCTCAATGAAAAATTCAGCAGCTTGCAATATTTAGAACTTGGAAGTCACAAATAAATTCTTTCATTGTATACCAACTAGACAAAGAAGAAAAAAATATGTTTTCCATTCACAAGGAGAAAAAAAAATAAACACCACAAAAAATAGTCCAGAAAAAAATATAAAACAGAATCTTTTGAATAACCCAACTCATGTCTTTAACTTCTCGACAGTAGCAGTGGCTACACATTCAAGAGATAAGGTTAATCAGCCACCCTAAATTTCAAGACTATGGGAGGAGCATAGCAGAATCAAATGACATGGGTTCTATAGAGTTGATGTGATTACTTTACATATACGGCAAAGATATTGAATCACTTTAGAGCTTCTGTACCAAAGAGGAATGATTAGAATATTTCAAACCTGTCCAGGTTTGTATAAAGATAAGAATGAACTCCAAGTTATCCTTTATTTTTCGTTTGTTATGTCACAAAGATGCAAGGATAAACCAATTTAAAGTTATCCTCATTTGTCACCTAAAATTGGGGGTAACGGGGATTGTTTTGCATCAGGATAGTGGCTTAAAGTAAGTTTGACTTATCTTCATGTTTGAGCTCGAATCTGGAATAATCTTGAAATGTCCTCTCTTTTAATATCTTGTTTTTATTTGTAATGAGCAAAGCAGTGCAGGTGCTTCTGTGAAAAAAAATAAATTATCTTGTTAGGCATTAATACTAGGATTTAGTATCTAAGTGGGGAATACATTTCATTAATATATTATATAATGAGCAAAGCATGATCCATTATCTGCATCTTTTAGGAAATTTAATGATACATATATATTATATGCAAGTCCTCTTATACATTTTATTAATATATTTTTTTGTAAAATATGACGACAGGTTTTGTTTGGAACAGCTGCGGAGATCGAGGTAGTTGCTTTCATCTTTTGAGGCTCTTTGTTCAGGTAAGATCCAGCGAGCCTGGGTGGTGGCTCATCTTTATTTAATCCAGCGAGCCTGGGTGGTGGCTCAACTTTTTTATTATGTGTGGATGCTTGAATATCTTTTTTGCAGGATGTGTGAATGTATTTTAATGCAGGGTGCAAGCATTGGATGAAACATATGGATGTAAGAATGAGTGGACCTTTTTTTTTTTTGCCCGTTCAAGACTTTTGTTATGATATATGTTTTTACTGTCTTTTGATAGTAATGGCATATATCGAGCATATAGTCTTGAATTGTCCAAGTTGGACAGTCTGTGGATATTTGATCATCTGATGTTCTTTATTATATGTGTTTTGAGATTATCTTAAAATTTCGGCAGCATCTTCTCGCTCTTCTCCAATATACCTGCTAATTTTAACTGCTCTTTTTATCACTTGTATTTTATGCAAGTGATTTTTTGAGCATAGTTAAAATTAGTAAATAATGGTGGTATATTGGAGAAGTGTGGGGAGATGCTGTCGAAATTTTAGGATAATCTCAAAACACATATAATAAAGAACATCAGATGATCAAATATCCATAGATGGGCAAGATTTCATGTAGGTACCCCCTTTTCTTTGCAGGAATGTATGAATATAGACTTTTGTGAAAATGTGGATTTTCTTCCAATATAGAGTAGATGCTGCCGAAATTTTTACTAAATTATACTTCATATATAATTATGTCATATAGTTTTAAATAAGTTTACACATATGATGTGACTTGATTCATATCTGATATATTTTTTTTACTTCTTAATTCTAGATTATTTTGAAATGGCTGGAGTCGATAAGAGTTGGATGAATGTTACGGATCGTTTGGATCCTAGGTATGAGAAAGGAGTTGAAGAACTATTGGACTTTGCTTTTCATGAAGATAGGAGGAGTTTCAGGCATGGAGATAACGGACAGTTGATACAATGTCCATGTAAAAAATGTTGTAATGGATTGAAGTTCACTCGGTATGAAGTGAAAACTCATTTGATATGTGACGGGATATGGCTTCATTATACAAATTGGGTGTGTCATGGAGAGGAACCCGTTGGTGACATATCCTCAGAGGAGATTAATGAGGAAGAACAACAGATGACTGCTGATAATACAATTCAGATGTTACATGAGCTGCAAGATGCTGATATGGCTGCTCAGTGTGATGAAGATGAACCAAATGCAAAGGCGAAGGAATTTTATAAACTATTAGATGATGCAGAAACACCTTTGTATCCCGGTTGCCAGAAAGTGAGTAGATTGACATTTCTTTTAAAACTGCTACACATTAAGACAATGAATCAGGTCACAGGCAATTGTATGGGCATGTTCCTTGATCTTATGCGTGAAATATTACCAGAAGGAGCCTATGTCCCTGAATCATGGTATGAAGCTAAGAAGGCAGTTAGAAATTTGGGATTAAGCCATGTGAAGATAGATACATGTGAGAATGATTGTGTATGGTTTTGGAAGGAGAATGAACATAAAGATGAGTGTCCGCAATGTCATACACCGAGGTATAAAGAAAGAATCGCACCTACAAATGATTCTTCTACACGCAAGCGAGTACCTAAGAAAATCTTGCGTTATTTTCCTCTGAAAGACAGATTGCAAAGAATGTTTATGTCTTCTATGGTAGCTAAGTGGATGACATGGCATAAGGATGGTCGGACGTTGCAAGAAAATGGGGAGATGCGGCATCCTGCTGATTCTGAGGCATGGACACATTTTGACAATGTCTATCCAGACTTTGCTGTTGAAGCCCGCAATGTCAGACTCGGTTTGGCAAGTGATGGGTTTAATCCATTTGCAAACATGAGTAGCAGGTATAGTACATGGCCTGTGGTGATAGTTGTCTACAACTTACCGCCATGGATGTGTATGAAGCAAACATATACCATGATGTCTTTACTCATTCCTGGTCCTAAAGAGCCCGGAAATGACATTGATGTATACTTACAACCATTGATAGATGAGTTGAAGGATTTATGGTATAATGGTGTGCAAACATATGATGCAGCAAAAAAACAGAACTTCACCCTGCGAGCTACTCTCCTTGGACCCTCAATGACTTCCCTGCATATGCTAATTTGTCAGGGTGGAGCACTAAAGGAACATATGCGTGTCCAACATGTAACTACAGTACACATTCAAGAAGACTTAAAAATTGTCAGAAATTTTGTTATCTTGGGCACCGTCGGTTTTTGCCAGTACATCACAGATGGAGGAAACACACATATAAGGATAGATTTGATGGCAGAGTCGAACTTGGGAAATCTCCAAAAAATTTGAATGGTCGTGAAGTGTGGGAGCAACAACAACAGATGGTGCCTATTACTAGGTTTGGAAAGATTTTTAAGAAAGACATTGATAAACTGAAAGGATGGAAAAAACAAAGTATTTTTTTTAGGGAGTTACCATATTGGCAAAATCTGCTTCTCCGTCATAATTTAGATGTGATGCATATCGAAAAAAATGTTTGTGACAATCTATTGGGTACTTTAAATCTACTTGGATCTGGTTACAGTAAGGACACAGTTAAGGCACGGATGGACTTAGAAGATTGGGGGATACGTCCGCAACTGCATGTGCCGACAGATCAAGGAGGAAAGCCACCTGCAGCGATTTTTACATTGAACAGAACACAAAGGTTACAGATTTGTGACTTTCTAAGGAACATTAAAGTCCCCGATGGATATTCATCTAATTTATCCAAGTGTGTGGACTTTACAAGTGGAAAGCTCATAGGGTTGAAGAGTCACGACTCTCATATTTATATGCAAGTGTTGCTGCCTTTAGCACTTCGCAACATTGTTCATGCAGATGTGACTGACCCAATCACAGAGTTGAGTATGTACTTTAAAGATATATGTTCTAAAGTTTTGAGGCCTGAACATTTGCTGAAGTTAGAAGCTGATATAGCAATAACACTATGCAAGTTAGAACAATTTTTCCGCCATCATTTTTCACTATCATGATTCATTTGATATCACATTTGGCTTATGAAGCTAGAATTGCTGGTCCTATTCAATACCGGTGGATGTATCCTATAGAACGATACTTGAAGAAGTTGAAAGATTATGTGCGCAATAAAGCACGACCGGAAGGTTCAATTGTGGAAGGCTATCTTCTTGAGGAGACTATTTCGTTCTGTTCTATGTACTTGCCCAATATAGTCACTCAGTTTAATCGTACAGAAAGAAATTGGGATGGCGCTCCTAGTCGCAGTGACGATGATGATTTCTTGTCAATCTTTAATCCCCCAGGGCGTTTTTTGAAGGGTAAAGTTGAGAATCGTGTGTTATCTGAGAAAGAAGTGCAGTTGGCACATACGTATATTTTGAAACAGATAGAGGAGATTGATCCTTTTTTGGCTGAGCATAAACGAAGACTAGAAACTTGTAGAGGAATCGAGAAAGATTTCAGAAAATGGTTTCAAAGTTATGTCCAAGAATTAAAAGATGCAAATGATCCTCGATGCACTCAAGATATCCAAATTTTGTCACAAACACCATCAAGAATTGCTTATTCACATTCAGGCTATATTGCAAATGGATTTAGGTTCCGTACAAGAACTGCAGATTATACAAAGCAGACTCAATTATGTGGTGTTGTTGTGATTGCAGATCTTAATAATAAATGTGATGGCTATTATGGACATCTTAAGGATGTTGTGGAAATATGTTTTGACCATAACAGACGTGTTATATTGTTTGAATGTGACTGGTGGGATGTTTATCATGAAGGCAAGGGATTCCAAGTTGACAAATATGGGATCATCAGTCTCAACATCAATCAAAAATTGGGGACAAATGAGTCATTTGCACTTGCCCAACAAGTAGAGCAGGTGTTTTATGTAGATGATAATAGAAGAACAGGATGGATCATTCCTGTAAGAGCACAACCCCGAGACTATTATAACATGGCAGAACAGGAAGAAGTGCCTGAGGATGAAATTGTTGAAGCTTATCAAGAAAATTTGGTTGATGTTCCTATCAATGGAGAAATATTTGATGTTGATGTAACTGAAGGAATTAATGTGAGAGTTGGTGAATATATGGAGATTTAAGTGGAGTTGTAATTATGTTATGTTTTTCTATTATAGAATGTGACTCTTTAATGTTAATATTAAATGCGACTTGTTGGAAAATGACATGGTAATTGCATTTCCTGTTGCCTGTAAAGTTGGTTCTTAATGCCTCATGTTATTCATTCTTCATATTGCAAATGAAATTTTTTCCCACAGGAGGTTCAATTGTGGATATGCTCCTAATATAGGGGAGATGCCGTCAAATTTTCTTTGTAAATTATATACGCTGCTTATCAATATCAATATTTTCAGATATGAGTTCGCGCAGGGGATCTCGTGTTCGGAGAGCACGGACTGTGGATGACGTGCCAACTCATTCACCTGAAGACTCTGTTGCAGGTCATCCTTCTCAAGCCGTAGTTCCTATCACTCAGGGGGCGTCTTCTGCTGCATCTGCATCTTCTTCTGTAGCAGGTATATTTTTATATTCAGTAGCATTACAATTTATATTTACTTTAGTTTCATAAAATCTAATCATTTTCTTTATGTATATGTTTTTACATAGAGACACCATCGTGGGGTCGAGGGAGTGGTCGTCGGGGTCCCTCTAGAGGTGCCACAGAGAGGAGGCTAGAGCCTGGACAGAAATGGAATGTGAGAGTAATTGGTGGATACGGGGTAGGCGAGCAAGGGACAAATTTTATAAGTCGTATGGGCATTGTCATCAGACTGCATTGCAAACTATGGCAGAAAAATTTTTCAAAACTACCTGAAGAGACAAAGAATGGAATATTTCGAGATCTCGAGGTAAATAGATTAATATTTAAAGTGAATATTGTGTATTTGTGAGATATTTAAATTAGATTGGTAATATATGTGTAGATGTGGTATTCTTGGGATCGGACTCCTCAGACGGATAAGGAAATGTTACAACATATGACAGCCATGCACAAAGGCTGGCGTGGGATGTTGAAGTCGAAAGTAAGTATTTTTTTAAAAAGTATTTGTTTGTTTTTTATCTTGATAATGAATATTTTGTTAACTTTGTAATTGTTATTTTGTAGCATTATAAGGGCAAGACCTTTGAGGATGTTGTTGCATCTGTTCCACCTGGTGTTGATCCATCTGATTGGCGGACAATGTGTCAAAAATGGAATTCAAGGGAGGAGCAAGTAAAATAATTTGATTTAATTACATATGTACTTATGATTTTTCATTTCAGATTTTATCAAATATTCAAATATATGAATTGTCTTCTTCTTTACAGGATATTGCCGAGCGTAACAAGCAGAATCGTACGCATCAAAATATGACGTATCGGCGGGGGCGTACCAGTATTTATCAATTAAAAGATGATTTTGTAAGGTTTTATTTTATTGAATGTAATTTTAATAATCTCTATTGATTTTTTTTCGTACTTAATGATTATACAATTAATTTTTACAGGTGAAGACTCACCAACGTGAGCCCGATCGCATAGAGGTTTTTAAGATGGGGAGATGTAAAGACCTCCCTGACGGTACCCAGCAGTGGGTTGATGACGAAAGCAGGGATCGTTTTGTAAGTGTATCGGTCTTAGATAAATTATTTTTAATAAATTAGTTTATAATTTCTCATTTTTTGTTAATGAAATATATTTTTAATTGTAGGAGAAGATGACACAGATGACGACTCCTTCCCTCCAGAGTGATGATGCCGCTCCTGTTCTAGCCGAGGATGCCTTCATAGCTGTCATGGGACGAGATAGGCCTGGACGTGTTCGTTGTGCGGGTAAGGCTGAGACGCTCCGCACTTGGTACGGGAGGGGAGAGGGATCGAGCTCCTCAGGCGGCTACCACACTCAAGTGCAGCAGTTGCAGCAGCAGTTGCAGGATCAAAACAAAAAGATGGAGGAGCTGTGTGCAGAGAGGAGCAGGGATCGCCAGGAGTTACAGGACTTGTGTGCAGAGAGGAGCAGGGATCGCCAGGAGTTACAGGACTTGCGCAGTCAGATGTCAGAGATGCGAGCCTTCATGCAGCAATATACTGCTCAGCCATCACAGCCGTCTCGTCTTGGGCGTGAGCTTGAGTGTGAGGAGAGTGACGAGTCTGCTGATGATTATGATGATGATGATTAGATTATTATAGTGGGTGAGATATTGTATTTCTTTGAATATGTTTATGATGTGTTTTTAGATAATTTGTGTGTATGGTATTAATATTGTATGTATATGATGTGTTTTTAAATAATTTGTGTGTGCATGGTAGTAATGATGTTTTGATTTCTGTACTAACAGGGAAAAAAATAAAAATAAATTAAATATTAAAAAAAATTTGAAATGTGTAGACGGCTTCAGCCGTCTACAAAACATTATTTACACGTTTTATTAACCGTCTACATAAGTTTATGTAGACGGCTTAAAAACCGTCTACATAAGTTTATATAGACGGCTTATAAACCGTCGATATACATATTTATAGACGGCTTAGAAACGTTTACATAAATATTTATAGACGGCTTAATAACCGTCTACTTAATTTTTGTAGACGGTAAAGAAGCCGTCTACCTATCTTCGTAGACGGCTTATTGTAGCCGTCTACCTATCTTCGTAGACGGCTTATTGTAGCCGTCTACCTCTTCGTAGACGGCTGAATCCGTCTACATATAGATCTTTAGTAGACGGCTTATAAAACCGTCTACGTATGTTATGTAGACGGAATTTTCGTTGACGGCTCTCTAGACGGCTTTATAGCCGTCTACAAAACTTTTGTAGACGGTTCTTGTTCTTACGTAGACG